>ML776633.1:1476841-1497758 GCA_009831015.1 Picea engelmannii
TTGTCAAGGATATATTGCTTGGACCCAATTTTTTGTTGAGATTTATGAACGCTTTGACACTGACACCAACCATTTGGGCCGTTTGACAAAATTGAAGCAATCAGGCACAGTAGAAGACCTCATAGCTACATTTGAGCGTCTGGCTTTTCAAACAGAGGGAATGACTGATGCTTTCTTTCGAGAGTGTTTTATCAGTGGCCTCAAGGAGGAGATTCGGGCCCATGTCCTCATGACTCGACCTACGACTTGAGTGGAGGCTACCAAAAAAGCTAAAGAAGTGGTATGTCCAGGTTTTGCTATAGATGAGGATATCATCAAAGAAAAATAAGACAAAATGACGGAGAAAAGGGCGGAAGACATGGTTCATGAGGCTCTGGAAGGTGGAGGGGGCATTACACAAACCAAAGGGCATGACCAAAAACTCATAGTGGATCAAGTTCTCCGCCTACTCTCTCAGCACCAACTTTTCCTGAAATAGTCCAAATGTGCTTTTGGTGCCTCATAAGTAGAATACTTGGGTCATCTGGTGGGAAAGGATGGCATCAGGGTGGACCCGAAAAAGATTGAAGCTATGAAAGACTAGACGCACCCAAAGACTCTCAAAAGCTTGCGTGGATTTTTGGGCCTCACAGGGTATTATCGCAAGTTCGTTAAGAACTATGGAAAGATTGCAGCACCTCTCATGGCTCTCCTCAAAAAGAACTCTTTCACTTGGACTCCAACAGCTGCTAAAGCTTTTCAAACCTTGAAGATGACCATGTGCACCACTTCGGTTCTGTCCCTTCCTGACTTCACAAAGACCTTTGTGTTGGAATGTGACACCTCAGGGAAAGGAATTGGCGTTGTCCTTATGCAAGAGGGTCGACCTTTGGCCTTCACTAGCAAGCAACTATCTGAAAAGAATCTGGGCAAACCCATTTATGAAAAATAAATGTTGGCGATTCTGCATGCTGTTGAGTTGTGGCGTCCGTATCTCTTGGGGCAACGCTTCCAAATTAAGATAGACCATCAAAGCCTCAAGTACTTTCTAGAACAACGCATTTCCTCCCAGGAACAACAAAAATGGGTGACTAAGCTCTTTGGATATTATTATGAGATCATTTACAAGAAGGGAAAAGACAATGTTGTGGCGAATGCACTGTCCCGAAAATATGAAGACGAAGGATCCCTTTTTTCTCTTTCCTTCATTGTACCAGATTGGCTCCAAGCTGTGCGATAGGAATGGCTTCAAGATCCCAAAAGTTCGCATCTGATCCAGCAACTACAAAACAAGGCTCCAGCTCCCCTAGGGTACTCCTGGCTCCAGGATGAGCTTCGATACAAAGGTCGCTTGTATTTAAGTAAACAATACAAGCTCAAATCCACGGTGCTTTTTGAGCTTCATGCTACACCCACAGCGAGGCACTCAGGGTTCACCAAAACATATGACCAAGTCAAACGTTCTTTTTTCTGGGATGGTATGAAACAGGACATCCGTAAGTTTTTCGTTGAATGTGAGGTGTGTCAATGCAACAAGGGAGAAACAGTCAAGTCTCCAGGCACCCTCCAACCGCTTCTGATTCCCCCTGCTATTTGGAAGGATATCTCTATGGACTTTTTTACAGGCTTACCCAAATCGGGGAATAAATCATTCATAATGGTGGTGGTGGATCGCCTTTCCAATTATGCTCATTTTTGTGCTCTTCCCCACCCATTTACTGCATCCACGGTGGCTCAAATTTTCATGGACCAGGTCTTCAAGCTTCATGGCATTCCGCACTCTATTGTTTCCGATAGAGACCCAACTTTCACAAGCAATTTTTGGCAAGAGTTGTTTAAGCTACAAGGCACACAATTGCATCTCAGCTCAGCTTATCATCCCCAAACGGATGGTCAAACGGAAGTTGTCAACAAGTGTTTGGAAACATATATGAGGTGCTTTGCCTCTGAAAAACAACACCAGTGGGGTCAATGGTTACCCCTCGTCGAATGGTGGTACAACACTACATACCATACAGAAACTCACATGACTCCTTTTGAAGCAGTATATGGACAGAAGCCACCTTCAGTTCTCTCATACTTACCGAGTACCTCGAAGGTCCAGGAGGTTGACCAAACACTTACAGTTCGAGAGGATATCCTTCATACCCTTAAAGAGAACTTGGTCATGGCACAAAATAGAATGAAGTAGCAAGCATATCAAGGTCGCTTTGAACGTCAATTTGCAGAAGGGGATCAGGTGTTTCTGAGACTGCAACCATATAAGCAAACTTCCCTGAAGGTCGAGCATTGTCAGAAGCTAGCACCCAAATTCTATGGCCCTTACACAATTCTCAAGCGTGTGGGACAAGTCACATATCAGTTAGCTCTGGCCAGTCAGTCGAAGCTACATCCTGTTTTTCATGTTTCATGCTTGAAGAAGGTGATTGGAACCAGGTGCCAAATTCAAACCAACCTTCCAGAGTTAGCTGAAGAAGGATCCATTTGGCTATAGACAGAAGCAATTTTGGACCCGTGTGAGCGTCGCCTGCGTCAGAGAACCATCAAGGAAGTGCTAGTACAGTGGAAAGATATGACTCCAGCAGATGCCACTTGGGAACCAACTACCATTCTGCAGCAGTTTCCACATCTCAAGCCTTGAGGACAAGGTTTTTTTTAAGGGGGTGGACATGTTAAGGTCCTAACCCGCACATAGGTAGATCAATGTATTTGGATGTAATAAAGGTCAATATTAATAAGGCCTTTCAATAAAATAAAATAAGGCGGATGTAAGAAGACCTAATAGAAGCTTTTTCTTCTAGAAGGATCTTCCTCTAGATGCTTCTCTTAATAGACATATTTAGTATAAATAAGGGTCGAGGGTATGAGAACCCTAGCTTGGAGATTGTTGTAACAGAGCACTGCTCGACTGGAGGTTTCCCCCTCGAAGAGGTCTGTGAACATTTCTTTCTGAATCAAAGTGCTTTTTCTATTGCTATTTCGTATATCATTACTGTGTATTGTGAGATTATGCTGGATATTTTACTGTTATTCTGCCATTGCTAGCATTTTATTTTTGTTCTGCATATTTCATATATCTGGTATCTTGCAGAGTTTCATCTTAGATATCCCTCTTCAGTTGGAGATAGTATGTGTGAAATACTGCATTCGACCGCCACTGTTTACCCATACCGCTCGAGTACCAGAGCATGTTGAACTTTGTAGCAAGTGGCTCAAATGGCTCAATGTCCAAGAAGGTCACACCTTCCGACATCTCCCAAGAAATAAACGCGATGAGGATCAGGAGCCAGCTAAAGTGGAATTTGTAGCCCTGATCCTAAGCTTCACGACAGTCTAATTCTAGCTGATTAACTAGGTACTTCTCCCAGTTCATCTGTACGCCTTCCACGCATTTTCCTGTGAGGTCAACGACAAAGCCCATGACCTGCGTGGGTCTGTTCTTCCTTACTAACTTTCCTATGATTAGTTGGCATGCTATGTGCACTGTTCCATTCTAGATGGAAGCTACCTTATAGACTCGCGTTCCCTTCTCAACATCGTCGTATGTATCCTTGATATTCTACGCTGATGCGCGATATGTGGCTTTCCCTGGATAGAAGTCTTGTGGGCTAGGTCCTTGCATACTCGACCCGGTGATCCTATGGATCAGCGCCAGATCGATTGTGATATGACAGTCTAGCCATAAGTAGCCACCATGGTAACATGAAAGTAGGAGCTTGACATAGGCGTTAAGTTCCTAGTGCCTTCCAAAGTGTGGGATCTTCATTACATTCAAAAGGGTGGACTACGTGAGGTTCATCGTCCATGGCTAGGGGATTTTTTTTGAGTTCTTCCCCTTCATCCTGGTCAAGTATTTATATGGGGCGAGCATGATATGGTTCTTGCGGTATCCTAAATTGAAGTCACTGAACTTCAACATTGCGATCTTGTCCTGTTGCGCTCGAACTGTGCGTATCCCCTTCGGGAGGTACATAGTAACCATGGTGCACTCAAAATCTCTCGACACACTATCAAAACTCACCGTGCTGGCTAGAGGTGGGATCCAGTCGGGTAAGATGGTTGGAATTAGCTTTGCATTTTCTAGGTTGTCTCTGTGCTTGGTTCTCTTTTTTTTGATGACTCAGGATGGTCTGGATCCACGAGCGGTCGATAGAGAGGCTTGTGCTCCTCTCATCGATGATGCTTGAATACTTGCAGACATTACTTTCTTGGCCATGAGATTGATGAGAACTTCTTCGACGATTTTCTCTGCGGCGCTGAGCTCGTCCGACATACACACTTATATCGGATGGATGAATGAGTGTGCAAAGCAATAGAACTGGTGTCGATCTTACTAATCACAGTGCGGTAGCAATGAGTTCTCTCTGATACAATTCACAAAAGTGTTCTCGATGCAACAGTTGATGGAATAAGTAGAAAACAACGTAACGGATCTTTCCAATGGACAAGAAACCTTCATTAATCCAATTCGATCCGTTACAGCACAATCCCAACGATCCTATGGTGGGATTTCTGACCATAAATGTCGTACTACCCATTCAGGGTATCGGTCTAACAGTTATATTGTTCCCAACGGCTATATTTCTTCGCCATGGTGAAGTGCCATGTGACGTTGTTCTAATATCCCGACGAAGTTCTAGTTGTGTAAATTTTCCTTCTGCGAAGTTCCCTCTGGAACCTTCTGTAACTTTTTGATCGTTGATCTCTTCTTTCTTAGTTTTCTATCCTACTTTCCAGTGAGCTTCATTTCATTATTCCTCTTTCCATTCTCATTCTTATCTCCTTTTGGTATAGTAACTTCACACTGTTGATATTCTTTCTTAAGATTCAAGGGAAATACTTATTCTCTATCTGGGATAGGTGTTTCAGTATTATGTGAGTCTTCTTGTGTTCTTTCAAGTTTGATATCTAAGTCTCTGGTTCTTAATAGCTTCGATCTATTCTCCTGTTCTTCATACAAGTGTGTGATCCTCCTAGTCATGAAATATTTTAATTCTTGCTTCTTTTTCTTTAAGACTTCTTCTTCTTTCCTTCTAGCCTGATCCCTTTCAATCCAAGGTTTTCCTAGTAATATAGCAAATGGGGCGCTATTCTCAATAAATTTAACAACTTCAAATTCTTCCTCTATTGAAGTTCCATGAGCACTCATAGATATCTAGGTAAGTCTTCCACATAGGGTTATCAACTTTCCTCTAAATAATCCTATTCCTCCCAATGAAGGAATCATAACAAGCTTTCCTAAAATTTCCCAAGTTCTTTTTGTCATTATATTCACTTGTGTTTCTTCATCCAGAGTACAGTCAATGTCGAAGTATCCTATTCTTACTTCTATTTTCTCTTTCTCTTTTAAGATCTCTAATAGATTAGTATCTCGGTGGTCATTCAAGGTTTCTTTCATCTGTAATAGTACAGTCTCTGATTCTTTCTGGGGTTCTACCATGGTCTCAGTTTCTTGACCTTTCTCAGGGTCTACTTGTTCCATATTCATTATTTCAAGCTTAGCAATCATTCTACGACAATCCAAAAATTCATGATCCATAGATTTACAACAAAGACAACTAGATCTTCCACTAGGACATTGCTTAGCCAGATGTCTTGGTCTTTTGCAACTGTAACAAAGGGTTAATCCTCTCTTTATCTTAAAGGATCTCCAACCTTTCCTATACTGCGCACTAGGATCATGGTAGCTAACCTGCAAAAAATTCTTTCTAGGATCCTGCATCCATTTATTGGTCCAAACATTCTTTCTATGCAAAGGTATAACATATATTTCACTATTCTTACCAAATCTACTCATATCAAATCTTCTTTCTTCTAGTTGTGCCCTAGTTTTTAGGCTAGGACAAAATTTATCAAACACACCTAGATCCATATTATTGAAACAAAAATTTCCACTTATCTTACTTTCGGCAGAGCACAAAGCTTCCAGATCTAAAACTTTTCCACTATTCTTACCTCTATCAGATCACAAAATCATTCAGATCTTACCTCTTTTATTCAAATCTGCCTCCTTCCTTAGCATAGATCTTCGCAAGTCAAGTAGAGTGCTACACACCAGGGCAAAAAATCTATGCACGGAGATTTCACAGTTTCAGGTCAGATCTTCGCACAAAGCTTCTTCTTCCTCAGTTCCCAACAATCACAGTTTCAGGTTAGATCTTCGCACAGAGCTTCTCTTTTCTTAGTTCCCAACAATCATAGTTTTAGGTCCTGGCAATGGAACCATTTGTTGGCACAGGGGAAAACCCAGGGTTCAATGCTACAACAACACAGCAACAAAACCCTTTCAGCGACACCTACGAAGCATATGAAGTCTCACCCGAGGTAGAAGAAGGGATGGTTGCAGGACTCAGATGTCTGGAACCTTAGCTGGGACACAGATCTATGATTGTAACACCTTAACAAATCACTTAGCAATTACAGTTCATCAGTATTAAACCAGTATCTACTTCACAGACAAAACCCTATTTACAGATCATCGCAGTATTCAACTAGACCTAGTATGTTCAAGCACTAAGCACATCCACATAGGTCATACCTAGCATTCATCCATATGATTAAGCATGTAGCATCAATAGATCTATCTATCATTCATCTACATCAAAGCATTTAAACAAATAAACACATAAACACATCAATACATTGCACAAACCAACCATAACACAAGATATGCATGGTTCACCCCCACCCTAGGGCTACATCCACCAACTCTTCTTCTATTTATTATCTTTGTCAAGCATCTTATAGGCACAAAGCATCAGAACACTACTCCTCATAGGACAAGAGATCTGCATGCACTTCGCCAGATCCTCCTTCCCCAAGTAGATCTAGGCACAGAGCCTTACACAGTCCATGCACAAAGTACTATAGGTGACTTGCACTTAGCTCTACAAGTCTTAATCACGTCTTCTTTCACATAGCCAATACTAGAACTTAGCCATCGGTCACTACTTAGATCGCCTAATGTTCTATTTACACATTACAAAATAGGCCTAAGCATGGGTAAACCCATGGGTCGACATCCCCATACCCGTTACATAACCCAAAAAGCCAAAAATCCCTAAAAAGGGGTCGAGATCCTGTGATCTCCGCCTCGTCTTGCACTCTGTCATCAACAGCCTGTCGAAGTCCGAAAACTAGGTCAAACATGACCAAGAATCCTCAAAACTTGGTCAAGGGCCAACACATGGTTTCTAGAGAGGGTGCTCATGTTGCGCCCTAGAGTTTTGTTGTCAGCTGCAGGTCCACAGGAGTTGCGACTGATGCGGTGGGATCAGATTTTGGTATGGCATGGAGGGGAAGAGGGTGGCCATTATTTTATGGCCATGCTGGTGGGTGTGTGGCGCCATATGCCATAGATTATACTGTGATTCCCATATGGTGGGATGGATTTCTGGCATGACCCAGACATGGTGTTACCTCCTTGAGAGGTTTGGGACCAGAGAGGTATGTTGGTGTACTTATGTTTTGTGATTTTGATAGTGTAGCACATGTTTATATATGTATAGATGATGATCCTATCTTTTTTTTTTTGTTTGTATATGTGGGGTTGTGAGGCTGAGAGGCGGAGGTGGTTGGAGAGCCAGCTCACCAGGGGCTAGTGATACTTCCGCGGGAAGAGTCGTGAGTGGGAGAGAGACACCGGAGGGATGAGGCTGGTGTGAGGCTAGCAGATGAGGCGAGGGACGACCAAAGATGCCAGTTTGATGATCCAAGTGCGGGGATGTCACATGCTCCGTAGGTGGAGGCCGGTGGGGGGATAGATGATCTCCGACGTTGGTTTGGGGTGGTGTTGTAGGGCATGCCAGAGGGAATTTGGTCCCATATTCAGGATGAGAGAGTCATGGAGCAATGTGTGGGTGGCCCTGTAGAGTGGCATACCCTGATCCGTAGAGCAGTTGTAGCGGTGGAAACGATGACTGGGCGACTTCCCCTGGACCTGGAGGACCCCCAGTTGGTGGGGCACCTTTCTCTGACAGAGGACCTGATAGGGGAGCTCTGGGGCCACCATGAGTGACGGTTATGTATTTTTTTATTTATATAGGCCCGTGTGCCCATTTTGTACAAGGTAGTTTGACACCCATTTTTGTATAGATTAGGGGATACCCATTTTGTACCTATAGGGGTGAGGGGTATCTCTGGCATACGAGTGATGTATGTATTGTACTATTTTGTAAAAACTTATGACGCTTTGAAATATATATATATATATATATATATATATATATATACACACACACACACACATCTTTGGGATCTATGTGATGTTTACATGTGTGAATATTTTGTGATGTTTTTATGATGTCTAATCTATATGATGTGACCGATGTTTGATGTTTTATGTATATGTAATGATGTATTGATGTGATAAATGCCAATCTAATACTAGGTTAGCCATGTTATCTTCTATTTGATTAAATTGTCATGGAATATGTGTAAATGTAATTAAATCAAAATTTCAAAATAAGAGTCTAACTTGCAGGTATTTTCGAAAGAGGCAAGGATCGCAGACATGGTATACATTGTTGAGCTCTAGGACGACAAGATGGGAATATAATAATATGATAAGGTGACGAATGTGGCGGTGACTGGCCTCGGTGAGGAGACCAGTGATGATGACATATTCTTCTTGGTTGTTGGTTGTTGAACCCAAACATATGTCATTGGAGTGGAGCAGTTCATGTGAAGGGGTACAAAGGGCCCAAGCGGACGAAGAGAGATTATGTGTCCAGTGGCTAGCTCCGTCAATGTAAATGATGTGGTAGGCCTATGGAGGATGCATCTATCAATAACATGGATGGTAGATCAGCCATGAGGAGTGGAGGATAAAAAAGAAGACTAAAAACTCTACAAATGTGTATGATGAAAAAGCCTAGTGTAGAATGACTACGTAGTCATGAAACAATGTGGGCCAGAAGTAGCTTGCTCGAATGATTTTTTGGGCAGTAGACATACCTAAGAGGTGGCCAATGCAAGCGTCACGATGGAAATCATTCAAGACTCTGTCTGCTTCATTGATGGTCAAACATTGGCAGAGTATGGTGTCGACCCCATGTCGGTATAAAATATCACCGATGAGGAGCGTATGGAGGGGCCTTCTAGTGAATGCGCTGGCAATCGTATCGAGAGATATGAGACCCAAACTTCTATGTCCAAAGGTAGACGAGAAGGTCTCCATACCAAGGGTCATCCAAGGGGATGTAGAATAGGTGTTCGTCAAGAAATTCCGTATTGACGGGTGGACCTTTAGTGTATGAGGGAAACATCGTGATGAGTATGGAGAGAACAAGTGCTTTCTTGCTTTTGGGAGTTGAAAAATCTAGGTCGTATTCCTGAAGGATGACAATCCATCGCGAAAATTTTCCATTAATATGTTGTCGACTAAGCAAGTACTACATGGGGTTGGAATCTACCACGACTTTGGTATTTCACAATAAGATGTAATGTTGCAGTTTTTGTACTGCGAGGGAAAGTTTCTCCTCGTGATTGTATTTTAGGGGTGGTCCTAAAATATTTTTATTGATGTAGTAAATAACATGCTTGTGACCATAATCCCCTAGTTGAACGAGAACTCATGCTACTGATATGGCGGAGGCTGACAAGTAGAGGATGTAATCGTGATCATAGTCGGGAGAACTAATCAAAGGGGCATTGGATAGAACTAATTTTAAATCATCAAAAGTGGTTTGGGCATGTTCATCCCATCGAAATGGGATATCATGACATAGTAAGTGAAGGAAACCATGCACGCAGGTGGCGTAATATGGGACAAAGCGTCGTAAAAAGTTGGCTTTGCCTTGCAAGCTTTGCAGTTGGTGCAAATTCCTAGGTGGTGGAATTTTTGTGATAGCTTGGACCTTGAGAGGGTCCACTGTGATGTTGTGTTGGGAAACTATGAACCCAAGGAGGCATCCTGTGGTGATGCAAAATACACACTTAAGGGGGTTCAAGCGGATATTGTACTGGTGACATCGTTGAAATACAACTCGTAAGTCATCTAAATGTTGAATTTGTTTCTTGGATCGAGCAATGAGGTCGTCCAAGTAAGCGAGGATGATGCAAGAAAGATCATGGAAAACATAACTCATGGACTGTTGGAATGTAGCACCATCTTTTTTTAGTCCAAAAGGCTTGACACAATAAGCAAAATTTCCCCATGGGGTAGTAAATGCAGTTTTGTACTGATCGACTGGATGGATTTGGATTTGATTGTAGTTGGAGAACCCATCCATGAAGGACAAGGCCTCGTGGCCATCACATTCGTCGATGATTTAGTCAATGAATGGGGTTGGGAAGTTGTCTTTGGGACAAACATGGTTGAGATCACGAAAGTCAATGCAGATGTGAATATTGCCCTATTTTTTTGTTAACGAGGATGGGATTGGAGACTTATGAGGTATACGCGTTGGGGTAAATGAACCCTGCAGTACGTAACTTGTCAATTTTAGCTTTGGATGGGTGAAGTGGGTGTTTCTTTTGACGTACTAGGGCAACATCTGTCCATGTGTTGATGTGATGCTCGACTATAGAAGGATTGAGGCCGGGCATCTCCGTATATGACTAGGAAAAAATATCTCGGTATTCCTGAAAGAGATCTTCCTAAGCTGTCAGTTCCTCAGGGGAGCATGCTGCACCAATGGTGATTTCCACTATGATTCCTAGTTTGATGGAAATATTGATTTTTACATTGGGGGAAATGTTGGCCATGTTGCCTTCTTCAAAAGAATCAGGGGCAGGGAAAGGGTTATTGAACTAATCTATATGTCTCGATGGAATAAAATTATTGGTTTCGATTGCACATATGGAGGCTTGGATAGGAAGGTCAAAGGCTTCCTCTGAGAGAAAAATTTCTATGTGGTGGAGTGAATTCCATGGGAAATCAAGGGTAGTGAGTTCTTCTAGGATATCTCGTCGCAATGGTAAAATCGAGAATATAGAGGATCCAAGGAGGTAGCATGGGTGATTGTTACCGTTTGATTGTCTTCAAGTGGTGAAGACATAGAGGGGGTATCACAATGATGGTACGATGGCTCACTTGACATAAACCAAATTTCTAGACACTGTGGGTTGTAAACTATGGGAGGGGGTAAGATTTCTTGGGGGAAATGAACCAGAGAATTGGGAGGATTTGGGGGAAGATCCTCAGACAGTATATCCATGAACCATGGAGGCGTGGGAAGTGACTCAGGTTCAGGTGAGGTGACGTGAACAATATCTAGAGAAGGGATAAGGGGGATCACTTGCATCACAGGAGGTGAGGTGGTCAGAGGATTTTGAATAAGGGTTATTTGATGACACTTGTATTCAATGATCAAAGGACACCAGTACGTGAAATGATCAAGTGAGTCACAAAGAGAGAAATGGCATCTCATTCGTTTGGATACTGAGGTCGAGACATAATGGATGTTAGTGACATGGGTACCCAAAGGTGTTTGTGGAGAGGGCTCTTGCTGAAAGGTTTGGCGTACTATCGTCAACGTCTGTCGAAACTGAGGTAGAGTTGGGAAATGATGAGTATAGTGGCCATACTCTGAATATATGGCACATGTGAATTTGGTCTATAACCCTTTACTGCATGTCATGGGAGACACGGTGGTAGTACTAGATGTGCTTGGCGGAGTAACAAGCGATGTGGTTGCTCGAGGGAGTTGGATAAGATTGTGTAACTCAGAGAGAGAAGGACATCGATTAGTGGGGTGTCCCTCTCTCTCACCGAGTGTGCAAGGAGGTTTGTTCAACAACACAGGTATTCCAATAGAGGTCGAACGCCTTCAGTAACCACTCACATAACCAGATCAAAGATCAACACACAAATGTTTTCATGTGGTAAAACCCCTACGGAGAAACATCCATGGCCCCAGCCAACACGACGACTTGGAGAAGTTTATTAATGCAAAGAAAAAGATTACAGGGAGATTTTACAAGAGATTTTCTCACAATTGATCATCGACAAATGACCCTCCATTCTCT
Source organism: Picea engelmannii (assembly GCA_009831015.1). Taxonomy (NCBI): domain Eukaryota; kingdom Viridiplantae; phylum Streptophyta; class Pinopsida; order Pinales; family Pinaceae; genus Picea; species Picea engelmannii. The sequence continues at coordinate 1,488,791 of ML776633.1, forward strand.
TTAAACAGAGATCATGGACCAATCAGGTTTTCAGCCACAGATCAATGGATGTTAAGATCGACGAGAGTATGAACCATCGGATCACTCTATGTTGGGAACATATTGTGACCGTCGGATTTCCTAACTACAAATGCATACTAATTCATACTAAAGAAACACACTAAGAAACACACTTTTACCTAGCGACATATTAGACCAAGTAGATCTTAACTAACTCCTAAGTTTCTAAATATCCTAACAAGGTTGAACTCAAGGAGGAAGTGGAGCAGTGGGCTCTTTCTTCTTCCATTTTACCCCAGCCATAGCAATGGTGCTAGCGACTGGGGGTGAGGGTGGTGTGGTCGAAGTTAGTACTAGAATATGCATCGGGATTCCCTTTGATTGGGGAGGGAGGGATGGTTGAGGAACCATTGCGGGTGGGTGTAGATACCATACTGGAATGGTAAGCACCATGTTGGGAAGGGTAAGCGTTGCGGCTACCTAAAAATATTGTACTCCCGGTGGGGGGTAGAAGAAGGGAATTTGAGTAATGTCTTGGGGGATTGTTTCCCAAATCGGGATTTTCCCCTAGGAAAGGGTGAAATCAAGGATAAGTGGTTTTGTAGGGTTCTCATGTAATTTCTAAGGTAGAATTTCTTCAACTGGTGGGGCATCGAGGGGTGGAGAAGCCTTGGTGGGAGGAATGGTATCTCTAGTTTCAATTCCATTGGAAGATACAACACACACTTGTGCTGAGGGGTGTATGAGAGGTGGTGCTCCATGGTATGCCCCCATCAAGGATGGGTCCTTGAAAATTTTGGGGCCCATATCCATGAGTGGATATGCATCAGAATTAGTGCAGAAAAGAGGTAGGATGTTATCAATGTTGGAGGAGTGGTTAGGCTCGTAATGTGAAACTTGGTTGATGGTGATGATTTTCCCGTTGTGGGGGAACATCATCGTTCGAAACATAGAAGAGGCCACTGCCTTCATAGCGTACATGCAACTACATCCAAACAAGTTGTTTTAATCTAGCGGGGCATCGATAACCTCAATGTCGATAAGAATGGTTTTCCCCCAAGTTCATCAGGGACATTTTGGGAGAGCCCTTCAGGGGAGGATGGTCAACCATCATAATCTCTCAAAGTGATGGCGGATGGTACTAGATCAGGGGAGCCAAGTTTTTTCCATACAATTTTGGACATGATGCATGTGGATGCACATTCATCAATGATACACTGATGAACCATGATGTTCTGAATCTTGACTAGTATCTGGAAAGCTACCAAACTGGGGAGACTAGGTTCCCCACAATCTAGATCAAATGTGATGAGTCTAGTATCAGCTGGGTCGACTTCCCCTAAGGCAAAAAGAAAGGATTTCCGTTGAGTTGGACAAGTTTGGAAGACTTACAATACAAACATGGCTATAGGGGATTGCACCAAGTCATCGACCAGACTATAATTATGGCCCGTCCTAGCATGAGGGTTGTTGACATTTCATCGTAACGGGATGCGAGGGATACAAATGGCGGGTTCAGTGTTAGGGTGCAGAATCATCAAGGGTTGTCCAATTGTGGCTAGAGATTCTTATAAAGTGGTGGGAGTATATTCAAAGGGCACGTTGTATTAATGAATGCGCATTTGCAGAATAATTTCTTCTTCGTTGGTGAGGAGGATATTACAATCCGCTGGATTTCTAGGGTTTTGATACTATTCCATTTGTGGTGGGGTGGGATGTATCTCATGTTGGTTATTAATCACACTTTGGTGTGGAATAGGGTTTTTCAACATAGCCAGGGGTGGTTGTTTCAAATACTGTTGTGGGGCCTGTTGAGGGGCAGGTGACGCTCGAGGACATGGCATGTTCATGGAATCTTTCATCTATTTGAAGTCGAAAATTTGGGGGAAATGGTGAGTGTAATGGCCATTCTCACCGCAAAGAGTGCAAGGGAAGTTTGTTCAGAGGTTTTTATTGTTTTTCCTCCCTTGTTGTTTGTTGTTATTGTCCCCTTGGGGGTTCTGGTTACCCTGATTTTGGTTTCCCCCAACAGGTTGGTTTTGTTGGGGGTTATTTCCCTATGGTCCTGGATTATTATTGTTTCAGTTTTTCCCTTTCTCATTGTCATTATTCGGTTGATGGGATGGATTTTCCATAATCAACTGTTCAAAATTATGAAATTTTTGAATGGGAGAGGGTTGAACAAAGTTAACACCGACGTGTGGTTGTCCTTATGGAGGAGAAACCGACTGTGGAGGACTAGGAAATGGAAAATACATATTGTTTTGTGGCAACGATATGTAGGGTGCATAGGAAGGCGTAGAACTTTCACTACTGCCCAGATTATAAGCTGAGGTAGAAGGGGTACCTGAACTTGGTTGAGAATCCGAGCGCATGATGGGTGTCGATGAGGGTCCACTCATGGGTGGAGGGAGAGAAGCAAGATATGGATGTTGGTAAAGGGGAGGAGGTTAATAAGACAACCCTCCATATATTGATGGATATTGGGGTGTACTATACATAGGTGGTGGTTGAATATATGGGTTGTGGTGTGTTGTGGTACCAATCAATCCATCTGCCACGTGAGACATCCTAGGTTTGTCCTGGTTGAATGGTACAGGTCTCGGTGCGTCAGGTATTACTATGTATAAGTAACCCAACTGAGCATAAATGAGGTCATATTGTTGAGCCTTGATGATGTCTTCCTCTTTGATTTGTGGGAAGGTAGATGCCACATCTTTGGCAGGGATAAAGACGAATGATTTGAGAAACCAATCGAGGCGTTGTTCTTTGGTGGTTTCTACTTTACATAAACTACGTCGTCGATGCCATTCCTGAATGTGGTCGACAATATGTGTAGTTGAGGTTTGTTTGCACTCAGAGAGTAGTTCTAGACCAGTGTCATGATGAAATGGCAGTTGAAAGAAGGCCAAGGATTCAAAAGTCACATGGGACCCAAATTTTTCGTCCATGTACCATTTGGCTGATGGACCAGTGAGTTTGCGCTGAAATAAACTTAAGTGGATGGAGTCATCCATGATGTTGTTTGAAGAGCACCATAAGTGGAAGGTCGTGACATGGTTGGTGGGATCTTCCCCCAATTTTCCTTCAAATTTGGGAATGTCTGAAGGTAGTTTGGTAGGCATATTGGGCCATGTGGGGTCATGCAATATAGGTTCATTCGTGAGTTTACTCAAATCAAGAATGTTGAGTGACACCAAATATTGCATGGGGGGAGGCGGTGGAGGATTAGTTCCAGCCATGGTTTGAGAAGGTAGTGGACCTAACCCTTGAGGGGGATTTGGTGGGGTTGTACTTCTCCCTTGAGAAGAAGTTTCCCCCCTGCTTCCTTGTGAAGGAGAGCTAGTGGATGGATGGCCTTGGAAATTGGACCCAAGTAAAGTGGAACCAAGCAAAGTTGATCCCAAATAGTGGCACTCAAAGGGGTCTGAGATGGTTGAGACGGTGAGTTGGCAAGACTAGGCTCTCCTCCTAGAATAAAAGGGAGATTTTGCAAGCTCTGGAACGACAGGGATTCTATGGATCCCCTATGATGTCCGACTAACAAAGTGAATGTGTGCAAATGGTGATGAGAGAAATAAATGAACAAGAGACTTATAAAATTTGGACCTTCACAATATATCTCACAATCTTATGTAATCAAATGAGCATCATACATAAATCAACTGTAAATAAGCATACATGTCGGTAGGTGGATTTTGTCTGCTTGGGAGAATAAAGAAAATAAATTCTCATGTCCAAAAAATACGTAACGCTCTTCCTCTCAAATAGCACTGGACCTTCCAATAGTACTCAATAGTGGGGTCTAAAGCCACTAGAAGAGGAACTAGTGAAGGGTGAAACAATCAATTATAATGAGGGGTAGAGGGTGCATATCTCGAAAGTGCTGGCGATATTTCCCAATAGCCACACAAAATTTGATCAATGTGCAATTGTAACCCATAATTGCCACCTGGGTAGATGTCCTAAATTTGGTCACTAGTTACCTTGGTCAAAGTGCAGCATTTAGATTTTTAGCCTCAAAAATGGGTCACAGGATGGATCCCTTCCAAGAGTTGGGTGACTCAAGGGGGGATGCACAAAATAACTGGACCTCGGCCTTCAACCCTTCACGGGTATCTCCCTGCCTTATGGTGTTAGGAACACTTGACTTGGAGTATTTTTAATTTCCCTATTTTTCAACTTCTAATGTTTGAAAATGTGAGAACCAGATAAAGGGGTAGGGGGGGGGGGGTTATTTGGATGCCTACCCTCGAGATCCTACCTAGTCTAAAAAACTTATCTTGGCACCCCCCGTGGAGGAAAACTTAGTGATTTTTTAGAAAAAAATTAGGTGTGGTTGTTTGAGAGATTGGGGGTGTGAACCAATCTCGTTTGAATTAAGTGGGTGTGGATAATTTCTTCAAGAAATAGTGGGACATTTCAGAATTCCTTTGGAGAAAACCTACTTCACCCTCCATAATTCAAGATGAAATTATGCGAGTGGGGAGTGACTTTGTGTGTGAGCAAGTGATGAAATGTGCCAAATTTTTTAATAAGTTAGGTGTGAATTTGCAACATGTGGACTTCCTGTGATCCTTACAATTATTGATTAGCTATCTTACTAGATGCCATTGTCACAACCTTGTGGAATTTTAAAATCCCTAAAGAAATAACATGTGGACATATGGGTCCTTACCAATCCTTTAAACTCCCTAATGTGGTTTACTCTAAGAAAGCTTTGAAAAACTATCCTAGATTGCAAGCATGTGGGCATGTATGGGCCCGTTACTTTGATATTTAAACTCTCATAGTGATGGAAACTAAGAAAGTAATTTCCAAAACTATCCTAAGTTTGCAACATGTGGGCATATATGGGACCTTACAAATTTAAGATGGTTTCAAAAAATGAAACTAAGAGGAGCTCTAGAGGGGCTTTGTCCTCTCCTAATTATTTTGTTAAGGGAGATGAAATGTCCCCTTAATCACCTTTTTGATTCTCAATATCTCTCTATGGTGCGAGAGAAGAGCATACTCAATGATTAAAGTTGATTTTTGGTCCCAATGCAAGTGTTTTTATATGTGATAGAAAATAATATTAACTTAATTTTTACAATAAAAACAATCCATCCATGTGGCAACCAAAACAAAAGAGGAGAAATGTGGTTCTTTTTACCCCCTAAGTGCCTATGTTTTGACTAACCTTTCATGTGGGAAAGGAATCTAAGTGTAGTGAATTTACAAATTGCATAAAATAAATATTTTGAAGGCTAGGGGCCTTCAAATCATCACAAAAAACTCTTACAATTTTGAAACTATGGATAGATGCGCGGGTTACAGTTCAGAAAGAGGTGTAGTGGGCGCAAAATGCATAGAGAATAGAACACCTTTTGGTGCACCGTGCATAGAATGCGTAGAGAACAAAACTGATTTTGGTGGACAATTCTCTAAATGCGCGTCTATGGGCTGAAATACCCCTGCACGTTCTGATACGCGTCGGGGGGGGGGGATTTTAAGTGGAATTCTCCTCCTTCGGCTCCAAATTTAGCTCTTGAAAGGTAAGGCTAGGCTGATTATGGTTCCTGCAAGGCAAATGGGTAAAAAAGAAGTGCTCTAAAAGCCCAAATAGGGAGGAAATTGATACCTTGTCCCCAATATGGTCACCAATCTATTGTGTTCGTTTCATCACTTGGGTGAGAAAAACAAGGGCACTTACAAGTCTAGTTGGGCCTGCTAGACAAGACAGAGGTTAGTGCGTGAGTTAGATAATCCAAGCACATGAAATAAATAAGCAAATAAACTAAAAAAAACTAAGGAAATAAAACTAAAATGCATAAGAAACTTTGAACCAAAATTAATCAACCAAATGACCAAGATCATGCCACCAATGGATAACTATATTAGTTGGAAAAACATCGTAGAGAAAGGAGGACTTATGGATCCCCTCTTCCTCCTTGGGAGGGATCTTGAGTTCCCTATTGGAGAGCTCTTCTTACAATGATAAACAAGAAATAAAATGGTGAAGAAATCCAAGCCTATTCCCCCAAGAGGTGAGTGGAATAGGTTATTGGAACATTGATAGAATTCTCCATGAATAAAAGAGTATTCTTGAAGGAGGATTAAGGCAACATAAAAATACTATGAGATTCTTAAATTATTAGTGCACCCATGGCCTCCATTTATAGCATGTCTTTGAGGCAATATCCAACTGGTTCTTAGTGTGAATAAGGGTCCCTTTAGGGCACCCCTTGGTCTTTGACCAGGACCTGATTCAAATTCAGCTCAAATTTGAGGGTCAAATCAAGTTGGGAGCTGGTCCATAAGTGGTTGAGGGCCTGACAAGAACCATAAATGCATCGTTTACATGAGTGCGCAGATTTTCTTGTATGCATTCATGCATATGGAACATTGTGCACTCTATGGGCTTCTTTGGCCTGTGCATTGTGCTCACTCTTCCTTTAGTGATTCAACGCATGTCAATTTTTGTCCAGTTGCATAGTTTTTTCCTCTTGGAAATGTATTTTTGTTGTTGCAGGTGAACTAATAGGTGTTTGGCAGTGCTGTATTTCTGTAACCATTTGCACGCAATGTTGCGGATGAAATTTTAGTGATAACTCTTGGATACACTATCTGATCATTTCCTTATACATATAGAATTCAATATTTTTGTCTAGTTGTTGTCCCTTGTGCGTCGTGTACCAAAATTTTTGATACTTGGCATCCAAGCACAACTTGCCTCTCATACCCATAAATTGTGCATCCTCTAGTTCTTTCCACTCTACTAATGTGATCAAAAGTAACAACCATGAATAGTGGAATTCCATACATTTGTCCCGTGCTTCCACATAGTCCATCATGATTTGGTTCAGTAAAAATTGCGCCTAGATCATCGTTACCCCTTGTACACACTTCTCAGTCACAATTATCACATCTATGGGCACTTGGTATTTCCTGCATTTTCTCAACACTTTTCATGCCAATTCTTGCGGTGCAAATCGTACCATTGGATTACACATACTTGGCACATCCAACCTGCGCACACCTCTAACTATGTGGAATTTCTCCTTCATGGCCACTAATATATTCTTCTCATTCTTTCTATCTGGGAACAACAATGTAGGATCTTACCCCTACATTAGTAATCCTATGATTCACGCAATTAGATCATTGTCTATAGAAATCGTCCTATCTAACCATGCCTTTTATCACCAATTTCGAGTCTCCTATAACGATAATACTCTACGCTTTGTCTTTGGGTATCAGGGTTAGCCCCATGAATCCAACCATAATTTTTTCTTGGTTATTTGTCTTGTGGCCCAATCATTGTGAGTATTTGATATTCTGATGTCCTCTGGGATTGAAAATTACCCCCCCCCCCCCCCCCCCCCCCCCCCGCACCTACCACCCTTGAGTTTCCTTTCGAAGCTCCATCAAAAAATAGAATGGTTTTGTCCTGATGTTATTTCCATAGTGCAAAGTCTTGGTGAGAGAGTCTTAACTTCCAATATGGTCTGGATGGAGGAGCTGAGAGAGGGGAGGATATTTGGAGGTACCAAGTACAAATAATACTATTGATCTAGTCTATTTATGCCGCATCGAGATCAATAAAATATCCTAGAATTCGATCCTTGGCACAAATAATGTCAAAGAGAAGGATGCAAGCTAGAGAATGAAATCTTGAAGGTAGAATATGTTTATCTTGGAAGATGGCCCTTTTTCTCACCATCTAAATTTCCCATCAAATAAATTTGGGGATCGCCTTCCATAGATGCACAAAGAGAGATTTGTTTTTAGAAGTTGCCAGCATATATGTGTTTCCAATGGAGGAACATGGAATGCTAGTTATTGGGGAAAGTATGACGATGGAGAAAGTTGTTATATAATTGAGCACAAACTTGCCTTGAGAATTCAGAGTCAAAGAAGAGATGATGAGTTGTTTCTTAAGTGAATTTGCATAACACACATATGGATGGGCCAACAATACCTCTCTTCTGCATATTTTTCATCGTCAATAATTTTCCTTGAACCATGATCCAACGAAAGGCATTGATCTTAGGAAGAGAATCTCCATGCCAAATTAAGGCCCATAATATGAAGCGCGAGGGGCTAGGGGATTCTACAAGAAAATGTTGAAAGCCACTTTTGATAGAGAACTCTACATTTCCCTAGCATATTCCATCAATCGAGTTGGAGTCAATTGGTGCACAACCATCCAACAGATGAAACAATTTAGGGACCAAGGGTTGCAAGTGTAGAGGAGGGGTAAGGAATTTCCAACCAATCCATTTTCCATTATCTTCCCAATGAGAACAATCTTCTAGCTTGATTAGCCCATGTTGAATTCTCCATTCCCTAAGAGGTTGTCATTCCTTGATTTCTCCTAGTGGTTCCTTTCCCATTATGCTATCCATCCAAACATTGATTGATGCTCCATTCCCCGAGAGCCAAGAGAGATTTGCCTGAATTAATGGAGCTATGTCTTTGATCAATTTCCATTATCTTCCCAATGAGAATAATATTCTAGCTTGATTAGTCCTTGTTGAATTCTCCAGTCCTTAAGAGGTTGTCATTCCTTGATTTCTCCCAATGGTTCCTTTCTCATTATGCTATCCATCTAGACATTGATTGATGCTCCATTCCCCGAGAGCCAAGAGAGATTTTCTTGAATTAATGGAGCTACTTATTTGATCAATTTCCAAAGGGGGGATCCTTTTGTTTTTGGAAGAGGCATATCAAGAAATAAAATTCTAGGTGCTCTGAAATATCTAGAGACAATAACTTTTTTCCACCATTCAAACTCACCTGATACTAGCCTCCAAACAAGTTTTCCCCCTAGGGAAGTATTCATGAGAGAAGTGTTAGAAAAACAGGACCGCAGAGCAATAAAATAAAACAAATGCATAAATAAAACATAGAAGACACACAATACAAGAGAGACACAGATTTACGTGGTTCACCCAGTGTGGGCTACGTCCACCAGAGAAATTGA
>ML776633.1:1502347-1530237 GCA_009831015.1 Picea engelmannii
CAAATGCAGAAACAAAACACAGAAGACACACAATACAAGAGAGACACAAATTTACGTGGTTCACCCAGTGTGGGCTATGTCCACCAGAGAAATTTCCAGGTCCTTCCTTTATTATTATCCAGCAAATGAAGGGATACAACCTACATCAAAACCCGCTATAACTTCCTCTTCTTTCTCTCATAGTCTCCTCTCTCAGAATACAATATTCACCATCATCCATAGCCACAATACATTTCCCTCATAAAAGAGGGTTTCCTTCTAGGGCAAAAACCCTAACATAATCTCTACCATTAGATTTGCGACCTTATAATGAATGGTCCAGATTTACAATGAAATTACAATATACTTTTACAAGGCAATTTTTGCTTTGGGGGCTTTTCCCCCGAACCCCCGCTGGGGGCCCGCTTCCCCCAGACCCCCCAGCCGGGGGGATAGCCCCCTCGGACCCTGCAGAGGGGGTACCCCCCCTCTGCACTCCCCTGCGTGGAAGAGTGTACATACTTCTGGGGTGTAAATACTTCATGGGGTATAAACACGGCTGAAAGAAAGGACCTTTGAATCAGGAAGATAATCAGCCTCCACAACCAACAAGAAGGATCTCTAATCGCTAAACCTCCTTTGTCAAATGGATGGCATACCATATTCCAATTAATAAGATGGAATTTTTTCCCCCCCTTCCCAAAGAAAAATTCTAATGTTTCTGGAGATTTTTTCTAATACTCCTTTGGGAATTGACAAAGCTGCACATTGAAAAATGGTTAGAGAAGAAAGACAAACTTTTATTAGGACAATTTGACCTACAGGGTTGAGCCAATGATCTCCCCAACTTTGAATTGGTTTTTTCATTTTTCCAAGGACCTCACTCCAGACTTAGGAGGAAGGGGGATTCAAAGAGATTGGCATGCCCAAATATTTGAATGAAGACCAATTTTCTTCCACCCCAGAAGCCAAGGACCCAAAAAATTGTTGTTTGGAGATCCCCTAACATATTCCACCCATATATTGTACTATTAATATTGCTTATTTAACCTCCTAAGGAAGAAATAAATTGATACAAAACCCACTTGAATCTTCTGGAAATTATGGCAGACATAGCTCCAAGGAGGAGAGTTCCATCCACAAACTTCGAATGATGATTTATTTTACACCTTAAGCTAACTGAAGTTTAGGGAGAAAACCTATATGATGCTCAACTTCCAGTTTTCTACTAAGAGACTCAACCATTAAGATGTAGAGCAAGGGGGAGAAAGGAAATACCTACCTTAAATCCCTGCTAGACTGAAACAACTAGGTTTGTCTCTCGTTGATTATTGGGAGAATCCAAGGGGAGCCAATGTAGGCTTGAATCCATTCTACAAAGTCCATCAAGAACCCAAATTTTCAGATTACTAAAAAAAGAATGGATTTCTTTACTCTCTCAAAGGCATTCACCATATCCATATTGATGCATGTTCCTCTTTATTTATTGTTCCGACAGGCGTATATGGCTTCTTAAACAAGAACAATGTTATCAATTATTTTCCTATTCTCCATGAATCCCCCCTAATTGTCTGAAATTATCTTACCTAAAATTGGTTTGATTCTGCTAGCAATAATTTTTGTAATAACCTTGTAGGGTGAGTTGTAGAGGGAGATGGGTATGAACTTGAAGAAGTTGGAGGGGTTGGATTACTTTAGAATGAGAGCTAGAAAGGTCAAATTTGTTGTTCCTCCTACTTTTTTCTTCTTTATAGTATAATTTATCATCCTTTTCAAATCATATTTAATTTTCTCCAAAAATAATTTAAAGAAATGGATGGAGAATCCGTCAGGACCTGGAGCCTTATCTTGTCCCAAGCCCAAATGTCTTGGGAAATTTCTTCTTCACTAATTTCTCGAAGTAGATCTTCATTATATTCCTATGTGATGGAAGTTGGGATGTTTTCCAATAGATCTTATTGGATTCCTTCTCCATCCTCCTTATGTTCTTGAGAGTAAAGTTTTGCAAAATGTGTGGTTGATGCTTTCTTGACTTATGCAAAATCCTCTATGGCCTATCTTGAGTCCAATTGAATTTTTTGAATTGTGTTTTTTTGGTGTCTCTTTTGCAATTGCTTATGAAAATAGGCAGTATTGAAGTCTCCTGATTTAAACCATAGAATTCATGATTTGAGTCTCCAATATTTTTCTTCCTTTTCGAAATCCACATGCATGTTTTGATAAGCTTTCCTTTCCTTTTATAAATGGTTTTTTGTCACATCTTTCTCTTCCATTTCTTGCTGAAGGGTTTCTAGCTCCATCATTCTCAATGTTCTTTCTTGGTTTGGAGGAGAGTATGAAATATTTTCCAAGGACTTTAAGGACGATTTGATAGCTCTTAATTTAATTTCCCAAATGAAGTTTTGAGAGCCTTGAATGGGGTTTTTCCAAGCTTCTTTGATAATTGAGATGGCCAAGGCATTGTGAAGCCATAAGGGGTTGAAACGAAAAGGGATGGGACCAAATTTTTGAGGGGAATCCAGGGTAAGGGAGATAGGTTTATGATCAAAAAGAACATATGGGGTGATATTGGAAGAAATGGAGAGGGGGAGGAGAAGAAAGTTGTTATGGAGGAGAAAACGGTCCAAACGTGTTGCAATTTGACCAAGGACATAATGTTTATTTCTCCATGTGAACTTTCCTTTGGGGAGTTTGACATCAAGGAGATCCCAATCGGAGATGAGATCTTCCAAAGTCTCACACATTGGATCTCTAACATAATTTCCCAATTCTATAGGATTGTCTTAAAATCCCAAGCTAATATGCATGTTGATAGATCCAGATTTTCTTTAAAGGAGAATAAAGATATCTAACATTCAAATTTATCCATGTATCTATTTGGCATATAAATATTGATAATGGAAAATTTAAGACCTATTTCCCTACTGTGAAAGACATGGACAAACCAATTATATGTATAGAAAGTTACCTCAATTTTGAGTTTTGATGAATCCCACAGGGTTATGATACCTCCAGATGCCCTTGTTGAACTTTTGGAAATGCCTTCTCCATTTTGCATTGTTTTTTCCCCATTAGAATAACTTATGATTTGTCCATTTTAGTCTCCTTGAGAAGGATTATATAGGGATTCTCATATTTGATAAGGTCTGTTAGGTTTTCGACCTTGGATTTGCTAGAAAAACCTCTACAATTCTAGAAGATAATATTCATTACTTTTGAGTTGAAGAATTTCGTCCACTCGAGACAAGAGGAACCTGTGAATCTATTCCTTTATTGCTTCCTTTCCTGCCCATGTTGCTTAAACAAATTTCTCTTGAGTTTTGCTTTCCGAGAGATTTCTTCTAGATTGTTGTTTTTTCTCTTGAGTCTTTATTTGTCTTTCTTATTGACTTTTGGGTTCTTTCATTTATGATTTCCTCCTCCTCAAGAGCTTACCGATATTTTCCTTTGGGGGGTACTCTTTATACTAAAACTGGCTGATCATCTGCACTAGGGATTTCTTTGTTTCTTTCATCCTCCTTGAATTCTACCTATTATTCTTCCTAAGTCTGAGGGTCTATCCCAGAGGGTTTGGTACTTGAATATATTGAATTTGGATCAACAATTTATTCATCCTCTCTTCCTAAATTGGATTTTCCCAGGCTTGCGAACTTGTTTGTCAAGGCGAGGTGTGATTCTACCCGAGATTTATTACTTAGGTTCCCTTGGTTTCTTCTGTCATCTTTGGTGTTTCTGTTGGAGGAGGGTTCTGGATAGATATTGGTGGACAATTGGGGTTTGAAGGGCCAATAGGGTTTCCATTACTTTCCCAGTATTGGATTTCTTTTGTACTTGTTTCCATTCCTCCACTAGTTCTGCTCCCGCAGTAATATGCTCTTGCTTGTTCTTGTGTCAGTTTCAGGAAAAGTGGCCATATTTGTGTCAAATATTACATGTAAAGGGAATTTTCTCATAATCTATCTTCTGGACATGAGTCTAGTCATCCAGTGAAATATTGACTGCTTCAAACAAAACTTTTTCCAAGTCCACTTCTACATAGATCTGAGCACATGCAAACATTGATGACTTATGTTAAGACTTATCAATATACTTTCCCAATGAAATCATGATGCATTTTAGAACATCTTCACCCCAACAATGGAGGAGGAGATGTGGAAAACATACCCACACATGGATTAAAGAAGGAATATCACACTCTAGATCAAAATCCAGGGTCCAACGATTTAGATACTATCCCCTTGATCCAAAAAAATAAGGCCCACTTTGAAAAATAATATTCCTATCCTCTTTGTGATAAAAAATGTGTAAAAACCCTTACCACAAAAGAAATTATTCATATGACCTCTGATTAGGGGTTTCCAATTCCACACAATCCAACTCTCAACCTATCGAGGGGATTTCCAAAGTCCAGTAAATTTCCCCATGAGTTCTTTAGCAGCATATGCTAGAGATTTACAATGAGAAACAACGTGTGGGAGAGTGATCTCTGGGAGTTGATCGAGTTTATTCATGAATTGTGTGTGCATGGGTCTGGAAGTGGGTTTCTCCAATGAACTGATGATCTCCCTGAAAGATTCAATGTCCACATCAAACTCCGAACGAGGATCCAAGTCCCCATTATTCATTCCTGCAGAACCAAAGAGAGAAGGGGAGAACTATGATGAGGGGTATTAAGGTTTCCAAAGAGATAATATTAGGCATTCACATAAATTACTCAACTTATGTAAAATCAACAAGACATATAAGTTCTAGAAATCACCAAACCATGAAGACAATGATAGTTGAAAATCAAATCTACAATTCCCTTAAAATTTATTAATCGACAATTGTTAAATGCATTTTTTACAAAAAAAAGGTGGGTTGCACCATGAGTGGCCATGGGAAAAAACTAATCTTGCCCCAAGGGAATATAAAAAACTAGTAGCATCCTAAGGGAATATTAAAAAATAACACAAAAATCTTCTACTACGAAACAAAATCCCCTTTTAAACCACCACAACCAAATTACCTAAAACAAGTAGAAATAATAAAAAAAAAATGGCAAGCATAGCCATGAGGCCATGAACCCTAAAAAAAAAAAATCCTTGATATTTAAATTATAAACAATAAAGAAAATAAAGCATTGGATGAAAATAGAGGGATGGATTTGTTCCATAAAAATGCAATAAAAAAAAAAAAACTGAGGAGAATTATAAGGAGAGGAAGAGATTCTCATCCTCCATATAAAACCTATACCTAATATAAAGATAAAGGGCAACCATTAAAACCTTTTACCTACAAACAAAACCAATTTGAATGAAAAGAGAAAAAGAAGAAAGAGATTCTTATAATGGCCAAGAGAAGAGTTATCCCTTGTTCTTTCTTCTTAATTTGTTTTCAAATCCTAGCCTCCATGCTCTTTTTGATATGATCCTTAAATGTCTAATAGAGTTCATAATCAAATGTGGCCAAAGTTGACACAACAAGGAACAATAAGGGATTAGATATAATGTAGTAGGTCATGATCATTGGGCTTTTGGACCACTCGATAGATTATGCAACATCAATAGGATAGGAAGTGTTCCATCAATAGGCCAGGTAATGGTCACTTCTCCATCCAAATGGCCAAGTATAGTCTAGGGAACTTGTCAACCAATGACCAAGAAGGAGGTGAGTGACTATGGTTTTCATCTCCAACTTTGATGTTCATTGTGTTCTTGAGCTAGGTTATTTACCCATGCTATGGCCTACTACTAGACCAATGTGAATGAGTGTAGACAAGAGGGTAGTGAACTTATAGCTATAAAATGACATTATAGTAGAATGTGGGTGTTGAACACATTAAGTATTGACAATAAATGAGATGCTAATAATTAGGTTGTTGATGATCGACAATGCTCATAGCTCATGAATTCAAGTGGGAATTGATAAAACAAGGTGTTCAAGCTTCTTTTGAAAGCTTTCATTAAGGGACACTTAAAATTATGAATACATAAACACAATTGTAGGATTATGTCAATGTGAGATATGTGATGGGTGGGTTTAATACTATAAAAATTATTAGTGAATATATGAAAGATAATGAGAATCCAACTGAATTTAATCTTTAGATTGCAAAGGAAAGTAGTAGGTGTTGATTATGAATATTAATTACAATTCACATCTATCCTCTTTTAATATTGAAGCTAGAATGATAATTGAACACTAAGGAGTTAGATATGATGAGTTATTAAATATGTCACCCTTATTTTATAGTTTTACAATATTTGTTGTCTTTTATAAATTTCCAATGAATTAAAAAATATACATCCTTTTTGGAAGGTGATTTTTAAGTTACACTTCTATAACTAGTTTTATCTGCTTCAAAACTAAAGGAAAATTTTGATTTGGATCATTTGAGTCCAAAATGTAATCACAAAGAACCAACTCAAATAAAAATAGTGTTGGAAAGTTTATAAATGGCCACATGGAACTCCCATGTACATTAGGGTCAACCATCCATACAATCCACATCATAGTCAAATTTCCATATGGGAAAGACCACGTAGGAATGGTGCACCGAGACATTCATACTTAACCTCCCATCACTTTTCAATGATCAATATGATGGTGGGTCCATCAAATGATAATGCTTTTGATAAACTAATGAAATAAAATCAAAATATTCAATATTTTACCAAGCTTTCATTAAAACTTATGCCTTTAAAAATAGCAACATCCCTCCAATCAAATTGACTCTAAATTTGAAATAGAAGCAGTTAAGAAACCCAATTTTAATTCAAGGGATAGATTTTTTGGAACTATTCAAGTTGAATGAATAATTTGAATAGTTGAGATGAAAGTAATATGAGGTTGAATATTAAGAAAAACCCACATTCATAAGGGGATTTAAAAAATAAATAAATTTAGATGCCTATTTAGCATGACCTTGTCAATTATTGTATCGAGAGAAGCCAAGTGCATTTTACATCCCAGTATTGTAGAGACTGTAATGTCTATAATGTTGACATCAACATATATTGGTCCATTATCAAATATATTTTTTTGTA
This sequence comes from Picea engelmannii, assembly GCA_009831015.1. NCBI lineage: Eukaryota > Viridiplantae > Streptophyta > Pinopsida > Pinales > Pinaceae > Picea > Picea engelmannii. The sequence goes on from ML776633.1 coordinate 1,509,355, forward strand.
AGTTATCCCGAGAAATTTATATTTCCATATTTGAAGTGTACAAAAACTTTGTTGTTGACCTGCCACTAGGGAAACCAGACCAACAACAATGCATCAAATTGTCTGGAGTGATACGAAAATGGAGTATTTTAAACATAAATCTTTAGAAATTTCTAAGAGTAAAGATAGCTTTTATGACTATAGCAAAATCTATCTGTGTATTTCTCCTATTTTGGCATAAATGAGGCCGGATTATAATCATGGAACCTCCAATACTAAACCACAAAAAAAATACCCGATGAGAACCAATGCTGAGTGGAGGGCTAGCCCTCATATGGAGTTTCCTGAGTGTTGTCCAAGTCGAGGGTTGAGATATCCAAACCTGTGAGATTCTTAGTGAGCTGGTTCATTTTGAGGTCTTAGAGCCACAACTAGGCCTGCATCTCATCCATCTGGATCAGGATCTAGTTCTTTTCATCCTTCCTATCCATCAAAACTCATCCAAGTAGGAGATTTATGTGCCATTACAGTTCAATTGTCTGTAGGTATTGGGAGACTTGTGATCCAGTGTTTCTTGTGTCTAGAATCCAGGAGTGGATTGTGTCTAGGACTTCATCCTCGGAGAAGAAACATCGTAAGACTCAGACATCAACTTATGTGAGGTAAATTTCTGATTGAATGTGTGATGGAGTATGAGTTTCATTAGATTCAGATGACTCTTCAACTACAACAACAAGTCGTGATCCGGTATGTCGAGGGAGGTACTGAGAAGAGCTTCCTCTACCTCGTCAAGATCCTCTTCCTCGATCCATGAGAGATATGGATAGATCAAAGGCCTTGGATAAGGTTGGGTAAATGGACAACAGTAGGTGACTGGAGTCTTGTCGATGGTCGACCAAGGAGGGAGTGAGGTGGTAAAGCCAAATGAGTCTGGGAGGAAAAATAATAGGGTGAGGCATACTATTGAAGGAGGTGGCAATGTCGTTGCCATGATGAATGCAAGGTGGGAATTTAGTTAGGATGAAAGTTGAGGTAGATTCCATGATGAAGAGCCAGAAGGGGGGACAAGCAAGGACCAGGGGCCGTACCTTCAAATTTCGAGTTCATTGTGATGAGTTTGACATCCACAGGATGTGGAAGTCCGGGTGGAACACGAGCCTTTGGTGAAGTTAGGGTTCATTATTCGAAGTGATAAGAGTGGAGGGAGGTGGGAATGCACTAATGGGAGGTGTGGCCATGTGGGTGATATCCTATGTGACCGGACCTTCTCAATATATCTTCCCAGACACCTGATATGGGGAATTCCATTATCAGATATTATACAAAACTAAAAATATAATAACAGTAAATATAATGTGGGATAAATAATATTCATTCAAAAATTTGTATATACACAAAAATAACACACTAAAAACTAAATAAGATCAATTGTTGGAAGAAGAGGAATTTGAATATATATATATATATATATATATATATATATATATATATATATATATATATATATATATATATATATATATATATATATAATTGTAATTTATGAGTAATTCATTTTCCTTCAAAAACCTAATCATTTTTAGACAAGCATATACCCCAACAGATTAAACATGGAATTAATCTATATTCTCTTGGACATTTCTTTGAAAATTAGGCTTGTAAGCATTCCTCCACTATGAATCCCCTCTAGAAATTTTCTAATCAAATCAATTTTTCAATATCATTTCACAAGTGTTGAGTGTATGACATTGGATGAATAAATGAGAAACAGGTTTTGAATCCTTCATACATAACATACAGACAAAAAGGACTTGTCTTCCAATTGTTTTTGTAAACCATCCCAAGTTAGGACCTTGTTCTTAAGCACTAGTTAGAGAAAAATATTTTTTTCATTGGGGCCTTTATTTCCCATATTTTAGGCCACCACACATCATCTTGACTAGTAGGATCCATTAAATATTTATATATCTTTATTATTTTTGATTTTCGCACATCAGAGAGTCATCTTCATCTGTAGTTATAAAATAGATTATTTTTAGCTCATTTAGATGTATTTTCCAATTTTCAGACCAAGCCTCATCTATGTCCAAAGATAGGGTCGTTTTCCATCCTTATTGTCATACATTTGTTGTCAACATGTTTGCAATAGAATGAAAAGTATATAACCATTTTTCATGTAGATGGTTATCCAATTTTGATTTGAGAAAAAATGATCTTCACACCCCTAATATGATCAGATCCTATCCTTACATTCCCCCATTACCAACCTTCTAGGTTAGATTAATTTCCAATCACATGAAAAACTCTTATTTCATTAAATTTGAAATAATTTCAGTGTAAATTCCTTTGAAGATGAGTGAAAATCAACCTTTCTAAAGTGCAAAATCTAGTTTCAAATGTGCCAATATTAAATTCCAAAATTTCACTTTTGGATTCAATATTGACACTTTTATAACTAGATTTTTCAATTTTGGAATCCGATATTGGCATTTTCAAAACTAGATTTTGCATTATATATATGTGTGTGTGTGTGTGTGTGTGTGTGTTATCCCACATATTACTTTCCATGGAGTTGTCCACCAAGAATCATGTTCCTACAATTACAATTACCATTAAATACAATGTTTCAAAACATTTACTCAAAAATTTTAATATTGAGCACAATTCCATTACTGAATTTCTCATTATTGTGTTTTTGAGAAACCCCAATTTAACTCTGTCACATAAATATTTCAACATAATAAAAACTAACAAAAGAATAATATTTATATAAATTTTTCATTAGTTAATTTTTTTATATGTAAATGCTATAAAAATATTAAAAGTACTACTGAATTTATCAACCATAACCAAATATAAAAAAAATCAAATCTTATTAACCATGTAAATGTTGTCACACAAAAAAAATACTAATAAAATGTACTAATTACTAAAAAACAATAATCTTTATGATCGTCGATGTATATTTACTCGATTAAATTTCTCTTAAGATAAATTTAATAGAGTAAATTTACATCAACGATTATAAAAATTCTTGTTTGTACTATACATATATCAACTAAAAAAATGCAGGTGTCGATTTTTGCATTTTAATTGAGAAAAAATAATAATCCAAGGACATTAATGTCCATCCACTTAGAAACATAATTATTCATATCAATTAATAACATTGATCAATGTTTCACCGATAAAGAAATTATCTTGGAAACCAAGCTCTTTTCATTTTGAGAAACTTTTGGACTTGTTGTTTTCAATATAACCGTCTCGGAGTAAAACATGTCTCAATTTAATACCATTGTGATATATTTTAACACTAGATAATAATTCAAGGACATCAATGTTTACCCATTTAGAAACACAATTAGTCATATCAATAACTAACATTGTTTGAAGGTTCACTAATGACAAAATGTACCTGACAGTTGAACCCTTCACATCCTGGAATACATGATACAACCATATTGGAGTAAAAAATGCTTTAATTTTTTTTTTTTAAGTAAAAAGGTGGTGCCTGTTATATTAACATAATCAAAGTACAAAACTGTGTGAGATGCCCGCTGTCCCGCCTAAGCAGGAAACCGAGACGGCTGGGCATCCATGTCCAAATGTCACATTATGGTCTAGTTGACAAAATTTAGCAAAGTTTTCCAGAGCGACGTCCTACCCGAAGGAAACCAGGACTTATGGTCGCCAGCATGAAGCTGATTATTCTATCTATTACTAAAACATCCTGATAACTATCTAGCATAAAGCTGAAAATATAGTAACAACACCAAAACATGTATGAACCTCGAAGCCGAGCTGCTTGTACTAAATCTCCAAGTGCCTCCATCGATCCAGGAAGGAGTAAGGGCGCGCACAGGTTGGGCATTGTATCTTGGACGAAGCTCGGGAATGTGCAGCGAAAAACATGTCGAGCCGTTGTTCCATGCGCTCCAGGCGAAATGTTTGGTCATCCAGCTTGTCTCTGATTTCGAAAATAAGGTCGAGGTATCCCCAGTCCGCTGCTGAAGGCTGCTCCCACCGGTGGCTTTACCTGGACTCCTCATTGACTGCCGCATCTTCTACTTTTGCACTGTGCTGATGGCGCTCTTGCTCTGCCCCTATGGTTTCCTTGGTGGGCTCGGGAGGAGCCTCCTCAACCACATAGCAAGGGGAGTAGGGATGTTCTGCGATAGCAGTGGAGGGGCCAGGCTCAGTACTAGCTGGTTGTCGGGTGTTGTGCAATCCAAGGCTCGAGCTCGGGTTCCGGTTACTCAATGCCACGAATAGGGTGTGCTCGGAATGGCTGGGCAGGTTGGCTTGCAGGCTGACCTCGTCCCCCTGCTCCTTGGGAGGCAGACGTGATCTGGTCCTCCTTCGCCTAGCTACGATAGCCATCGCCTTCCCAAAATCCTTCTTTCGTTTGCATCTGGACTCTGCTGCGTACCAGGACGCACCTCGTCGCGGTTTCCCTCGAATTCGAGGCATGGCGAGGTCCCTATGGAGGATTCGAATGCTTCCTGTATTTATCAAATTGCCTCTGAGGAGCGTGGTTATTGATTGTTGTTGTTGTGCGAGAGAGACGAGAGGGAGGCTGCCTCTGCTCGAATGCGTCGGAGAGATAGAGGTCTTCCAGACCAAATTGCTATTAGGAGCTGCAACTCGGACTATGAGCGTTATAAACACCATAATTAACATGTCCAGGGCATTAATCTGCTCCATTAATCTCTGCTCGTTAGTGCTCTGCTGGTGAGTACCTTCCGCTTGCGCGAGGGGCCTCTTCGAAATGCATCGCCTGCTGCGAGTCATGTGGGTTAAATGTGCGAGGCAAGGCGAACTGGTGGATGCATTAACGCGGCGTCCTGGCTCTGCCTACGTGGCTCTATCGCGGCCCATAACACCCCATCCGAGGAAAAAAATGCTTTAATTTAATACCATTGCTAGATATTATTTTTATTCCAAATGGTTATAAACTGAAAACAATAGATCGAAAGGAATTTTAGGATGATAGCTAAACAATCACCATCTTGAAATTCTCTCCTAGAGAATAGAGTTTGAGCGCTCTAACAATTTTTCTCGTAGAGAATAGATGAGTGCTATAAAATCACCATCTTAAACTTTTAAATATTCTCCAATGAAAATGGTGTGCATGTACCATTCATCTCATTATACTCTTTGAATTGGGCAATTAAAAAGTTCAAGATGGCGATTTTTATAGCATTCAACTAGTCTTAAATTATACGGTCCATTATTACTTGAACAAATGAAATCTCCTTGAATTTGATGAGACTAACCAACCTTTACAATTTTTACCTATGAATAATCAAAAAACATTACACTAAATTGAATAAAATTAATATAAAAACATTTTCAAAATAAACATAACATCTCATGGATAACTTCAATCAAAAGGTTGAAAAGATTAAAAATAGGCTTTTTATGAATAAATGTCACATATACAATTTTAAAAATATTTGCCCATTAAAATTTAAAACAAATTAAACCATTTTAAAAATATTCTTCATAATCATTATGAATTTTTAAAAGGTTTTCTCATTCAATTGAAAATGAATTAAACCATTTTAAAAATATTTTTCATGGTTGTGAACAAATGAGTCTAGTTTTGAAATTTTAAATTAATTAAACTTGGATATAGTTATAAAACCATTAGTTCATTGAGTTAGATGTTAATTAAACCATTTTTAAAATATTATTTCACTCATTCAACATATTTTCTTTGTGTTTTTCCCTTTGAATTGAGAGGTTGGAATCATCATTTTGGTGATTCAATCATCACAAATTGCATCTTATATAGAGATATGGGTTCTAAAAGAGATGGTTTAGATTTCTCTTTCTATAGTTCTCTCATCCTCATTTCTTACCTTACATAACTAACACTTTCCCATCATGCCATCTATGCATATGTTAATAAATAATATTTAAAAGACCCTATGGTTCTACTAAAAAGTAGTATTTTTACTTAGAAAGGTAGTATAAATTTAAGTAATGCCTTTTTAATTTGATTCACAATCAAATGAACAAGCCCAAGATAGAGTCTTTCTCCTCTACACCAATTATAGACATTGACCTTTCAGATCCAATTTAGAATATATTCCCCCCCTCCTTTCAGATCAAATTCATGATAAACCACATGACTTATAAAAATGTACTAAGTGAGGTATCTCACTTTCTTACATTTTTTTTTATTTTCCAAGACCACTTGTGAGCGCAAAGAAAAGAGCATACTATAGGTTGGGAGAGATTTTAGGTATTTTGTTTGTGTGAGTTGTGATAGTAGAAAAATAAATGAAACTTTAATCAATGCCTCCATGTTTTCTGACATGTAAATAATCCATCCATGTGGAAATTGATGGGAATAATGATTCCTCCTCCTAACCACTATGTGATTTAATGACTAGGCACAATAAATGAGATGTAAAAGTACAGGTATAATAGACTATAATTTTTGAAAAAAATAAAATCCCCTCCTAAACATCATGAACCTATTGCATAATCCCCCAAAATTGAATTTGGGCAAACTCTCATGGGTTAGTACATATATAGTCGCCAAACTCTAGTGGGTTTTGAAGGATTTCTCATACAAAAAATTCTCATGGGTTTTGGATGATTTCCACATGATTCTTGCAGGGTTTGGATGGCTTCTCATTCAACTCTTGAGAAATAAAGAAAATTAGGCATGAAAATCATTGGGATTACAAAAAATCAAATTTCTCAAAACTCAACCATCTATGATGGTTGTTGAGTGAAATGATATGGAAGTTAATAATATTGGAAAAAAATGGTTAATTGTGAGATAATCATAAGCGTATTATAACAAGTAGGTAACAAAGTAGCATGCATATAGCTAGATTACATATTTAACCACAAGAATTTCATTTAAACATAAAAAAGTGGATGGAAACAACAATACTCATATATTAATCCAATGGAAAATCATAAAAAAGTGTAATATCATTTGATAAAAATGATTGGAGGTAAGGGGCTCCAACACTCTCCTTGGGATGGGTCATTTTCCTTCTTGAAATCTCTCTCTAAGTATGGTGAATGAAGAAATCTTGGTTCCTTGAGAAAACAACACACTAAAGTATGAGGGCAATGAATGGAAGACATGAGAGAGTGAGATGATTGATCTCCATGCTCATTCCTCCAACATAACCTTGCAATTATTCTTCTTTTAAAATTCTACCGCATGAATTTCATTATAGGAAAACTTGAAGCTCCAATGACAAACTAGTTCCAATGTGAGCGATCTTCATCCAAGTTGAATCCCCAATGTTTTTTAAAGACCCCTGGGAGGACAAATACTCAAAATTTATGAGGTAGGAGATTGAATATACCTAGTACATCCTAGAGCCACTTGAGTCATGACTATTGGTCATTATTGCACAATGAAATTAGCTAGAGTCTGCTTTAACAAATTCATGTAGGTATCGAGGGATTTCCCATGAGAATGATGTGGGTATCGAAGGTTTTTTTGTGAGACTCGTGTAGGTATTGAAGGATTTCCCGTGAGACTTAATAAACAACCAACTTTTAAGGTTGATTTTTCTTATGAGGGAATTTCAAGTAGCCATGAGGTAGTGTTATTATGTTGCAACATTATCAACAAGTGATTCTTTTGTAAATACACACCAAAATGTCTCTTGTAAGAGAAAATCAGAAGATAACACTCGGGTCCCATATATGAGTGTTAACTTCCATGCTAAAGTAGTCAATGTCCCATGTGAAGAAACTAAAATTAATGATGTAATAGTCCAAGGAACTCATCCATAAAATCGATTCCCATGTTTAGGTACTCATGTTGATGTCCAATAGATGATTCCTAAGCTCCATGAATGGCCAAGTATTGTTCTCCAAATGATGACCATGACCATGTGGATCCAAATAAATACAACCATCCATGTCCAAAATATCCTTTCCATAGTTGTAAAAGGTATGATGTGGATATAGAAAGAAAAATACCACTGGAGAATATGAAGTTGAGAACTAGTAGTCATAATAGGATCCTTAATTCCTGCGATCATGTTTTCTACATAATGTGGAGTAGAGTCATAAAATAGAAGATAAAATTAATTGTGTTCATATAAATGATGACTATCCATGTACTAGTTATTCCAATCATCCCTTAAATCTTGCCAAGAAAATATATCTCGAAGATACTCTTCACTAATTAAATGAAACACATTGAAAAGGTATCTTCTTTCCTTATATTATTGTAGTATCTATGATATTTGATCCACCAATGTTATGGTCATTCTTTATTTCTATTAGAGTTTAGAGAAAAAAAATTGCAAGGGACATAACACATTGAATATGGATAAGAAGCATAACATATAATATATTAAATAAAACCCTAGAAAATACACTATCCAATGGCATTGGTTTGGCTGCAGTATGAGAACTTTGGCAAAAGAGATCTTCTCTACAATTTGTGATGTCTGTCATGGGAAAATCTAAAAAAAATTATTTTAAATCAATGATATCTTCACTTTTCAAACTCCACTTTGAATGTTTTTTTTTTAAACTTGGGTGTTTTTCCAAGAGAAACTCAATTTGCAAGCGATTTATTTAAATTATACTAAAAAAACTATTGTAATTGATCTGGGTGTTGTGGACCTTATTTTCCCTTCGAAAACCTACAACTTTTCCCTCTTTGGGGCCTAAGAAATAGTTTTGATACCAGTTTTTATGCACCTTGGATCTGAATAAACAAGCATACACAAGATATCCAATAATAAGATATAAAATCCTCTTTACTCGATTATATCAAAATACCCTTAAGGTAGGGCAACACAGTACAATGATCCTTTTATGGAAGGAATCCACTCTTTCTCACTTTCCTCTTAAGGTAGGGTGACCTCTCAATGAGTTATGCTTCAATACAAAATACTCCACACATAACCCATGAGGAGGACTCCCTCCTTATTTATAGTTATCTATAAAAATCTAATCATAGCCACATCCTAACTACCTAATGGATCTTCTTTAATGAGGCCACAATACATTTATTCCATGCTAACTAAATAGAGGGCCTTATTTAACAATAATAACCATAGTCGAACTAATCCACTTTACATTGAATAACCACCATAACTATACTATTACTACTCCATTGGGCTCTTTGGCTCCCCCATTACACCCTTAGGGATGATACCAACACTTATTTTTTTTAAAGAGTGGAGAACTGATAAAATGTAGCACACCCAACCTCTAAGTTTCCTTTTAAGGGATGGGGAATTATAATTTTTTCTTTTCTCGAATATATTAATTCCTTTATTTCACAAATCCATCATCTTCTTCTCATCAAGAGCTTTCCAATGATGGTAATTTCTCTCAAAATTGAGCTCTAGAAAGAAAGATATGACCTTCTGAAGTTATTGGGTTTTTGACCTCTAATACACTAACATGTAGCATCCACGTGACACCTCGTCATACTTTCCATCTGACATGGTGATAACATAGCACCAATGTGGCACTTTTCTAACCTACCACGGAGAAATTCTGGTCCACAGAGGCCTACCGTAGTTATCGCTCAGACTTTCCTCCAGTGCACTCATCACTTACCTTCAATGGATATCGTATTGAAGAATATTACCTTTTGATACCATCCATTCAACATTCGAAAGGTTCATGCATATTCACTACTCTGAATGCAGGGTATCGAGGAATATTTCATTCCTCAATGGATGGTGTAGAAACACATCACAATATTTCTTGACCGATGGTTGATTTCCATCCAACACCTAAGGTTCACCCCCCCTACTAGACCCCACTCATCTTGTCAATCGCTCAAGGGATAACATCCATCGCTCTAAGGACACCCAAGCTGCCTTAAAATCAAGCCACGTCCTCCATGACTTTGACACACCACCTGCGAAAGATATGACATATAGACGACTACTGTCAGATCACCCTCATTCAAAGATATATGGTTGAGATATTCCCTCCATCGGACTATCATTTCAACACTTCGAGGATTAGTATGAGTCCTTCAGATTCATACTCTGAAAGACAACTAACTATAAGTCAGCTAGACTAACATTCAATCCAGTCGACTAATTGACTGTTGACATGTGTGTTCTCCCTGTTGCTCCCAGTCTGTACTAGAATATCTCTCCCTCATCTACTAAGTGGGACTTGTAATGATCAATGACTGAGGATTTATCTCACCAGCTTCCATATCTACGGCCCACGCACACTCAATTTTAGAGTCTCTCATTTGGGGTTATTCTCACGACATATGAGGTTTCCTTTCGTAACCCCACTCTGAAAGGTTCACTTCGGAATCTCTTGTTTGGAACCTTTCCCGTCACTTTTGAGGGTTCTCTCTAACACTTTCACCCCGAACATCCCACCGATTAATGATCCCAATATCTTTAGATCGACGAATGCTATTTTCCGTTGACTAACATGAGATTTTAAAGATTCATTACTATCTGTTTCAAGGAATTAGCCATTTTTTGAGTTCTACAAGCCTTCGATCCTGAATTTCGAAGACTCGAAATAGATTATATGACCATCATGAATTTTCAAACTTAAGGTTAAAACCTCACATGATTTGCAGACTCTTCTCACAAAGGAAAATGCAGAGTATTCGAGCAGGTAGTAGTTCACCCTTAGTTGTTTTCACAATTTAACAAGGTAATAATAAACATTGCAACATAACTTGTCTCACGGGCTTTCAAATTCATGGATTAAGTTAAAAAAAATTCACTTAGATTTAGACATATGCACATTCACACAAATGTTCCATTCATAAGCATTAAAATATATCATTCACAGTCAGTTTTAGTACAGGAAACACTTATCTGGTAATAAATATTCCAATCCAACTGACTAAGAGAGGACACCTTTCCTCCCAACCCTAGGCCTTGTTGCAGAGTCACTTCCTACAACATGCCACCCCTGTGCCAATCCATGATACCACCAAGGAAATTGACTCAGTAGGGTTCTTAGTCTGCGATGATCTAGGGAGGTTACTCTCCTTCCTCCTCTGACATAGCAGAAGTTGCCACCTCCCACTGAGCTTCAGGTCTCTACAAGTTTATTAGGTAGTTTCTCAACTAGATTTCCTCTACACAAGGGAGTCCCTTATTTTCTCGAAAGTCCCTCGACGACCTCCCCTTACCAGTGTTGGTTTATGTCTAGAAAGAACCAAGATGCAGCCCACTATTGCTCCAGTTCAAGAATCCAGGTCTTCTATGTTCAGGGCGATCATCAACAACTCAAAAAAGCTTCTCATTTGCTTCCAAAAAGCTATTATTTTCTTTCTTAATCAACACATCCACACCTCCACTCTCTCTCTTGTTCGTCTTTGGGTTTTCTCTATGTCATTATTCTCTCTTTGGGTGAAATCTCCATTGTGGGGCCTCTCCTCCTATCCAATTACCCTCTTTTTCTTTTCTCCTCCTCTGGTCTTCTTGTTCATCCCCTTGGGATATTTGCAACGTATTGCAGATGTAACCTGCAACCTTCCCTTTATAATCTGAAGCGGCGGTTCCGTGGTACATTCCCCATCAGTTTTTAAGTGGGGCATTCCCTCTCTGTATGGACCAACTTACAAATTCATTAACTACTCAACCATCTCTACGACCTTCTCTTAATGGTCATGTGGTATCCTCATCAGTTTGGTACATGGGTAGGTGAAGTTATTATGTTTCCAAGCATAGATTAGCTTGTTATTCAAGCTTCCTATTTTCTTCATTGATGCATCTCATCTCCACTTCACTCAACCTTTCCATCAGTTCCTCTTCCTCATCAATTTCCTCTGGTGTATCATAGCCAATACTTATCAAGGTTGTTCCCTCTCATTCAACAGTTTGGTGTTTATATTAAATCAAAAAAAAAATTACATGCCTCATAATGTTAACATATGAAGTTTGTGCATAATTACAATCTTGGGAGAAAACAAGGTGTTACATAGAAGTTATTTCTTTTTTACCTCTTCATATGTATTTTGATTGACCTCCTCAGTCACAAAGTGTGGGAAATAAGTGGCCAAATTTACAATCTCAACAAATAATTCCATTTCTATCTCTTCATAATTAGCTTAAAAATGATATACCCCTATATTAGATATATCTTTGAAACCACTTTGTTACCACCCATATCTTGTAAATCCCAAATGGTATTTATGCTCTTTTTATAATTTTCATATTGATGGAAGAAATTGGTGTTTTTATCTCCCTTCTCTATCCATATTTCTCTTCTTTTCATTATCTATTTTGCTTCCCTATTTTCCAATAGTCTTCTTTTTTTTTCCTTCCAATTCTTTTAGCCTCTGGTCTTCTTATTGAAAACACCTGAGATATTGTTTTTTATAAATCTCATTGATTTCAAATTCAACTTATTTTAGTAGTCTATCCCTATTCTTATGAGCTTCAATTCCCCATGTCACCACTTTACATTTTACAGTCTTCAACTAACTTAAAGCTAGATCATAAGCCCTACATTCACTCTTCACCATATTCTTGAAACCATCATCCTCTAGCCAAACTGGATTAAAGTTAAAGGGGCTTGAGGGTTTATCATTGTGAAGAGTAGGAACATTGGATTGTAGTCAAATAAACCCCATACATATATCCATGATATCCTTCATTGTGAATAGTAGAAACATTGGATTGTGGTCAAATAAACCCCCTACATCTATCCATGATCTCCTTAGGTCAAACAAAGATAAAATATGTTCTAAGACCACAAAATGGTCCAATATTTTTGCAACTGCTAACCCCTACCTTTTATTTCTACATGTGGGTTTTAGAGTACTAATTCTATATCTATTGTTCCTTCTATATTTGTCATGTTCTTGAAAATGTGTGTGTATCAATCACTAACCTAAATCCATTTTAACTTTGATCTTTTAAGCACCAAGATAGTTGCATTTAATTTTTGTTTAATCCATCTATACTCTTAAATAAATCAAGAGTGAAGATGGATTCAAGTTAGTATAATTGAAAAAAACATATAAAAATTGTGGGGACTACCAACTCACACCATATAATGACTATTTGAAAAAATTAAAACAAATTATACGTTGAATTTAAGATGTTTCTAATCGCTAATGTTTGAAAAAAATAAAACAAATTATATGTTGAATTCACCAGATTCATTAACTCAACTATTCATACTTCTTCATACTTCTCATAGAGACATTGAAGTTATAGCATTGCCAACAATACTTGATTGAAAGAGTAACCATTATATGTGTGATTCAACTTCACTTATATAACTTAGTATGATATAGATGATCTCATATGAGTAGCTCTTATGTCCTCATATGTAGATTTCAAAAATTCTATAGAATTTATTATAAATAATAATAGTAATGATAAATGGGAAATTGGGGGAGCTATGTGGTTGTTCAGGTGCTCAGATGTTTTTGTCATATGATTATGTGTGAAGGGCCATAGGCCCTTCCACTACCCCTCTCCCCAGTTTCCCCTTTTGGTTCCCAGAATCCCTTTTCATGTTCCACTAGTGTAGGCCCTTTTCCATCACAGAGACTCTTGTCCAAGGTCCTGTGAATTTTTCCATCGGACTTATGTCCTGGTATTCTGTCCTGGCATCCTGAAACCTTTCCCTACCATCCTTTTGCACTGGATTTTTTCAGGGTCCCCTCGTCAAGAGACACTTGGAGCGTGGATAGCAGAGCCTTCTTTTATGAGGGTGAAATATGGAGTTATTATTGGATGATGAGGTCAAATATGACTTCATCCCACCCATTTGTAAGGTTTTCCGCTCCCAAGAAGAATTTCTTAAGATTTAGAAACAACCAGGATTATAGTCGATCCCATTGTCGGATCAGTCAAATGTCTCAAAGGAAGGTTATTTCACCTATGTGAGAAGGGATTCCAAGCGAGCCGAATATTTGGGCAATAAGGAAGGTGCAGAGGGTAATTACGATGTCGTCTAGAATAGAAGCCCTTCTATTCTGATACCGAGTGAGACAACCTCATTTTCCATATGCAAAGAAGGGTGTCAACCTGATGCGAAGTTTGAAAAGAAGAAGGATAAGTGTGCCAAGGACTCGATCCATGGTCTAGATTATGGTGTTATTCTCCCTCCCAAAATGCAGAGGTGCATTCGGTAAAGAAAAGGTGGTGTTTGCATGGTTGTTGGCCAAGATATCTCCATTGCAGAGGTATCTAAGGTCATGGGGATTACGCTGGTAGGACACTTCTATGGAAAAGCTGTTGGTGATGAATCTCTTTCAAATTGGATGGAGCATAATTGGAAATCAATGATTGGCTATTCTCTGGAAGCGCATACTCTAGTCAGAGGTTGGAATAGTTTCACTTTTCATTCTAAGAAACATTGCAGCTTAATTCTCAGCAAGAAATGGTCTTGGGGTCCCTTAGGGATAATTTTGAGGCCATGGTCAGTTGATTTCAATCCTTTTAGAGAACCGCTAGCTTTGATGAAGGTTTGGGTGATCCTCCTAGGTTTTCCTTTAATTTTTTGGTTGAGAGAAGAACTAGAAGCCATTGGGAACCATTGGGAACTGACTAGGGACTTTTGTAGGGATGGAACACAATTGGGCATCGAAAAAGGATAGAGTATGGGACTGGATCAAAATTGAGGTAGACACTAGGGAAGGCCTAGTGAGAAAAATTGACATTGTTCATGGGGATAAGATATGGCATCTATAAATGTGTTGAGTCTGCATAGAATAGATCTAGCTAGAAAATTACATACACAGTTTGCAGAGAAAATATTAGAAATGAGAAGTAGGAGAGAAAGAATGGAAGAATTTTCATTAACCAAATGAATGAATGATAATTTACACATGATATACTTTGTATAGATCAACCAATGTGCATTGGAGGAGAAGAAAATGCATCATAGTGGTGGTCTAGAGTGATCTGGACACATACCACTAGTTACGGGAGTAAACTGCCACCTAGTCTAGTCTCTCGTGCAGTTACGAGAGTGAACAGCCACCTATCTGAGTTAACTAGTCTATTAGTAGTGACTGACTAAAATCGAGTGAAGTGAGGAGGAGATCAGGGAATCATGGGTAATGTGCTATTCTGGTGATGATCCCAAGGACAATGCGCATTAGCTGGAAATGATCCCAATGTTTCATGGTGATAGTCCCAATGTAGTACCTAGACTCCACTCAACTGATCAAACTGGAGTGAAAACTGAAGACAATATTCTCCCTAGAGGAATATTCTTCCTAAAATATAGGAGACTGAATAATGACTAATAAACATAGGAAAACCTTAGGAAAAGAAATCCTGGGTGTGTGTGAAGTAACTCCAACACCCCCCTAAACATCACTATGGTGAAAATAAAGAATGGGTCCCGATAATGAGGCCATGTTAGGTATCCAAATACAAAAGATACACTAAAATAAAGTGAGTAAAGAGGGAAAACCTCATGGGACCCCCCCCACCAAGTACAATGTATAAAAAAAGAAGAACTGACAGTTGCTAGGAAACTGTGTCCTTCACTCCAAGATGATTGCATAGAGAATGGAACATGTGCTCAGTGAAGGTCTTGGTGAAGATGTTTGTAGTCTATTTTGTTGAAGGAAAAAAATACAGGTCGATGATCCCCCCGTGTACTAAGTCCGGGATGTAGTGCATGTGGATCTCGATGTGCTTCGTCCGCTACCTCTGAACTGGATCTCTGCAGAACTTCAGAGTGCTCTGGTTGTCACACATATGATGATTGGCCATTGAAACTGAATTCCCAACTCGGTGAGAAAATTTTTTAGCCACATCACCTAAATGGTTATGTTAACTACCCCTCTATGCTCTACCTCGGCTAAATATAGAGAAATAGCAGTCTACTTCTTGCTTGACCAACAGATAAGCCCGGAACCAAGACTAAGTGAGTAACTAGATGTGGACTTGCGATCAATGCCATCACCATCCCAATTAGAAATAGTGAACCTGATGAGGTCCAATGTAGATTCTGCTACATAATGAATCCCAAAGGTGATGGTTCCATATATGTATCTAAGGATATGCTTTGTAGCCTTCCAATGTAGCTCATGTTGCTCCTGCATGAGCCTGGAGACTACACAAACTGCATAGGAGAGGTCTGTTCTGGAGTGTGTGAGATATAACAAGCTCCCCACTAGTTGTTTGTACAGTGTGTTGTCAACTAGTGGAGTTTCCCCACCATCCTCAAGTTTGACTCCTTATAGGAAAGGATTCGGGGCAGACTTGCAGTCTGTCATGTGAAATCTCTCAAGGAGATCTTGTGCATACATGTCCTGAGATAGTTTGATTCCTAATGCATCCTGACTGATCTCAAGTCGAAGGAAGAAATGTAGCAAACCCATTTCCACCATCAATAACCTGTCATGAATAATCCTCTTGACTACAACAATCGTTGAAGTCGAGCAACCAGTGATCAACAAATCATCAACATACAAAACTAGGAATAGAAGTGAATCAACCATCCTGAGAATGTAAACATTTAGGTCTGATTTACAACGTACAAAGTTCTGTGATAGAAGGTAGGAATCCATCTTGGCATACCATGCCCTCAGAGCTTGCTTGAGGCCATAAATAGATTTCTTCAGTCGATAGACCAAAGATTAATCCTGCATAAATCTTTGGGGTTGCTCCATATATATCTCCTCAGAGAGATCGTCGTGAAGAAATGCATTCTTCACGTCCATCTGATGGACTTCCCATCCCTTGGCTTCCGCAAAAGAAAGTTCCAAACATATGGAATCCATATTCTCTACTAGAGCAAAGGTCTCATCATAGTCAATGCCATGCACCTGTTGAAAGCCTTTGGAAACTAGCCTGGCTTTGTATCTACTAATCTATCCATCTGTTGCACTCTTGGTCCTGTAGACCCATCTGCACCTGACAATTTTCCTTCCTGAAGGAAGGAGAACCAAATCCCAAGTATGGTTCTCGAGGAGGGAGTTGTACTCCTCCTGCATGGCAGATTCCCAAAAGGGATTTCCAATAGCCTCACCATAAGACTGTGGATCTGAATATTGAACCAAGAAAAGATGTATGGGTGGAAATAGTTCAGTGGTAGTGAGTGAAAGAGGAGGCTCCTCAAAATAAAATCAAGTCCTACTAGTATCAACTGGATCACCAACAAGATTCCCTACATCCTGAAGAGTAGTATGGGACCACTTGGGCCTCTTCTCTGGCTCTACATCTACATATGGATGCACTGAATCTGCATTTGACTATAATAAATATGTATCTAGATCATGTGAATCCTATGAATCAGAACTCTCATCTAAACAAGAGGTTGCATCTGCATGCTCATCAACTTTGACAGGTGGAAGAACAAAGGTGTCTGGATGCGGTTTTTGAGGTACATGCGAGACACTTTCCTCAAATTGGACACTTCTCTCAATGATGAGTCGATCTGAGGAAATATCAATAATTGTGTATCCCTTCACATCATTGGGGTATCTAACAAAGATACACTATGTGCTTTGTGGATCAAGTGCCTTCCTCTTTTCAGAGGGAATTTGGGCCCATGTACGTGAACCAAAAATCCGAAAGTGGGTCACTTCCAGTTTGAGGCCGCTCCAAGCCTCGTAGGGGGTCTTATCCTTGACAGATCTATGGGGAGATATGTTTTGGATGTAGGTTTCACAATTAACTAATTTGGCCCATAATATTTGTGGAAGTGACTTTGCATGTAGCATGCAAGATGCCATCTCTTTTAGAGATCTATTTTTCCGCTCAGCAACTTCATTTTGTTGTGGAGTATAGGGAACCATGTGCTGCAAATGAATCTCTACCTCATGAAAAATATTTTTGATCTCATGGTTGACATACTCTCCCCCATTATTAGGTCGTAGGATTTTGATTTTATTTCCTTACTGTGTCTCAACAAGGGCTTTGAGATATTTGAGGTGTTGAAAGACCTCTGATTTTTTCCCGAGAAAGAAAATCCATGTGAAGCATGAGGAATCATAAAAAAAAATGATCATGTACCTTACTTTGTTGATTTATGGATGCGCAAAAGGGCCCATGAGGTCACTATGGATCAGATCTAAAGGAGAGGAATCTCTCTGAGTCTTTCCTTTGTCAAATTTCTCTTAAGGGTGTTTTCCAAGAACACATCCCTCACTCATTTCTTTGGAGAAATGGATGTCGGGTAGACCATCAACCATTCCCTTCTTGCTAAGTTTTTGCATATGTATGAAATTTAAATGCCTGAACCTTTCATGCCATATCCTACTACTTTCATCAGCATGGATAAGCAGTAAATCATAATCTGGTTCAATAAATTCAGAAAATGTATACAATCTAGATTGTCGATTTACCTCACTGGTAGCAACCCTAGAATTGGTTTGCATGTCATATATATCCATTGCATCAGGTGTGAATATGAATCTCTTTCCAGTTCTGGAATTAGTCATCTAATACATGGAGAGAATATTGATGGAAAGTTTGGGAACATGCAACACATTCTCTAAGATTTTGTTTATGAGTTCAATCCTTCCTTTTTCAGTGACCTCAACTAGAGATTTTTCCCCCATAAGAATAGGAGGACCTTTGCATGCATCCAATGAAGAATAGACCTTGTTTGTGGCAGCCATGTGGTGTGATGCACCTAAATCTACAATCTAAGGATAAAAGAGGAGTTGATGGCAATCAAAGCATGTCTAGAATTGCCTTTCTTGGGATTCTGATCTTCTGGCTTCTTCTTCTTGGCACCCTCGGGGATGTGATCTCCAAGGTTATTTTGCTGAACTATTTGAGTCATTAGATCTATTTTTTTGTGCCTGCATGCGGATTCTGGATGGAATCCTTTATGGAAGTACGTGCATTTCTCCCCTTTTCTTCCCTTTCCACCTTTGGATCCAGAGGCATCGATGAAGGGTTTTGAGTACCCTTCCTTCTTTGGATTTGCATGTGCTTTCCTTTTGTCTTTATATTTATATTTATGATATTGATGACCTCTTCCATCTTGCACAATAAGTGCATGTGCCTTTGGGCCTTTTATTTTTCCTATGTTGATGAGCTTGGTCTACTCTTGTGTCAGGGATTCGATAAATTCCTCAAGAGAAGGCATCTTCCAGGTGGCTCCAGAGGTGAATTTGACTGAATGAAATGTGGATACAAACACTAAGTATTCTGGACCAATTTTGGAGAGAATGGTGAGAACCATTTGCTTCTCCTCCTTAGATTTATCAACCGAGCCCGCAAGCCTTGAGTTGCAACAACAAATCCTTATATTTGGTAAATAAATCTTGGATATTGTCGAAGCTTTTTGGATCCAATGTGAGAAATTCCACCTTGATCATGTTTCCTTTCATCTCATTCTGTTTTCCAAAAATCCCTTCCATGGTGGTCCAGGCTTCATTGGGAGTTTTATAGGAGCATATGTGAAAGAGGAGTTCAAGAGAAATGAGACTACAAATTGTTCCAAACGCTTCATCCATTCGATTTAGATACTTGGATTTTTCTATGGCTGATGTTAGTTATGTCTCTATGTTCATGGTTAACCGGTATAATCATCTACCTCAAAGATGCATGATTATCCTCTCCTTCCATGCAAAGTAATTGTAAGGTGTAAGAATGAATTCTTTTGGGAATTACATTTTTTCGTTGTCTTCAATCTTTGGTACCTGTAAAAATTATTTGGTGTGTCTTTTTCTTAGTAGTCTATCGGCTCTGATACCATGTAAATGTGTTGAGCCTACACAAAATAGATCTATCTAGAAAATTGCATACACAATTTGCAGAGGAAATATTAGAAAAGATAAGCAGGAGAGAAAGAATGGAAGAATTATCATTAACCAAATGAATGAATTATAATTTACAAATGATATACTCTGTACATCTCAACCGATGTGCACTGGAGGAGAAGCCAATGTGCCATAGTGGTGGTATAGAGTGATTTGGACACACACCAATAGTTACGAGAGTAAACTGCCACCTAGTCTACTCTCTTGGGAAGTTACGAGAGTGAATTGCCACCTAGCTAAGTTAACTAGTCTATCAGTCTTCAGTTAACTGACTAAAACAAAGTGAAGTGAGGAGGAGATCAGAGAATCATGTGTAATGCGCTAGTATCGTGATGATCCCAAGGACAATGCGCATTAGATGGTGATGATCCCAATGCTACATGGTGATAATCCCAATGTAACATCTAGACTCCACTCAACTGATCAAACTAAAGTGAAAACTGAAGAGAATATTCTCCCTAGAGGAATATTCTTCCTAAAATATAGGAAACTGAATAATGACTAATAAACATAGGAAAACCTTAGGAAAAGAAATCATAGGTGTGTGTTAAGTAACTCCAACAACATCAAAAGGTGGACTACTAGAAGTTTCCCTTCTAATGCCATGATTGTCACGAAATTGGTCATGTTAAAGCGCAATGCATGAAAGCATATATTCTTTATCAACAACATTGAAAAAAATGGAGACCTAAATTGACGATGGGACAAAATATATTAAGAGACGTGTTTTCAACATAAGGTAAATTCTCAGAGGTGGTTGTCAGCATTGAAAGTTTGGACATGAGTTTAGCTTTGCAGGATCAGGTGCTCAAGAAGTCATCCCAACCTCTCCATCTCTCAGGTACTGATAATTCTTCCCTTTCCCTTTCTCCTTCCTTGGTTCCCCCTTTTACTTCTCTCTATGTATTTATTTTTGAAAATATTGGCCCATCCCCTATTTGATCTCCTCGTGAGGTCTCATTTTGTCCATCCCCTATTTGATCTCCTCGTGAGGTCTCATTTTGTCCATCCCCTTATTTTCCTCCCCCTTCTTTTCCTTTTGAGCCTTCTCGGCTTCTTAATGAACTTATTGTTGATCCATTTTTAGAGATAAGGTCCCTTTCTCCACTTCTTGTTCTTCCCTCAACTCCCCCACCAAAAATATTTACCCTCAGTCTCATATACCCTTCCCCTCTCTTCGGTTGTTACCCCTCCGGTTCCCATTACCTCAT
>ML776633.1:1538221-1552898 GCA_009831015.1 Picea engelmannii
GATTATTTCTCATATATTGTGCATGGTGTATTGTGGTGTATTGGTGTAACTCTTATACTATTGTTCATTGCTCATTGGATATAATTGAATGGTTTAAGTATAAGTTGAAAAATGTTTTAAATTGTACTTGATATTGATTCACCACCCTCTCAGTATCAACAGTTGCTCACCTAGGATAACTGCGTCAAAAGGGGATGGGAAGGACCCAATCGTTGTATATTATTCAAAGAAAAATCTGAATCTATCTCTCATATTTTTTTTTTTTTATTCTCATATGTAGCATAGTTCATGGATCGGGTTAAGAAGAAACTTGATTCCAAGTTTGGATGTGTTCACGTTTGAATCCGTCAAGACCGAAACGACAACCTCACGAGGATATGAATCCTCCTGCATTTTTAAAGAGGTGGTACTCCTCTTTGGCTAAAAGATATATCTATGATATCTTGGATTAGGAGAATGTTAAAGCAACAATCCCTAGATATTTATTGCTTTAAATTATTCAATAAAATGGTTCTTCAATAACCTAATCTGATCTTTGTATGAAATAAGAAGTCTTTAAACAATTTGGAAAGATTGAAGGAGGGCTTTCTTTCTGATCAACATCACACACACAATCTTCTTAATCATATATAAATGCATCCATGTCTTCCTCACGAAAAATAAGAGAGAATAATTTGATCATCTCAAATAATTTTAAAAAGTACTACTATCAAGATCAAAAGATAATTTGATAGGTCAATCTCAAATACCTCATACTTAAAATTCAAAGTTACAAGATACAGTCGAAATCAACCCCAAAGCAATTCTTTGTGGAGTTTTATTCATGAAATATGTTCTTCATTACAAAAGTTTTTACAATCATTTTTATGTTTGTAAATACTCCATGTTCATACAAGAAAAATATTTTGGAAGAATACAAGAAAAACACTCAAGAACTCAACCTTGTTCCCAACTCAGAGACTCAAGCATAAAGTTATGAGAAATGGTGTAGAAGAATAGAAATAGTGGAGAAGATGGAGATTTATTTTCCTTGATCAGAATCTTGGCTATATATTCATGTCCGTACCTTGTTTTTCCTCTGATATTCTTCCCTTCACCTCTGATAATTCTGATTATGGCCCCTTGATGATGTCTTTCTTCTCTTTTAAAGACAATTTTTCTAACGACTTGAGTAGTTAGGGTTTTTCCTTCTTGAATTTCCCATACAATTTTCTTATTGAAGTATATTATTTAATTAATGCCTCATTAAGTCCTCATTAATGAACTTATCTCATTAATATTCATATTTTTAAAATGGGTCCCTTTCTGTTTTAAATAAAAGTTTTTACTTAAACTTTTATTTTCAAAATTTAATTAATTTATTTATTTTTAAATAGGTTTGTAATTTAATTTAATGGATAGTATAATGAACCTTTCATACATTTAAACCAATTTATATGCGATCCCCATTTTCTTATCTTTCCAACGATATAATTGTTTTCCAAATCCGACTCCCGAATCTCAAGATATGACCTTGTGAAGTCGAGGTATTGAACAGAGTTATCAGCAAAGCATAAAAATGTTACTGACTGATATTTTAATTTTTTAGAAACCTTTGCCAATTTTCAGCTGTCAAGACCTTTCCCATAGTATTCTTCATCTAAATAAATTTCCAACGGTATAATGTTTGTTGCAAACGAAGGTCGGGAGCTCAATATATAGCCTTTGCAAGAACGTGCCTCAACCACCATCAATCAAGTTTGATGGGAAAATGTGGGCGCTTGGATTGAATTTTGACCTCCTTTGTTAAATTTCGTCTTTTCTTTATAATTATTATCCCACGTGCATGGGATTTTAAGATTCTTTAGTGTATATATTGAAAAATGTAACATACACTTAGTAAGAATCAAATGAACACTATGGAGACTTGTATCTCGACCTCTTAGAAAATTAATGAATAATTAAAATTTTGACTGCCCAATCATAGTTCACCTCATGCCCAGTCAATGCCCATTGGCATCCTCATAATCACCTAGTCAACATGAGTCAACATCCACATCATCGCCATGTGTCCCTATGTGATAGGATATCATATATGCCACATGTCACCACCTAATTTGTTGCCATGTGTAATGATTTTTCTTGCTTCCATGTGTCACCAATGCATATGTCTGCCAAGTGTCACTTGGAGATATGCCCATGGAACGTCTACCATGTGTCACTTGGATATATGCCCATGAAACTTAGGATAAGAAAATATTATTAAAATAATTTGGAGAATAGGAAAATGTTGGAAGATATATAATGGATTAAGTGAAAAAAGGAAAGAAATATGGAAACTATGGAATATAAAAAGAAAAATATGGGAAATAAAAAAAATTAGGTGAAATTTGGGAAAGGAAAAAAGGAAAAGGAAAATAAGAAAAAAAAATGGAAAATGAGATAATGAAAATGTAAAGGAAAAAAAAAATATGGGAAAATAAAGAAAAAGGGAAAATGAATGTGAACATGGAAGTAGCTAAGTATGGAAGGAGAATAAGGAAAAAAAAGGCGAAGTGTGGAGAATAGAATGGAAGGAGAATGAAGATAGGTGAAGGGAGAGGAGAGGACAGGAGAGAAGAACATGACACTTAGAAAAATTCTTCATATTTTTTATTGTAATATTTTTGTTGGACTTCTACACAAAATTATGCATATCTTGGTCGTAGAGTCTCAGATTCAAATTCTGCAGAACGCATGGAGAAGCTAAGACTGAGGGATACGTAATGAACTTATAAGAGTTAAAAAAAATTCTTCATTTGATATCAATTTTTTTTTATTAATCCAAGAGTGGGAACATATAGGTGACCAAATTTTGGTCAACATTATGGAATAATCCAAGAGAGGGAACATATAGGTGACCAAATTTTGGTCAACATTATGGAATAAATACAACTTGGAAGAATGTGTCAAAGAATGGGTTCAAGATAGATCAGTCAACCTTTACACTGAGCTACCAAGTCTTTTTGTTACTAATATTTGGTGGGATAAAAGCAATGCTTTGTTTAAAGAAAAATTGGTGCCGCTAGAGATAGTTGCAGCTATTACTCTTAATCAGGTTGAGGATTTCAAAGAAAAAATCCCCAAAGATAAGCCTATGCGCAACCCTATGCTTCCATAACTAAAATATGAAGCCCCATGGGTTTATTTTGATGGTGTGAGCCAGGGTCATCCACCAAATTGTGGAGCATGGGTTGTCTTGTTTATTTCTCACAGTCACTACATGTTTATAAAATATGCTCTAGGTGTCGGCACTAAAACCAAAACATAATTTATATCCCTCTGGACTTTATTAGAAACAACAAAATCCAAGGATGTGCGAAAGCTCCAAGTTATGGGAGACTCCAAATTGGTCATTGATTGAACTAATAAGAAAAATGAAATTCAGGACATAAGGCTTGATCCCATACTCAAAGATATAAAATTTGTCTTTTGGTCCTTTGAATGGTTGTCATTCCACCATATCCTTCTGGAACTTAATGTTAAAGAAGATGAACTTTCCAAAGAGGTTTTTCAGCTTCTAGCAGGAGCTTTCGGTATCTTTGAAAATATATACGAAGAGGAATCAAAATATATGGAATCTTGATTATGAAGTATGCCAAGTAAAGAAGAAGAGGGAATTTATGAATCTTAGTTGATTTTTTTATCTTTTTGTATTGTATAGATAGTATAGTACTGTAAAATATTGAAGACATAATAGGAAGGAATGTATATGTTATTTTGGACAGCTTGTATACCAAGCCTAGAATAGGCCAAAAGAGATTACTATAATAAGAATTTTCATATCTTAATGAAAATAAATAAATAAAATTGCTAGAGGAAAAAATAATAATAATATTATATGTTAATCAAATATAGATATAAATAAAATTATTCTTAATATAATTTAATACATATAAAATATAAAAATGATCATACATAAAAATAAAAATAAAATAAAATATATCAAATTTACATACACAAAAATCTTATAAATATAATATTTACATAAAATTATATTCATAATTAATTTGATACCGTTAAATATATTATAAATATAAATACACCGAAGATGTTTTTTAA
Organism: Picea engelmannii; assembly: GCA_009831015.1. Taxonomy (NCBI): domain Eukaryota; kingdom Viridiplantae; phylum Streptophyta; class Pinopsida; order Pinales; family Pinaceae; genus Picea; species Picea engelmannii. Next base: position 1,542,302 of record ML776633.1, read on the forward strand.
GTGGAAGTTCTTTTCAATTTTTCGTCGTCTGTCGAAGACCAATCAAATATGAACATGGGGTTTCATTTATGTTTTGTTTTTATCCAATCTTTTTACACATATCTTTCTTTCACCGATTTTGATCTTCTTTCTTAATATTGTATGCTTAATTAGGCATTCTCGTCAGGTTGTTCCCCAGCCTCTTCGCTCAGATCTCTAAAGGAACTCACAGTGTGGGTGCCATAGCTAGAGATGGTGGATTGGAACGCCTTGACGACGTCAGAGTCCTGCTGCTCTGGTGCCTTCTATCATGCCCGGTGAAAAATTAGTGGGAGGGTTTAAGCAACAAACGAGAGAGGTACCGAAGATGCGTGAGCTTAACAATAGCTTCTCAGAATTAATTTCACGGGCTCTGGCAAATGCCTTGGTGGGAATTTCATCGTTTTATAGCTGAATCAAGGTCACTAAAATGGAGCTTTTCACTAAGATGAATCTTGATCTCACTAGACTTCGGAAGAGGAGAAGAAAGAATGGTGGAGGCTAATCGTTCCCGACCCTCTACACCCCAACACGATAAGCGTATGATATATATATTATAGTTTGATTACATTAATTTTTTTGTTTCTGACTGATTATGTAAAAGCGAACTGAACTAAAACATAGAGATCACAACAATTTGCTTGACCATAAATGGATTTTCCAATGTATATATTGTCATTGTGTCACATGGGAAAACTTTGATTGTTTGGGTTCATATAACAAAATCTTGATGATTTCATTTGTTCTAACATTAGTTTAATAAGCGTCTTTCATATTCCTCATATTTGTGTTCTACTCACATATACCTAAATATCTACTAGCAACAATTGCTACTCCATGATTTCTTATCATATCAATTATGAAAACTAAAATTTATTTTTGATGTTCTGAGGTACAATTTAGTGTTGGAACTCATGAATGGTTCTATTTTGATCTTTATGGGAATCACTAAAGTAAATTTGTTTGTAGAAGTCGGTGATACATGGTTTGTGATTTAATTCAAGAGTCTCGAATGGGACAATTTGGCTAATCTATTCAAATTCTAGTCAATCGTAAAATCAAAACTAGTAACCTGTAAATTAATCAACAACCTACAACTGCCATCTATTGCAGCGATGTTATTTAAGGAGCGATGTTATTTCATACCTAACTCCAATTTCTTATAGACAACATGGAATTCAAGAACCTGTTAGTCGTTGCCTCTAATGCGGTATTCTAATAGTTATACGTTTTGGTCATTTTTCGACGATATTTTCTGCTTAATTTTACCTAAATTTTTGTGAGAAATTGTTGAATCTGTAGATTTGAGTGGTTAATTTTGTATAATCTGAGTGCTCCAGGGGTTTTCAGCTACTGAATCCATTTTTTGCATTGAAAATGAAATTTAAACAAAAAAAATTGTGATTTCATACAGCTTTATGTCACCCAATTTCAGCGGAAAAAAAAAACGTAAAAGAATTGAACAACGTCAAATCTAATCCTTAAAAACAATTGAAACTTGGATTTCCTGACTTTCTTTTTTTACTTTTATTGCACAATCAAACTACAGAGACCACGGGGTATCCACTTAGTGAACCTATGACATAACACCTTCGTTCATGAGATATTAAATAATACCCCTAATTTCACTACATATTGAAAAGTACCTCCCAAAATCCTTTTTTTAACCCCCTCCCAATACATCTTTCCAATAAAAGAAAACCTATTTTTACTAGATATCCCATATTTTTACCAGATTCCACTTTTCATACCCTTCAATACCTATAACACCCTCGTACCCTACATCACCCCCCGCCAATACCTACAAATATTGACCCTATTTTTCACAATTTCAAAATACCCTTTATGAATGAACATGATAAGATATTGGTCAACAAGGTGAAGCCCCCGTGACAAAGACTGATGGAAATTCATTGAACGTTATTATTCTGAGAATATATATATCATGATGGAAATTCCTTGAATGTTATTCTTCTGAGATTATCAATATCATGTAAAGCTTCATTGAGTCCACCAATCTTGAATGGGGCATTAAACTAGGCATAATTGTATAGATTATGTTCTTTCCTGTTTTTAGTAATTTTAGAAGGGATGTTATAACTAAATAGGGGTTCTTATAAACTAAAGAGGCCGATGCTATAGATATGATAATATGTTGTAAAGGGTTTGAATAGTATGGGAACATATCCTACTATAAGATAATCTAACATGGATGGATCTTTGAATAGTGTTGTTAGAAGGAATGAAGGCATTATTTGAATGCCATGAAGAGCTTGACTATATTTGGAGGATAGAATTATTGTTCAAAATAAATGAGCATAGACCCATATTAACTCTGGTTCTACAAAGTGTCGAGAGGGATCAAATATCTCGAGGTGTAAACCCTTCCTTTTGCACTCTAGACTGCTCAATTATATTCCTTGCAGATTAGTCTTTTTAATCTTCTTTTATCTTGGTTTAATTAGGTTAGTTTAATTTGATTTGAGAGTCGACATATACAATTTTCATTTAGTTATTTTATTATTATTATTTAGGAGTGACATGTGACAGATATCCCATGGATGGAATTTAATATTATAATTGATTAGTGCACTGGAATCATTGATATCCACTTGATTCAATCAAGATGTAGAGGAAAACATGTTATCTCTGAAACCTCCCTAATTACTCCTTGTCCATTCTCTCACTTGCCCGCAACCAAATCAATGGCACCCTTTCTACCAACCTCTTTAATTCCATTGCCATTCAATTCCTTGACTTTTCCTTCAACAACTTCACTAGCTTTGTTCCTCTTAGCGTGGTTTGTTATCCAATCTCCACCATATAAACCTTCACTGAAACAACCTTGGGGTACAATTCCGCTAGCTCTATCTAACTGCACAAAGCTGACTATCCCATACTTGTGTTTGAATATCTTATTGAATGATCCAAATTACAATCAACCTCTAAAGGGAGAAGGCATTCAAAATTCAATTTTTCATTTCCCCCTCATTCTCATTGATATGATAATAGCCTTTGCTCAAGCTTCTGATGGAATGTAAAAATCAATTTTCAGGCACCAGTCAACATCAACACAGTGCATGAGCACTGGCGGAAAATTGACAACATGACTAGAAGAGCCTTAGAGCTCTTCCGAGGCGTGCATCACTAGAGAGTAATCGTTGAACTATGCAATGGATGGCCATGGCCGATGCCCCATACCTTACTGACAAATGACAAGCTCGTCTTAAAGTCAAGTTTATCTGGTGCTTAAGGATTGCTCGTATGGCATTAGGTGCGATAGAATATTGTATGCATATCTGATATTCTCACGTTTAAAAGTTCCAGAACATTTAGATGTCGCAAATATTAGCATTCTTACATTAGAATGCTAAATAATAATAATTTATAAGTGTAGATTCCAAGTTACTCCTCTAATAAAAAAATTGTAATAAGAGGTAGATGCATAGTTGAATAAATCCATCACTCTAGAATGTCAATGAAGCCATCACTGTAGAATGTTAAGAAGAGCAATGTGTCCATTCAATACATTAACACCTCTGAAAGTTTGATTAAAAAGATCATTTTACCTAGATTTTCCCTTTGAGCCAAGAGCCAACCACCCAATATATGGTTTCTTGACTTATTCTCAAAAAATTACACCATATTTATCTTCAATTATATTGGATCCATGGATTCCAAGGGATCGAAAAGAGTATTTCAGACGGTATTGAGGAATTTATTCCTTGTTGGATAGAATTTAATATATGAAAATTAAGTACGAGGAGGACTTATCCATGTGAGAAAACTCTGATATTGAAATAATTGAAGGTAGATCGCCATGGAAGCCCTCATTCAAGTGGGAAGACCTTGGTGCATTGGAATTGGATATTCCATAATGGGATATACCACCATCTTTAGTTGTTGAGAATAATATGAGTAGTTTAAAGATAAATAAGCAGAAAACAAAGCAAAGCAAACCAATAGTTATGCATATGATTTCAAATTGAAATAGAAAATATGAAACCACGTTGGTATTTAAGGCTTACTAACAGTGATATTACAGGGAGTGCGTATCGAACCAATACCATTTGGGCATTTTATTCCTCTTGCATAGTTCATATTAAGTCATCGTTAAATCATCGTTGTCATGTGAATTTTATTTGTTTGAGATAGCTTTATTAATTTATATATATGAGGGTAGAATTGAACTACAATAAACATACAACAAAGAGGGAGAAGATGTGACTCTAATCGAAGGCTCGTCATTGAACAATAATCGTTGCATAGAATAGCATCCTTGCACCCCTGTCTAGTTTAGGGAAGTACTAAAGAATCCTAGAAATCGATTTCCCAAGATCAGGTACAATTTTGCTCTCTTTTTCTTATGGTCGTGCAACCTCTTTCCACCTACCACAAATCTTTGCATGGATCGATAATCAGGGAAATCTATGCATCATGGACAATGTGCAGCGACCAACCAAGAAACGAGGTAATAGGACCAACAGAAATGCCTTGATACATAACAACAACCCTTCATTTCCTTATATTACAATAGTTTTTGGGAGATTAGAAACACCAATTGAAGTTGATTTAGTCATGAACGGGCATTTCATATCCTCCCATCACATGTCCACTTAGATTTACCCTTGCTAAAAGAACTTTTGAAATATTCACTTTCCATCCAAAAACAAAATCCCCCAAACTTTGAACAACATAACCACCCTAATTCACTTCGACGTTTCCTTTCCAAAAAATATGCTAGTATTTACATAATAGTTAATTTGATACCGTTAAATATAAATTCAACGTAAGATTGTATCCATGGCTCATGGAATCCTCATTGATATCTCCTTTGCACATGCTAGAACGACATTTTCTCCACTAGACTAGGCGGTACGTCCTTCTGTTAATTTCGGTGGAGTGTGTTTACTTCCAAGGTTCTGGTAGGTACCCGAAAGATTTTCTCCTCTACTTTATAATTTTAAAATTCTCATCAAATTTATATCTGACGTTCGGCAGAATCTCTTTACCAAATTTGATTAAACTAAAGGTCACTCATTTAATAAAAACAAATTTGAACGCAAAATATGCGTGGATTATGCTTAAAAGACATGTCACTCGAAATGAAATAAATTGTATTATTAAAATAAAATAAAGATTATTTATTTGGTTTTTAAAACTATTAAATTATTATCAACTTTTTGTTCTAGAATACCATTTAGGTGGTCCACAATGACAATTATGCTTTATTATAATTTCATGACTAAATAGTATAATTTGTAGTTGAAAGTAAGCAAACATAAATATGTCACCAACGATTTTTTTTCAAAGATTTATTTTCAAGGCATGTGTCATGGTTGGTTTGTGGTTTCATGTATACGATTTCTTTTCAAAAATTTATTTCTAAGGCATGTGTCATGGGTTGTGGTTTCCTGTATACGGTTTTAGGTATGGTTAAATTTTTTTTATTTAAAGTAAAATATAAAATTGATTCATTATAGATAAAATGATTTCTAATATTGTTTTTATAAGGTAATTTTTTATTTTTTTGTTATGATATTTCATTAATTTATATTGTTTAATGATATAATAGATTTTAGTGGATGTTTCTGCACTCTCTACAAAGTGTTTTTGTAATTAATGTTTTTTTGTCTTTTTTTTCTCATGAAATTGAGAAGCATAGTGGTCAAATTTTTGAATTACATGACGTGATTTGAGTCCTTTCCCCGAGTAGAGGAACCTTAATCTTCTTTCTTCCATTTCTCACCCTTTCTGGGTCCTCCTTTCTTGTTTCCCTTCTTCATCTTGTCGACGAGGGTCCTTGATTATTATAATGGGGAAATAAACTTCTTTATCTCTTAGTGAATGAAGCTTTCACACAACTTGATAGCTACTAATGCGACTTGGTATAGAAAGGAAAGGGTTAAAGTTTTTATTTTCTATTATCCATTATGAAATTGCCAAGTTGCCACTCCTTTGGGGTTGTTTTGTATAGATTACAATCACTCATTATTATGCATGAGGCATGTAGTAAGAGCTAGGTATTTATAAAAAAATGTCATTCCAGTAAAACTTGTCTACAAATATTAAATGTCCTTAAAAAATATTTTGCACCTTGTGATAGTTTTCTTTGTACCTTGTAGTTGATCTTTGTTCCTTCCATTTCTAGTGATTATGAAAAGTAGGGATGACCCTCGGTAGCCAAGCCAAGCCAAGGATGAACATGGCTAGATCATGGATTGACATTAGCATGCACACACAAGAGGGGGATGTGGCTTTGAGGGCATATGTGCTCCATAGGTTTGCACTCTTAAGTTTTAACAAAGAACATGGTACAGAAACAATAGACATAAGTGGACCACATACGTGTGGATTGCTATAGTTATCAATTTTCTTTGTTTTCATTTTCCTTATTTGTACATGCTATTCTTATTTTTGTTTTTTAATTTGTAGTGAGAAGATTTACTAAACATACCTTTATCAATTTTCTTTGTTTTCATTTTCTTTATTTGTACATGCTATTCTTATTTTTGTTTTTTAATTTGTAGTGGGAAGATTTACTAAACAATGGTTCTATAATATTTTATTTTCATATTTCTTCCATAAATCTTTAGAAAAAATTATACATAAATATCACATAACCAATACATGCAACCCCAAGAAATTATATATATATATATATATATATATATATATATGGAAAATATAGATAACATTGCCCGATCTAACAAATGGATGGACATCTTTGCTTTTACAAAAAACTTATTTTCTTTCAAAGTGTTTAGAAAAGAAGAAAACTAATCAATGTATTTGTATTGACAAAATATTGAGTGAGTACATCGTTATTGATTCATAATATTTGAACTTATTTTCAAAATGTTTGGAGAAGAAAGAAGAAAACTAATCAATGTATTTGCATTGACAAAATATTGAGTGAGTACATCGTTATTGATTCATACTATTTGAATTTATATGTAATGCTATCATTTCTTCCGACCTACAACTTTATTGATCCCGATTAGGTTGACTAAAGACCCTCTAATATTTTGAAGGATGCTTGTTTTTATGTGTTGAATGCGAACTTCATAATGAATTATGTAACATAATAATATTCATTCTTAATAAAGAGTGAATTTTTCAAAAGAAATATAAAACTTATGAACTGAATTACGATGAATTTTTTCATAAAATTAATATCAGAGTAATTCAGTTCATAAGTTTTATATTTCTTTTGAAAAATTCACTCTTTATTAGGAATGAATATTATTATGTTACATAATTCATATTATATATATATATATATATATATATATATATATATATATATATATATATATATANAATTGTGTAATGAATGTAAAGGGTTGATTTCTTATATTCCCTATATATCTTAGGTAAAATTTCATCTTTATTTATTTTTTATATTTTGGCATTTGTTTTTAATTACTTGTTAGTTCACTTTTCCTTGTCTTTGTAGTATGATTTTTATTGATAATTGATACTATTTCTCAATTTTTCTTCTCCACATATTTCTGGTCATTTTGAGTTATGCATTTCTATGATGTTGCTATGTCTTTTTTTAAAGATGATTCTTTGACACATGTATATTGGTTATGTTAAATATAAACTTAATTTAAGGAATGATCTTGAAACACGATTTATAGTTAGGTAAGTGATTATGGAATGACCACAGAGAAGGAGGTAAGCGATTATGGTGTTCATAGCTCCAAATCCGATATTCATTGTGCTCCCATACTAGATAGCTTACCCATGATGTCTTACTACCAAACAAATTTGAACAAGCCTAGCCAGGAGGGTAGTGAACTTCTAGTGAGAAAAGAACATTATAGTAGAATGTCTGTATTGAAGACATTAAGTATTGACAATAAATGAGATGCTAATCATTAGGTTTATGAGGACCAAAAATGATCATAACACATGAATTTAAGTGGGGAATCCATAAGACAAGGTGTTCAAGTTTTTTTGGGAAACTTTCATTAAGGGACATTTAAAATTATAGATATATAAATATGGTGGTAGGATTATGTCTATGTGAGATATGTGATGGGTATAATGCTATTAAAATTATTAACGAGTAGATGAAATATAGCAAGAATCCAAATGAGTTTAAACTTTATATACCTAAGGAAAGCAGTGGGTGTTGATTGTGAATATTAATCAAAATTTTCCTTTTCATAATAACTTGGAAATTTGTATTTATAAAAGTTGCGCAGAGCGCAAAGGGAGTACATAGACATGAAAAAACTTCAAAACCAGGTCTTGCAGATTTACATATTTGACACTGGAGATAAATTCAGTCTAAGTCTTTACATACCTTGTATTATGCTTAATTACAAAAAAAATTACTGAATATATTTTGCAAAAGATGCCTAGTATAAAAACAAAAAAACACCGCATATGATTATGGAGATTTGGGTGGTTCATGACGATCTAAGTCTGCATTTATGGAATCCTGTGGGGGATCATTTAATTCTAAAAGTTGATGGATATCCCCTAGGGATGATGCTTCTTATGAAGTTGTCGAATTTGACCTTGAGGGGATGATGGAGTTGGGTCGAAGCCTGGATTCCTCAATTTGAGTCCTGAGTGTTGCGCACTCACCTTGCATTTGTTGATGATTTTGATGACGTTGGATTGTTATTTCCAAGATGGAGAGGACTTGAGTTGAGGGTTCTCTGACCTTAATCTGAAGTGATTGAACCATGATGACCAGGTCATTATGATCCTCCATCAATACCTACTTGATTCTCCTTGAGTTGCTTTGATTTCCCCTATCCATTTCATCAGACGCTATGTATTTCTTAAGCACAACAAATTTCACCAAATTGGAGTTGGTTGTAATCGTCGAACATAGTCGAAGAGAGTGGAGGGTGAATGCACAGAGGATAAGAGGAGAAATGTTGTACACTTGATTAAAAGTTGTGTGGCATAAATGTTGACAAGAATTTCCATTCTTTTCCATGATGGGTCGAGGATGAGCACATGAGCTAAAGACCCAAATCCACGACAAGTCGATAATGAAATATGTGCAGGCTCAGGTCGTCTAGTATGGGAATGGTGAAGTTTCATGGGGGATGAAGGAGGAAATGATATTCCAGGTATGAGGGAGGGTGGTGAGTATGTGTGATGAGATTTGGAGAGGAAATTCACACGAGGATGATGGGAGTGTTAGGAGGGGAGATGAGTCGAAGGCATGCGCATGGAGAAGAGGAGAGGGCATCACATGCTAGGGAGGTCGATGGAACATGGATGTTAGTGGGACAAGAGTTTGAGGGGGAAAGGTGGGTTAACAAGAAGAGAATTCAAGAGGGGTTGGGACTTGAGGGGCCTACCCCTAGAGAAAATTAAATACAAATAAAATAATATCAAATTCATGGGATATGGTGATATAAGACCCGTCCATTGACAATGAGTGTTCTAAAACTTTCACTAATAGCACAATTTTCTTGCAAGTCCACATGCTTGTTGTTGAGCCCGAGGACATGGAGAGGATCGATATTTAAAAAGACTAGATCTCTAAATGGATGTGTTGGAAGATTTCTTTGAGCTATCCATTAGCAGGAAGTGTTCTCATCCTGACATAGTTGATGGTTGATTTGGAGTTTCCAAATATAATTATGGATTGAATGCCCAAAGCCTTGGCTAGTCGAAGTCCGTGGAGAAGAGCATAAGCCTCGGCCTAATTGTTGGTGTCCTGCCCTATATTCTATAAGTAAGAAAGCTCCTTATTTCCTCCTACCACCTTGGGTGAATATTAATCACAATTCACATCCATCCTTTTTAATATTAAAGATAGAATGACCATTGAACTCTTTTGAATTAAACAATGATGGGTTATTGAACCATGAACTTAAGCAGGTTGTGCACACAACCTATATAAATATAATTGTTGGGTGAGTGCAAGCTAATGATGGTCTCTCATGAAGCATTAGTGGCAATGCAAACCTAGAAAAAACAACAATCTGTTAACTTGGAGGGATTATTAAAGGTACACTTTTACAATGAATTGAATATGGTGTAAGAAGATAAAACATAGGAAATTGAATTAGCTTTCCCAATTTACAACTTTTATTCATAGAAATTGTGAATAATTATGTCAAATTTGTTTTTTTCTAAAAGTGGTATCTTATTTTTACAAAAGAATATAATGTATATGTTTTTGTTCATGCAAGTGTTGATTACCTTAACAGTGAAATTTCATTCCAAAAAATTGTATACTTGTAGAGAACCCATTTTTCTTATGCTATGTAGTTTTTGAAAATTTATGATATTAATTTTATATATTTTTTTAAATTATCAAAGTCAACATATCCATGAAATTACAACGTCTTTTGTTCGTGTAGGCTAAGAGGGTCTTAACATGATTAAAAAAAAATATTTATTTTTAAGATCGTAGATATCGGTCTCATCTAGTGCCGCATATAACTCATTCGTGAAATGGTTAAGCCGACAAAAAGTTATAGCATAAATAAGAGAGGTATGTCTTCTAGGATTTTGATATATGTAAAAAACAAAGATTAAAAATAGTAAACATTATTAATTTAAAAAAAAATTGTATATTTGGAATCTACACAGC
>ML776633.1:1604892-1629054 GCA_009831015.1 Picea engelmannii
GTTCCAAGAAGAACTATACCTATGGAAGAACAACAAGATAAGAATGGATATCATTAGATAATACACATGAAAGGATGAAATACAAATCATGTGGAAGCTATTGCAAGATAATCCGAATCAATCATGAAGAGACTTAGAAGAAGAAAAGACAGAAAGAAGTCAGCAATCGAGAGGAAATTGGAAAAAGACTTATGACATTTTGTAGAAGACAACAAGACAAAAGCATGGACTCTCTTAGACAAGAGAGAAAATTATATATTGCAGAAGACAATAAGGATGCAGATGGAAGCGTGGACTCTGTTAGACGGAGGGAGCCGATTATATGCACTCATACATGAAGCAAGGATTAGGAGGGAGCTAATCCTATGATCCATTGAATATGATGAAGTATATATCCATGATAACATCCATGAAAGATAGTACGTATTATTCAAAGAGAAGCCTTAAATTATCCCTGGTTGTCCAAGCTCAGCAATCAGGGACAAACATTCCTTAGGGTTTATACATTCTCTCCAGGGTGCACTTTGATTAGTGTAGGAAGAATGGCCCAGGGTGGGGAATGGTCCAAGTTCAGAAGACAGGACAATTATTCTTCCTTGCTTGAGAAAAATAGTCCAGATATCTCATTTTTATACTTTGAGGGCATATATTCTTTCAAATCTCACAGATGTGAGTGAAAGATTGGTCGAGATGATTCAGTTTATATCATAACATTGTTTCTGTGCAGGTTAATATTAGATGATTGTTATGAAGACTGTATGACAATAGATGTATACTATTGTGGTGGATGTGTTCCACTGTTCGTGACTATACATTGTTGTTCAAGTACTTGTGTGCTACTTGGTGTGGTAGTGTACCACTGGATTGTAGTTATGTACTACTATGGATAGACATAGTTGTGTTCTATTTTGTTCTGATTTCCTTGAAGACTATCAGCAGTTTATTGGAAATAATTATCAGCCAGATGAATGATGAACAAAGATTTTCTTGATAGAAAATGGTTCAGAACTTTTACTCTTCTAGATTAGAAGAATGGCTCTTGTATCACTCTGTGGAGTGAGAATCATGTCTGATTACTCAGATAGAGTTTGGTTTCAAGAGATGATGCAACTGATGATGATGATGGTGCTCATAATCTAGTCATGATCTAGTCTATATAAATATGTTGATGCTACCGGGTGAATGTTATGTTTTGTGCTCAAGACCATTACCTGTAATACCTCCCTAGATAGGAGGGAGTGTTGATATTATGGTAGCCGCGGGAGGTATTTACCTCCATGTGTAAACCTGACAAGGATAGAATACTCTCGGAAGCAAGAAGAAACCCTAATGAGTTGGATAACAACCCTAGAAGACTTGTCGACTCAAGAAGATAATTTATATTAGGTTATTAGCCTCCAAGAGAAGAAGTCGGAAAGAAATAATAATATATATTGAACAGACAGATACCCAGAATGAGAAGTCGGCCCAGGAAGTTAGCCATAATTAGTATAAATACAGGAGGCCAGTTCTCATTCTGGCATGCAGTCTCAGAATTACAGTGCCCAGTCTTGTGCACACTGCAGTGCCCAGTCTTATGCACAAGTTTAAGGAGAGTTTCCATTGCAGCTGCTACAGCTAGCAGATCACGTTTGGCTTGGACTATCTCTTGGCTAGGGTTTGGACTATCTGATCAACACTTGTTGGTGTGTTATCCTTGGGGAAAGGTGCGCTACCCTTTGTTTAGCTATCTAGCCTAGGGTTTTTCTTCTGGAATTATTCTCTGTCAAGGTTAAGGTGCTCGGAGGGTGGCTTCAGCCTATGGTTGGGTGAAAAGGGTATTTTCAATGGTAAAATGAGCACACATCTTTCATATTATAACAGGGAGTAATATCCAGGAGCCCCAGCTTGTCCCTCAAGTATGAAAACTTTATCTTGGACAAAGGCTTCATCAAAATATATGCAGTTTTCTCACCAATGGAGATATAATAGTGAACCACTTCTCCCCTCTGGACTTTATCAAATATAAAATAGTACTTGATCTCAACGTTCTTCGACCTGTCATGGAACACTATGTTCTCTGAGAGATTTACATAGCTCTAGTTATCACAATATATCACGTTCGAATCCAACACCTGATCAAACAATCCATAAATCATCTTACGGAGCCACACTACTTCCGTACAAGCATCACAAGATGCAATATACTCTGCTTCTGCAATGCTGAGTGCAATAGACTTATTTTTTCTGCTAGCCCATGATATCATAGCAGATCCCATATTAAAACACATATTAGATGTACTCTTTCTTTAATCTGCACTCCCTTCCCAATCTGAATCAATAAATCCATGAAGTTGTACATCATTGTTTGATTCATATCTCAAACGATAAGTTATCATCCCACGAAGATATCTCAAGATATGCTTTGCAACTATCTAATGCTCTTGTCTAGGTTCCATCTAGAACTGGATCAACATGTTCACAACAAATCAAATGTTCAGCCTAGTATTCACCAAATACATTAAGAAACCAATCAATTGTTGGTACAAGGATGATTCTACTGGATCAGAATCAGAGTCTCTCAACTTCCTCAAATCTATTACCATGGGAGTTTCCATGGATTCGCAATCCATCATCCCAAACTTCTGAAGGATCTTTACAACTGTAACATCCCTGACCACCAACAGGACGGAAAATGCCACCTACACAACCTTAAATTAGCCTTTAAAGCTCTGATACCATATTTGTAACATCCCTGACCATCAACCCCATGGTCGGGAAACACCACTACTCCTGCATCTCTACTACTCTATTCTGATCTATGACAACTCCAACCTTAAACTATGGGCTATGCCACACAGAGATACTTGCGGAAAAATATACACATCCATATAAACATAGAATGACTATTCTACGTATGTATAACATAATAATGCAGAAATAACAGTAAGCCTACACATGCAACATATACAACATATACATGCGATACTCATCAATTACAACATATGTACCATTACACATAATGTAAATGAACATAAAAGTGGTACTTATATTTTATTAGAATACCACCAACTACGTGCAGACCTTCCACAAACCTCCCAGCCATAGACCCTGCTTCTCATCACTCTCTGTAGTAGGTCACCCCTGAGCTGGGACTAAGTTCCACCGGGAAAGGGAATCCTAGGCTAGGCCAGGTCAATAGGAAGACACACAGTTTATGAGGAAGGATTCTCTCCCTGGTGCCAATTACACCCACTGCTCACAGACTCTCATTTCCCATGTGCTTGTCCCACCCCAGGAGTATACACCTTCATTGTCACCAAAACAGTCCTTCAACTGCTAAACCTCCCATGCCTTGGGCTTCAGCAACAGACCGACTAGAATTCTTCGAGCTCTGTGGTAGCTACAAGACCCCTTCCAGGAGTTCTCACTTCATCCGCGCACTCTCTCACCTAGAGAGAGTCGCTCACATGCCTAAAAACCTACCTCTTCAACCACAACCACCTCTCCCACCTGGAGAGAGTGTTGCACACAGGCATGGAAACCTGCTTCTTCAACTCCGTTCCAGCATAAGGAGGACAACAATAATGGTTCAATACTCATTCACACATGAATGACAAAAGGTAGCAATCCACACTCAGTCCAGGAACTGCGTGGCCACAACAACCCACCGTTACGACACCACATGGCTCAGAAAAATATGAAATACTTGGGCTTCACAGAAAACACGGCTCAGTCCACGGGTTCTCACTGGTTTCAGGATTCGTGACCAGAGGAAAAAACATAGGGGTTGAGTGGAGAGGCAAAATGGGTTTAGACTGAGGGTGTATCAGCTTCTCAAGAAAACATCATAGGATTTAGGTTTCAGAACTGCGTGAGGCATACTGAGATCATACGCATCGGCCACACAGTTCAGAAAATGAACGACTGAATGGAGGAAGAAACCACACAGAGGTTGGAAGAATGACTCACGACCCCCAACACAGCTGACACTTCGGATTTTAAATGCATGCACCTAGGTCAACACTTGTCTTCCTAGAGCCGCATGAGTTCCACTTAGCACACGTTCCCTTTACAGGAAATTAGGACAACACTCAACATGTCCACCTTAGCCTTCAGGAAATAATAATAAATTATTATCCCCTTTAGAGGTAATCCCCCTATCTTAGCCCCTAGGCCCACACAATTAACCTCCTCCCTTACCCAACCTTGTGAAAGCTTAGTCCCCCATCACTCTTTCTTCATGGTCGTTCTGCACGTAGCGATGCTTATATTTTATTAATGATCTGCATAATTACATATACAAAATCAGGCTCCTGACTTTAACACCTAGGCTCTCTGGACTAATCACCAAATAAGCCTCCTAGCTTATTATAACCCGGTTCACCAACCTACAAAACATTTTTACAATTTATAAATACAACTGGGGCTTGTCCTTGGGGATATTAAAATCCCCTCCCCTTATTTTTGTACTGTCCTTACTGCAAATTTTAGACAACATCAACAAGATTTCCAAAATATTAAAAATGATGCAGGTATTCTGCCTGCATAGCATCTTTATGCTCTCATGTTGCGTCCTCAGGATCGTACCAGGTCCATTGGACCTTTACAAGCCTTATGGCTCGATTTTGGAGCTGCTTGCCTTTCCTGGTCAAATATGCGCACCAGATGAACTTGTAAGACAACTTATTTCTCCACCTGAATCACTGATCCAGGTGGATATCGGTGGCCACCCACCTTTTCCCACTGGATCAAAACAGTTTTATGGAAATTTTGGCAATTTACTATTTTTAGCAGTTTTTAACTTCTGGGGCCATTTTGAGGGCCCAAATGAAGGTTTTTTGATATCAAGGTTCTCAATGATATATGAAGGTATGATTGAGCCCCAAAAATGAATCTCCTCGACGATACCTTTCCAACGAGCTATCATACGCCTAAAATGGAGATCGTATGCAAAAGTTACGACCACAAGAAGTTGATGCACCAACTTACCCAAACGGGGCCCACATGACTTTTGGCGCTTCATCTCCTAGGGTTAGGTGTTTGGATGTCTAGGGTTTTTGGCATTCTGTTTTATTGTAAAAAGGCCTTCAGAGCCTCATTGTAATCATCTTCTTGCGAATGCGAGTAGCCATCACATCTCTTCTCAGAGATAAGCTGCCACCATTCTAGCGAGTCTTTCACTCTGTATTTCTACAGTCTATATACATTTATTTCATTAACAGAAATCGTGTATTACTGTATATTTGTGTTTATGGTTGCATCTCTGATACATTCTTGTTATATTATTGAATATCTGTGATATCTCTGTTCATTTATTTATTATATCCCCACTCTCATTTCGTGCCGGAAATAAATCCGGATCAGTGGTATCAGAGATGCAACCATAAACACAAATATACAGTAATACACGATTTCTATTAATGAAATAAATGTACAGAGACTGTAAAAATACAGAGTGAAAGACTCGCTAGAATGGTGGCAACTTATCTCTGAGAAGAGATGTGACGGCTACTCACATTCACAAGAAGATGATTACAATGAGGCTCTGAAGGCCTTTTTACAATAAACCGGAATGCCAAAAACCCTATACATCCAAAAACCTAACCCTAGGAGATGAAGCACCAAAAGTCATGTGGGCCCCGTTTGGGTAAGTTGGTGCATCAACTTCTCGGGGTCGTAACTTTTGCATACGTTCTGCGTTTTAGGCGTATGATAGCTCGTTGGAAAGGTGTCATCGAGGAGTTTCATTTTTGGGGATCAATCATGCCTTTGGCTATCATTGAGAACCTTGATATCAAAAAACCTTCATTTGGGCCCTCAAAATGGCCCCAGAAGTTAAAAACTGCTAAAAATAGTAAATTGCCAAAATTTCCAGAAAACTATTTTGAGCCAGTCGAAAAAGGTGGGTGGCCACTGATATCCACCTGGATCAATCCTCCCTCCTTAGGTAGCAATGGTCTCCATTGCGTTGAGTTACCGGGGGAGAGGGAAAAGTGTTTTCTAAATATGCATCTTGGTGAGCTGCTTGCCTTGCTGGAGACATCGTGTTGTTCAGTTTGTGGAAGTCTGTCACAAACATGTTGAGGATGAGGTTGTTCAACAAGTCGGGCTACATGAGAGGACGACAGGGGTGATTTTAGGGGCTAAATTTCGCTCATGGGCTAATTTTCCATGGTTTTTCCCAAAATAAGATTCGCTATTCTAAAAATGATTCGCCCAAATTCTATAGGAAAAAAAACATTTTACCTTGAAAATCGCCAAAACATTATACAAACTATACAAAATCCTTAGAAATTTGAATATTTTTACAAAAATATCGCCAAACATTTAATAGTTGGCATATGAAGGATTAGTAATATTCGCCAAGGTTTCTACATTTTAAAATAAATTTCCATCCTTAAAATCATCCTTGGAGGACGATGTGCAGAAGGAATCTTTGTGCTTTGCTGCAACCTTGTAGACCTGCTTCTGTTTGATAGAAGGTGATTGGGGCGAGGCTGTAGTGGTTGCAGTGTCCTTTTGTTCCCCTTTTGAACAAATTGTGAAGAAGCTGAATTTTGCAGTATGAGATACTACCGTGCAACACTTTTTAGGTGGAACAGTAATCGGAACTACCTCTGGTATTCTATAGAGATGACCCCCCAAAGTAAAAATGACACTATAGGGTCGAGACTCATAAACAACATGGTGTCTCCACATATATGGTTGGCCCAAGAGAACATCACAGACATCCAGTGGGGCAACATTACATAATACCTCATCCTTGAAGGGTTGGATGCCGTATGAAAATCGACATTGTTGGCTGACACAGAGATCTCGTCCTTGGCGAAGCCACCCGATGTTGTATGGCTACGGGTGTGGTGTTGTCGACAATCCCAACTGTTTTATGACCTCTGCTAAGATGAGGTTCTTCTGGCTTCCGTTATCAACAATAAAATGAAGAGAGGTCCCCTTCACCCACATCTGTGAATGAAAAATACATCCCCCCTCTTCAGGATCTGTTGGTTCTTCTGGTTGAATTGTTGCGGTTGCGACAATAGAAGTGGGGTCTGCATCAATGATCTGTCCTTTACCAATATTTTCATAATCAGATTTTGAATCAGGGTTTGGCTCCTTGTCTTTGATCTCGACCACCAATGACTGTTTTGAGCGACATTCATCAGTATTGTGCTAGGGGATTTTGTGGAAATCGCACCATTTTATGGTGTCCTTCTTTGTCTTCCCATGACCGTTCTTTTCATTTGGCTTGGACTGGTTTTCAGGAGACTATTTGTTAGGGCCGTTTTTTTCATACTTTGGTTGTTGCATATTTGCAGACCCAAAATCCCGTTTGTTCCGGTGCTTAAATTTATTTTCGATTTTAACAACATATCGATAAGAAGCACCGAGTGATGAGATGTCCTGAAAATCCATTTCAGTTTGGATGTATCTGTGTAGAGCCCCATGGTATTTCAGAACCAAATTTCGTTCAGAGTCTTTGATACCCATCTTAGTGCGCAAGGTATGGAAGGTGTTGGTGAACTCCGAAACTGCTTAGCCCCTCTCTTGCCGTAGTGTGGTCCATCTCATGTACTGGTCCTCATAGTTGCCAACAGGGTAATATTGTTCCTTTACCGCATCCACAAAAAAATCCCAAGTGGGCTCGGCCCCATATATTCCAGACTCCTCTGTGGAACTCTTCTCCCAGTAAGTTTCCCACCAATGTTTAACATGGGGGAGAGTCTTAAGGAGCGCGAAGATGATCTTTTCTCTGTCGGAAAAAATGTTAACAGAGAAATAACATTCTAACAGATTTAACCATTTATCTAGGGCATCCGCATCTATCTAACCTTTAAATATAGGAATATCAAAATTGACCTATATCTTAAAAGTCAAGGTGCCTCCAAAGTGGATGCTTGATGAAGATGTGCCTGATGCTATCGGGAGGCATTGAAGGATGTGGGAAAAATTCTCCATCATTTCGTCCCTCTGTCGCGTGAGAGCTTGCTCAAGCAACAAACTTATAGGATCGTCTACTCCGTCATTTTTCTTTTCTTTCACCATTGAGGGTTTCTTGGGTGTGAGAGAGTGATTGTCCTCAAGAGAGACAAGCTCGATACCCAACTTGCTATACTTGGACCTTGTCGGGGACATGCACTGAAAAAACAAACAAGAACAACCTACTTTGATACCACTGATCTAGATTTTATGATCAGAACAAAATGAATACAGATTATTAACAGGTTCTTAACACAAAATAACAGAGATACAGTAAAACTGGTTTTCTATTCAATAACGAAATAAGCTGAAACTGTAAAATGCAGCGGAAACAAGCTTGCTGGAATGGTGGCGGCTTATCTCTGAGAAGAGATGTGACGGCTACTTGCATTCATAAGAATATGATTACAATGAGGCTTTGAAGGCCCTTTTACAATAAACCAGAATGCCCAAGACCCTAGACATCCAAAAACCTAACCCTAGGAGATGAAGTGCCAAAAGTCATGTGGGCTCTGTTTGGGTAAGTTGGTGCATCAACTTCCCGGGGTCGTAACTTTTGCATACAATCTTCGTTTTAGGTGTATGATAGATTGTTGGAAAGGTATCATTGAGGAGATTCATTTTGGGGTATCAATCATGATTTTGGATATCATTGAGAACCTCAATCTCGAAAAACCTTCATTTGGGCCCTCAAAATGGCCCTGGAAGTTAAAACTGCTAAAAATAGTAAATTGCCAAAATTTCCAGAAAATTGTTTTGAGGCAGTCAAAAAAGGTGGGTGGCCACCAATATCCACCGGGATCAATCACATTCCAATTGATTACATGATTAGCATTAGGTATATATTCTTTAAGCAATGAAATATGAAACACATTATGTACAGTCATGGATGCAAGTAATGCAAGCATATATGCAATGTATATATATGTATATACAAACAATTCTAATAACATTATAACCTGTATACAACATACACAACATACAATAATAGAGAATTGTACTTATCTTTTGATTTGAGAAGACCTTCCACCCCTGAGCAGGGCTGTGACTCCATCGGGGCAATGGCTTCCCAAGATAGCCATGGTCCACAATCCATATCCACATGGTCTAGGCCAAGGTACCAAACCTCAACAACACTCCAACCATTCAAACCTCAGCAACACTCCAACCAACAGTCTCTCATTCCCCACATGCCTGTCCCACCCCAAGAGTGTACACCTTCACTGTCACACAGTCCATCGGCTGCTACACCTCCCTTTCCTTGGGCTTCAACAATAGGTTGTCTCTCATTCCCCACATGTTTTTCCCACCCTAGGAGTGTACACCTTCACTGCCACACAGTCCATTGGCTGCTACACCTCCCTTTCCTTGGGCTTCAGCAATAGGCCAACTCAGGGAGTCTCAGAGCATCATGGCTCCTGGAGTTCCAACTGCCCTCAGATATTTCCAATCAGCATCTTCTCAAGCTACTCTTTGTAATCAACATTCTAACTTTAATCAACATCATCTCATCTGCATCACCCACATGCAGTTATCATGAGAAAACATAACAGAATTCATTTAAGAACTCCAACTTAGTTCAAAAGGGAATTCAACTTTTTCCCCAAAACAGGAAAATCCATTTCATAATTCATCTTGGTTGTTGTCATATTATGAATGCAACCATCCTTTTGGTTTTCCACAGGCACCAAAATGCATACCATTTTTCCTGTAATGCTTCCTCTTGCATACAACCAACAAATTGTCAGTATTTTCTGTACATCATAATTCAACATGTACAACACCTTATGCAATGATCTTAGAATTGCCTGCACCTGGCAATTCAATCTCAATTACCAAACAACTTGACCAAATAGAATGACTCCTCATTCTATGCATATGCATGTTCATAATTAATAACAAAAAGTTTATTATTTCAATTTTTTGAACATAAAATTTGTTGTAGTCCCTATTCCTGTGATTACCTAGCTTGCAATTTTCCTGTTGCAATGTTTAACAGCTCCTGAAATGTTCTCAACTTCATGAGTTAGCAACATTTCAGCCATTAGTATAATTATTTCCATGCAATAATATATATGCATGTACTTACAAAATATATTCAACCATTTCATTTAGTATACAATTCTATCACTTACTATGCATGAGTGCAATTCTCAATGCATACTTATTCAGTGCACCTTGCATTGAATTACATAATGCTCTTTATCTCAGTCATGTATCTCACCATCCATGAGTTGGAATTCTGGCCAATGTGTTGACACATTCTCCACACACTTCCTATTTTCTTCCCAATTAATTAGATGCCTTCCTTTTCAACCCGAACACTACACCAAGAATATAATTTTGTGGTGTTCATTACTACTAGCAAAAAGGTTGAAACCCAAGTTTTATTTAAAAGTAGGAAGCTTTTAGTACTTGTGTGGCTTATAACCTTTCCATATCCATACTTTGCCATATCCAACCATGCCCTGGTCTCATACATGACTAGCTTACTGACATTCATTCTTATAACAAGTTCTTATCTTTTAATTTTGTTTGGTTACTACCCCATAACAAAATTAACATGACATTCTACTATGTCAGTGTGTGCATTCATAAGCTAAAAAGATTTGAATTAATACATGACTCTAGCCTTTACCACATCCAGTGGTATGAATTCAATAATATAATCATGTGATTTTATATGATAACTCCGGCTGAGGAAATTCTTGCCTAAATTTCCTTTCAACAATTATGCAAAAAGAGTAATAAAAACTCATACCTGCATGATTGCCATTAATAAATTTTATACTACCTCAATATCTGATTGCAGTAGCAGCTTTCATGCTTCTTTTATCAAACTTATAACCATCACTTCAGCCCTCTGTTGCTTCCTTCCTTATGCAACAATATCACCAACAATACTTGCAAACATGCAAGCATTCTTTCCTCTGGCTGACCCAACCAACCATAACATACTTACTGCCACAAAAATTGCAGCAACTTCTTTCTCCCTATAAAACTTTTTCTTGTTGATCCCAGAAGTATTCAATTCTTCTTGAATTCTTGAATCTTCTTGTGCTTCCACTGTGATCATTGTGCATGATTATTCCTGCTCTGAGTACTTTTGACGTAGTGCCCCCACCTCAGTGGGGTCTGTTGACCTCCCGGTCAATGGATCTTCAACTCTCAGAGCAGGGGTAGCTCTTCGGGGCCCTACTATAACCTCCACGAAACAAATCCATAGGCCTTGCGTGAAACCTCAACTGCAAGAACTAGCGGCGTGCACAATCTTCCTCTACGTGACCAACGGCTATGACCACGTGCCTATCCAAAAGGTGTTTCAGGATTTTGCGTACCCAGTGTTTCGATATGAGTCACCCTCGACTCTCTCTATCCCCGAAATATGAAATAAGAGTCTAGCACGTGCTAGCTCTTCTCTTAACTTCCACCAGCGTGACCTCTATCTATGACCTGGGGCCCAACTTCCGAGCACTACAGGAATTTACCCTTCATGAACTTCGAGGATTAGCTCTCCTCCTTTCTCCCGAGGTCCGAACTCTCAAACTCTATTCACCTCAGATCAACGGTCCACAACTTTCTGGGTTCAACAGCCCAGATCAATTCCTCGCGAATCGACAATTCGCATTTCGGGGTTTCGAAAAACAGTTCCCCTCGTTTCCTCTGATCTCTAGTTTTTTAAAATCCACACAAGTCAGATCCAATGACTCATAAATCCTCTTAATCCAACAGTGTGGATCCTTTCTCGTGAATTGAGACTTCACGGTTCGCGAAATAAGAAAAAAGTTCTCTTCCCCTTTCCAACTTCCGACTTCATGAAATTCAAGTGCATCAGATCAACGACTCACACTCGCTGTGATTCAATGGTCTAGATATCTCCTTGTGAATTGAATGTTCGCATTTCAGGATTTTCAAGAGAAACTTCCTCCGTTCTCCCAACTCTCGATTTCTGATTTCCCAATGAAAGGAATAACGGTTCGATCTTCCTTGAGATCGATGGTTCGCTACCTCTCTTGAGCTATCGAGTTCTGAATGAATTACTTAGTCTCAAAGGGACTCGACCCTTCTGTGTCTTCCAAAAGACTTTATGGTGCCCTCCTGGCACACTCTACGCTCGTCTTCTTGAGCTCTTTGAAAAACAAGTTTCCTCTATATGCACTCCTTGCGCTTGATATGCACACCTTGCATATCTTACATAAGAGAACACTTGAAACTTATTCAATTTCTTCGCAAACTCATTCAGTCACCAAGAACATCATACCTTTACAAAACACATAATAACAGTAAACTATGAAACAATATCAACACTGTATAATTGGATCAATTTTCTTCTATCTGAAGACATCTCTAGCACTTTTTATGTTTTAATGTAACCATTACATCTGGATTCCTCTTTCCGATACCTTCCCAATCACATCTTCCTTGCTTAATTCTGAGCCTTGAGCAGAACTCTATGATCCTTTCAAACTTGTGCTTCTTTTCCGATGCACTTCTTATGCAATGATATGTTTTCTCTGAGCTAATGGCTCTTAGATCTTTGTTGGATCCTATCACAAAGTTCCAGGTATACAATATTCTTTTGATGCGGATTCGAGCCAGATAAAACCCACCTGCTTCCTTCCTAACCCTTTTCCGTTCTTTGGCACAGTTTTCGGGCACTAGCCCCTATTCTCTCAGCCCTTGACCCACGCGACCATGGGTCGTGATCAAGCGCTAGATCAATAGGTGCTTACCCGAGACTTTGGCTTCAGAAGTTTTCAAAGCACAACAAAAAAATCTCTCGGAGTTCCAGATTACTAAACTCGCGAAGTAGGGTGGATTAACCATCCACATCTACTTAGCATATGACGACTGACACTTACTATGGAACCTCAGGCATATAAGTTCCAAAACTTTGGGTCTTCGGGACCTTGGAGCTTTGAAGGATCTCGCATCCACACATCCAAACTGTTAATCTCTGAACATTCCCATGTCACCTTTGTTGACATCATTACGTCACATCACTTAACGTTTTCCAATTGTGGGGGCATGAAATGGTGGTTTGGAGTAACCCGCCTTTCATCCTGCAATTCTTCTGACGCTGACACGTAACCCCTCGGTGAAGCCGCAGTTTGGATTGTGGGACCACCTTGGAGAATTAACTCCTGTGTAACTTGGGTCCACGCAATGCCTCCTGGTCATTGATCTTGGTGTATCGTGATCAATGCCACTATGGGTCCTTCAACCTTTAACTTCGTTATGTAACCTCAGGTCCCACTAACCATGCTCATACGGAGTGCCACGTGGTGGAATTCTAACGACTGACTCATGGCCCAATCAAATGGTTGTCACATGTCACATTCCATATGGCATTTCAACCTGCCACGGGATCGAAACCCACTTACACATGGCACAAATACCATGTTTCCACATCCATCCAAGTGACGTCATCATGACTCACTAGTTTGGTTCTTCGGGAGCTTTCACCATTTACTACTGTGTTTGACCTTTTAACATTGGCTTGATCCAATGGTCGAGCTCTCCTCTCCAGATCTACGGTGTAGATCCACTTCAAAGCTTCAGGCTTTGACCCTTCTCTTGTTTCTGACATCAAACTTCACTGAAGTCACGAAGTCCGAAGGGATTCCGGGTTAAATCCTTTGCACCTTCCCCAGATATGACGATCGTAAGGGATTTCCCTTCCTTCCAAACAGATCCTATGATACATAACAGACTATGTTACTCTGCGGATTTCCAAAGGAATTCATGGCTAACTACCTCACGGTCGTGAAGGATTCTCCTTCTCCCGAATAGATCCTAAAGTCCACATTACTCTGCGGCCCAACACCACTTATGTCGTGGTTTTATGACACTGCTACTCCTCCTGAGCTTCTTAACACAACCAAGGTAACCTCTTAGCACTCGGGAACATTCTGAGGTTCGAAATTGGTTTCTCTAGACACAATTTCCACCTTAAACCTTGGGCCCAATGACCACTTATCCAGCCCATCCAAGCTCAGCATTGAAACCATGGGTCAGAACTCAAATTTTCTGTACTTCGACAACAATTCTTTATGAAACTTTTGCTTCAACTTCCACTAACATGGCCCATCTAGGCTCAGTGTTGTAACTATGGCTCTTATACCATATTGTAACATCCCCGACCACCAACAGGCCGGGCAATGCCACCTACACAACCTTAACTTATCCTTTAAAGCTATGATACCATATTTGTAACGTCCCCGACCATCAAACCCACGGTCGGGCAACGCCACTACTCCTGCAGCTCTACTGCTCTATTATGATCTATGATAGCTCCAACCTTAAACTATGGGCTATTCCACACATAGATACTTGCAGAAAAACATACACATCCATATAAACATAGAATGACTATTCTACGTATATATAACATAATAATGCATAAAGAATAGTAAGCCTACACATGCAGCATATACAACATATACATGCGATACTCATCAATTACAACATATGTACCATTACACAACATGTAAACGAACATAAAAGTGGTACTTATATTTTATTATAAGACCACCAACTATGTGCAGACCTTCCACAAACCTCCCAGCCATAGACCATGTTTCTCATCACTCTCAGCAGTAGGTCACCCCCGAGCTGGGAATAAGATCCAACGGGCAAGGGAATCTTAGGCTAGGCCAGGTCAACAGGAAGACACACAGTTTATGAGGAAGGATTCTCTCCCAGGTGCCACTTATGCCCACTTCTCATAGACTCTCATTCCCCACATGCCTGTCCCACCCCAGGAGTATACACCTTCACTGTCACCAAGATAGTCCTTCGGCTGCTAAACCTCCCTTGCCTTAGGCTTCAACAACAAACCGGACCAAAATTCTCCGAGCTTTGTGGCAGCCACAGCACCCCTTCCAGGAGTTCTCACTTCCTCCGTGCACTCTCTCACCTGGAGAGTGTCGCTCGCAGGCCTGACAACTTGCCTCTTCAATGACAACCACCTCTCTCACCTGGAGAGAGTGTTGCACACATGCCTGACAACCTGCCTCTTCAGCTCCGTTCCAGCACAAGGAGGACAAACATAATGGTTCAACACTCATTCACACAGGAATGACAGAAGGCAGCAAGCCACACTCAGTCCAGGAACTGCGTGGCCACAACAACCCACTGTTACGACACCACACGACTCAGAAAAATACAGAATACCCAAGCTTCACAGAAAACATGGCTTAGTCCACGAGTTGTCATTGGTTTTAGGATGCATGACCAGAGGAAAAAACACAGGGGTCAAGTGCAGAGGCAAAACGGGTTCAGACTGAGGGTGTATCTACTTCTCAAGAAAACATCACAGGCTTCGGGTTTCAAATCTCTGTGAGGCATACCAAGATCAGACACATCGACCACACAGTTCAGACAGTGAATGACCAAATGGAGGATGAACCCATGTGGAGGTTGGAAGAATGACTCACGACCCCCAACACAGCTGACACTTCAGATTTTAACTGCATGCGCCTAGGTCGACACTTGTCTTCCTGGATCCACATGAGTTCCACTTAGCACACATTCCCTTTACAGGAACTTAGGACAGCACTCAACATGTCCACCTTAACCTTCAAGAAATAATAATAAATTATTATCCTCTTTAGAGCTAAGCCCCCTAGTTTATCCCTTAGGCCCACACACTTAGCCTCCTCCCTTACCCAACCTTGTGGAAGCTTAGTCCCCCATCACTCTTTCTTCGTGGTCGGTCTGCACACAACAATGTTTATATTTTATTAATGATCTGCATAATTACATATACAAAATTAGGCTCCTGGCCTTTAACACCTAGGCTCTCCAGCATAATCACCAAATAAGCCTCTTAGCTTATTATAACTTGACTCACCAGCCTACAAAACATGTTTACAACATATAAATACAACTCGGGCTCATCCTTGGGGATATTACAACAACATACTTCCCTTGTCCTATGAATACTTCACCATGCTTCTGCCATACTTCTAATTCCAACTATTAGTGCATGAGATGAATATCCTTCATATCAAATTAAGTGGCTAGCTCCTTCTTACACTGAATGATGAGAGGCTTTGCACCTGTTAGGAACAAATCATCAACATATAACAGTAAAATCATAGGTGCATTATTCACAACTTTGTAATAGAGATTTGGATCAACATGACTCTTGGAAAATCCAAGTCTTGTTAAGTAGCTATCAATACGTGCATACCAAGCTCTTGGATCTTGCTAGAGTCCATATAAGGCCTTCTTCAATCTGCATACATGGGTTTCTTTTGGGTGTAACTCAAAACCTTGAGGTTTTTCTATGTATACTTCTTCCTCAATCACTCCATTGAGAAAGATGATATTCACATCCATCTGATGTAAACTCCAACACATTGATGCTACTAGAGATATGATGGCTCTCATAGATGTATATTTGGAAACCAAAGAAAACATTTCATCATAATCTTCTCCCTTATGCTGAGAGAAACCTCTAGCCAAAAATCTTGCCTTGTATTTGTCAATACTTCCATCCATAACATGCTTTATCTTATAAACCCACTTTGAAGTGACTACAAACTTCTCTTTAGGTTTAGGCACAACTTCCCATACATCATTTTTCATAATATATTGGTATTCCTCTGTCATTGCCTCCTTCCATTCTTTCTGTTTGACTGATTCCTCAAAGGTGGAAGGTTCTGCATTGACAATACTTGTCATAAGTGTTGCATAAATAGAAAAACTTTTGGGTTTCTTACTTTGTCTAGAGGTTCCACTGGGAGATTTATTATTTTTTGCTTTCTGCAAGGTGGATCCAAGCCATGCTGGTCTCTTTCTAGTCTTAGGTGAAATAATTGGTTCCACATGTTCATGTGGTGGTTCTTATTCTTCACTGGAGTGATCTGGAGAGAATATAATTTCTTCTTTGATATCTTCATGTTGCTCTTCTTTGTTGGAGTCTATGAAGTCTTCTATAGTCTTCTTGAATGCAATGGTTTCATCAAAAGTTATGTCTTTGCAGATTTCAACCTTCTATTGATCTGGAACGTAAATTCTATATGCTTTTGATTATTCACTATATTCAACAAATGTACATTTCTTTCCTGAAGGTTCCAACTTATTTCTCTTATCCTCGGGAACATGAATATAGAAAATACATCCAAATATTCTCAAGTGTTCAACACTTGGCTTCTTCCGGAGAAGGCTTCTTCCAGAGTCATGTTCTTCAATATTCTATGTAGACTTCTATTCTGAATATAAACCACTTTCATAACTGATTTTCCCCATAGGAACATGGATAAATTATGGTCATTCATCATTTCCTTAACTGATCCTTCAATAGTGTTATCTCCTCAAATAAATTAGTGGAAATTTTTCTTTTGAGGTGATAGGTTGTGGTCCAAAATTTATTCCTAAATTTTTGTAGGTAGGTTAGAGAGTCTATTTTCTGTAAATAAGCTCAGAAAGAATTTTTGATTTGGTTTGGTCAAGAAAAATTTAGAATCTCAGGTTTTGGTGGTTTAGGCAAGCCTGAAACGCGCTCATTAACCACCGAAAGCCTTTGTTCCCGGTAGTTAATAGGGAAAAGCAAAAGTGCGGTTAACTACCGAAAATATTTCAACGGGAAAAATGCAAAGCCCATGCTTTCGCACGAGCCAGTTTTCAATTGGCGCAATGATGGAAACATAACCACCGAAAGCTCATGAAGGTGGTAAGGTATGCACATTCTAATTATTTCTATCCGAAAATTGAGATCCTGTTGTCCTTTCAACCACATTTGTCTTTTCAAGATTAAGACTCGGCGATGATACATAAATTCATGCATGCTTCCCGACTATCAGAAATGATTAGTCACATAGCCTCTCACCATTTCCAGTCACGAGTACACAATCCATTATGACCCCGTTAATTCTCTCATTTAATCTTCATTCATTATCAATTTGAATTCTGGAGTTATTGAGATAGTTTTGAGTCCGTGATTTCATCAAACAAATGCATTTCCAAAGATCATAATCTCGTTTCCCATGGATATCGTCGAGCACAATTAGAGTCCAGCAAATCGCTCTCAAGCCAATTGTCATACCAATCAAGACAGGTCGATTCATCAAGCAAGTTTAAAACCAATCTTGTTTCAGTTTAAATGAATATCCCATCGAAACTCGAAATTTTCGGTATGCTTTCAGTCAGTTTGTTGCCTAAACTCGGTTAGTGTTTGAGCTTTGTGATCCAAACTCTATGTCACCCTGTCCCATTTTCTCTTCCATGAGTCATACTCTCTGTCATCCTAAATCATAGAGTCTTTGTCTCCCTGGCACTCAGTTTTCCTTAATCACAGGTACAGTCAACATTTACTAATTTCGAAAGCAAGTCCAGTTCTGAGGGCTGAAGTGGATGGAGTTTGGTACCTTGAGGCGCACCCTGAGGTGGACGAATTCTTCAAGCAGACTGGAGTGTATACCTATTGTGAAAAACTAGCATATTTTCATCAACATGTGTCTGAGACTTTTGCTAGCTCGTATGATGGAAGAACAACAATAGTGGGAAAGGAACAGTTTGTGGTTGATGAGGCAGCCATAGCTGAGTTCACAGGTCTTCCCAGAATAGGTGATTGTTGGTTCAAATCAACAGTACCTTCAAACATTGAGTTTAGGTCCTACCTACAACCTCTCCATAAAGATCTTACATGGAAAAAAGAAATACCAATGTCTTATCTGGAACCTAAATGGCAATCTCTCTTGAAGGCTATCTTTGTCTATATCACCTGTGAAGGTAGATACAACAGAGTCATGTTCTACCACTTCAAGCTTTTAAATCATTTCACAGGGAGATCTCCCATCAATTTACCATTTTACTTGCACAAATCCCTCACAAAAATGTCTAAACAGGTCAAGGCCATGCCCACTAAGGTGGCAAGTATATTGTCTCATCAAGGACTCATTACTCTTATCGTCAAAGAGTCATTGACGAAAAGGCAGGTAGATTGGAACTATGTCCTCTTCTGGAATGAATTCCAGACTGATTGGCAACAATGGGAGAAGGGTAAAAAGGCTGCCACTAAGAAGACTATTACTCCTAAAAGCAGTCATAGAAAACGGAAGGGTATCTCACCACCAAGAGATCCAATAGAATCATCCTCTGTTAAAAAGAAAAGAATCAAAAGAAAGTTACAGTTTGAGGGTGAGCAGTCCAAGTACCTTGCTACAATAAGTAACCCTTTAAACCTACCCTATAGTGATTCATAGCCAGAACAAGAGTTGGCAGAGATAGGGTAATGTACAGGCTGGACAAGTTGCAAACGATTGTTCCAATTTACCTCCACCAACTCCTCCAGAGGCACACAGTCCACCAGTGGAAAAATCCTCTTCAAGTAAGCCTAAAGCATCTAGGGCACGTAAAATCAATAAACTCCTGCAACAAGTCTATGAAATGGAAGCCTTGGAAAGAGTTATTAAAAAGGCTAATACAGACTTGACTGAAAGAAATGCAGATCTTTTCAAAATAAACCAAACCCTCAAAGAGAAGCATGACAAGATCAAAGACAGGAACAGGGTATTGATCAGGGAGAACATGAAGCTGTACAGACAACTTAGAATTCTGAGGTTGAAATTAAAAGAGTCTCAATCACCAGCATAGGAGAAAACCGGTTTGGAGACTCTAGCTAACTTAGCTACAACCATGGTAGATACACGAGAGCCTTCCACACAGCCAATTGAAGTTCGCAGATCTGCACGAACAAGGGCTGCATCGTCCAAAAAACCTTGAACATTAAGCAAGGAATCAAGGTAATCATTTTTTAAAATTTTGAAGTTTTCTCAAACCTGAAGTTTCGGTGGTTTAGGCGAACAGGACGACTGTTCATTAACCCTTGAAAACAAAACTTTTGGTAGTTAATCCACTCAGGAGCCTTCTAGGTTAACCACCGAAAGCCTGTCACTTCCAGAATGATCGAATTTTTGCACATATCAAAGTTTTTTGAGTTGGAATGGTTTGAAACATCTTTGAATGGACATTTGATGAATTGTCAAGTCAGATCCAATAGCTAATTTTTATGGATAATGGAAAGAAGAGGTGTTTCAAACGTTTTTGGTACCTTTGACAAAGGCATAAAATCAGGATGCTTACTCACATCAACAAATTCGAATTTGTATCTCTTGGAAGAGTCATCACTTAGCCTTGGAAGGCTATCCTGCACTGCACCATTACTCTACAAGAGATGAAGACCATGAAATCTGGGATTGACCTCATTTTTGGGGATCATTCCATATCTTTTGCAAACTAAATTTTGACTTTCTATCTTTAGCATATTTGATCCATGCTTTCAGGATCTCAAAACTGCATTGTAAAGATATAAAGCTAAAGGTAGAATAGGAACTAAAGGTTCGACTTTGGAGACTTTTTTCATATTATGTACTGAAACTTCTCATTTTCATATTAAGTAATACAAGCTTCTTTTGCCATAACTTGTTCAGATTTCATCTTCTTATCTATTCTGTACTTGCACCTTGATATTATATTCATGTTGTTATGCTTGTTTATGCCCGATAACTGTCATCTTATCATTGCATTCATAAGTTAAACTTTGCAAGTATTCCGGTGATTATTGTAATTGGCCATTCATATATGCTTTATATGTGATTCTGTTGATATAATAGTTATTTCTCCATACATCCCTTTATTTATAAACTCTCTGAACATTTGTGGTTGAAATCCTTGTCCATCTAAATGTGTTCATGCATGTTTTGAGTGAGAAATGATTCAGTCCTCCGACTTGATCCAAACCCACACTTATTATTGAGAAAATAGTTACCAAAAGATTAAGTTACCAGGCATCTCTGACTTACAACCTAGGAGAGTTTCCTGGAGTGCTAACAAATTGGCGTCGTTGTCGGGGAGAGGAGATCGAAGCTCAGCTTCCTTGGGAGATGACATAGATCCATCTTTGATGATAGACAAAGCCTAGACATCATTTGGGTTGTAACTATCTATTTGGCGACTCCATTGAAACGAAGTGGCTCCAAAAAGAGCTCACACTAGGGAGAACCAAGAAGGCCCACTGACAACACCAGTTCCTGACCCTGAGAAGATCATCAGTAAGGGAAAATATTTACAAAGACAGGCTTCCGTATCTACAAAGACATCAAATTCAGGTATTCAAACCGACACTTCTTCTTTCATATCTAAAAGGCCTCTAGTTGAATCCCCTGCTGCTGAAACTCATAGTTCTCAGGAAATTGAAAGTTTATCTAAAATATTGAAGGTAGAGGAACCTTCACTTTCCTCTAATGTTACTGAATCTGTTCTTGAGCATGATATTTCATCCCATCTTAAAGATATAATTACAGGGTCCTCTCAGCAAAAAGAAACCTCTTCTTCATCTTCTTTGAATTCCTCACCCACCAAACCTACATAAGGTGTTTTCTACACTCATACTAATTTTCCTGTTCTTGAAGATATTTTACATGATCTGCCCTCTAAGGGAGAAGAAAGTTTAGCCTTGTTGCTTGGTCAGTTTTATAAGGCCTCTTATTTTTCACCTATTTCTAAAAATTCTGCTAAAAGTTAAGTGAGACAACCATTTTATTTTAACTCAGCCATCCCATCTCAACCTTCATCTCCTGCAAATTCTTCTTCTGTATCAACCCCCAAGACTGCCATGGCTGCCCCTTTAACCAAGATGGAATATATTTTGGCAAATAGGTATGCTCCACTTGTCTTTCCCAATCCCTTATCTGCTATGCCAACTGGAGATTATCAGAAATATATACCAAAGTTTACCGGAGCGGGGGATTATACTGCTGAAGAACATATTGAAGCTTTTTATGCTTATGCTGAAAATATTAACATTTCAGAAGAAGATGTGTGGACCAGAGTTTTTGTTCAGAGTTTGGATGGCCAAGCCCGGAAATGGTTCAAAGAGCTACCGACAAATTCAGTCACAGGTATTGAACAATTAGATGAGGTATTCCTAAAACACTGGGGAGAAAGAAGAGATCTTCTATATTACATTTCTGAGTTTGGAAACTTAAGGAGAGAAGATGGAGAGTCGGTTTCAGACTTCATCAAAAGGTTTAATAGAATGTTTGGCAATATCCCTACAGAGATCAAACCAAGTGATGCATCGACAAAGATCACATTCTCTGTTGCCTTTGATCCAGATTTTTGTCTAATCCTCAGAGAAAGAAGATCATCCATACTTTCTTTAATGCAAGATGCTACCCTCGAAGTTGAATCAAACATTATGGCATCTCAGAAGCTCAAAGGAAAGGTCGAGAGAAAGAAGTTTGTTGTTGATCCCCCTTCTTCTTCTAATAGTAAAATGGAAAAGATGGCAAAGATGTTGGACAACTTGACATCTGAAATGTCAAAATTGAAGATCTAGAATCAGTAACTAGCAAGGACAAAAGAGCCAAATGCTTTTGTCCCGAGAAATCTGAATGCTTTCCCTTACAGAAGGAACAATCAACAAGTCTAGATCCTTCAGAGAGACAGGAATGCAACTGATGATCAGAGAATCAGACCCCCTTTTCAAAATGCAATGTTAGAAGAAGAACAATAGCCATCTCATGATGAAGTTGAAGAAGCAGATGAAATAAATTGTTTTGGTGACGAAAATGATTCCTCCTTTTTGAAACAAGTAGATTATGAAGAAGCCCTGAAGGACCAACAAATTCATGAGGCGAGTGTCAAAGAATCTGTCTACCTGACGGATGATCAGAAAGGTTATAATTTAAGATCCAAAAATGCTTTCCCTAAACCATTGCTCGTTGCTCCTGTGAAGAATAAAGAAGTTGTTGCTCCTGTGAAGAATAAAGAAGTTGCTGCCAAGCAGCCTACTGCTCCTATAAAATAGACCTCCTCTCCTACAAAACAACAGCAGAAGCAAACACAACCCCTAGCCAAGGAGCAAGTCATTCTCAAAGCTCCTTCCAACGAGGTAAAAACTTCTGATAAATCAGCTTTCTCTTTTAATTTTGAATCAGAAATTTAGAAAGTAAAGATACCTATGCCATTAACCGAACTCATGAAGAATGATATCTTTAAGTTTTCCATCCTGAAGTCCCTTGAACCAAAGACCTCTTCATCTGGTGATTTTGTTAACCTACAAGATGACAAGCCAACAGTAACTATAGGGCCTATGATAGAAGATAGAGATGATTCTTGTCCACCATTCTATATATCCCTAAATGCCCATGATAAGATCCTCCACAACTGCTTGCTTGATTCAGGAGCGTCACATAATCTTATGCCCAAAGAAGTGATGGATGAGCTTGGGCTTGAAGTCACCAAACCATATCATGATCTCTTCTCTTTTGACTCTAGGAAAGTCAGATGCCTTGGCCTCATAAAAGACCTTGTTATAAACCTTGCCCAATTGCCAATGAGAAGCATGGTAATGGATGTGGTGGTTGCTGATATCCCACCCAAGTTTGGAATCCTCTTGTCTCGTCCATGGAGCAAAAGGTTAGGAGGTACCTTGTAGATGGATCTTTCATATGCTACGATTCTGGTGTTTGGAGGAGAGCTAAAAATATTTTAGAGAGAGAATCAACTTGCCTACGTCATCAGTGATGCAAAAAATTATGTAAATCATTCTATTTATGCCGTGGATACAGATTTTGGCTCGTGCATCCTTCAAATAGATCATTCTCAATCAAATCCTATGCAGCTTGTGAAGCCCACTGAACAAAAAACTGATGATAAGAACATTTCAGTTTGGACCATGTATTTTGATGGGGCCAGTACCAAACATTCAACAGGTGCAGGGGTAGTTTTGATTTCTCCTTCAAAGGAGACTATACATTAGTCTTTTAAGCTCGATTTCAGAACTACTAACAACATAGCAGAGTATGAGGCCTTGCTATTGGGATTAAATTCAGCTAAGGAGATGGGAATAAAAGGCTTAAAGGTGTTCGAAGATGTGGATCTCATCATACAACAAGTAAACAGTACCTTCCAAGCAAAGCATGTCAGATTGAAAGCCTACAGGGATGAGGTATGGAAAGTAAGAGATTCTTTTTCCATTTTTGAGATTTCTTATATACCCAGGGATATGAATCATCTTTCTAATTCCCTTGCTATTTCAGCCAGTATGTTTATTCCTCCCATGCCCCCCAGGCTCAGTTATGAAATCCAAGTCAAATATAGACCATCTTTGCCCGACAATATTAAATACTGGAAAGTTTTTGAGGATGATGATGAACTTAATAGATTTCTTCAAGTGGTAGATGAATT
>ML776633.1:1629104-1645564 GCA_009831015.1 Picea engelmannii
TTATTCCTCCCATGCCCCCCAGGCTCAGTTATGAAATCCAAGTCAAATATAGACCATCTTTGCCCGACAATATTAAATACTGGAAAGTTTTTGAGGATGATGATGAACTTAATAGATTTCTTCAAGTGGTAGATGAATTTTCTAATATGCACATTGACCAGCAAAATCTAAATGTAGAGGAATCCCAGAAGCCTAAGCTAAAACAAAAATTGGGTCAGCATGATATTGTTCAGCTACCTAACAATTATATACCTCGAGGTTTGGTACCTCTCAAAAAGATTTTTGATCATAATGATGTCCCCTACAAGCCAGAAAAAAAGGAGAAATATCATTCTATTCATGAGCACAACATAGGGGGAAAAAGACAACCTAAATTCATAAATCTATCATCTAAATTGACTGTTGATCAGAAGTCCGAATATTGCAGTGTTTTGAAAGAATTTTCTGATGTTTTTTCTTGGAAATATAGTGACCTAAAGACTTATGACCCTGATATTATTCAACACAATATCCCTCTTGAGAAAGAAACCATCCCTTTCAAACAAAAGCTTAGACCTACCAGTCCTCTTCTTCTGCCTGTGATTGAAAGAGAAATCAAAAAGCTTCTTGATGCTAAGATCATAATCCCTTTGAGATACTCCAAATGGATTGCAAATCTAGTAATAGTGAGAAAGAAAAATGGTGAGGTCAGGTTATGTGTGGACTTTAGAAACCTAAACAGATGCTCTAAGAAAGACAACTATCCCCTACCTAAAATGGAACATTTGCTGCAAAGGATTTCAGGGGCTACTGTCATGTCTTTCCTAGATGGTTTTTTCGGCTATAACCAGATTTCTGTCCATCCTGATGACCAAGAGAAGACTGCATTTACTACTCCTTGGGGTACCTTTATGTACGCCAAAATGCCATTTGGATTAATGAATGTCGGGGCCACATTTCAAAGGGCCATGGACATAGCTTTCGTGGGTGAGAAGGACAAGTTTTTCCTCATATATCTTGATGACATCACAGTTTATTCTAGCAGTCATGAGGAGCATCTAAAGCATTTAAAAAGAGTGTTTTTGAAATGCAGGCAGTTCAGAATCTCATTGAATCCCAAAAAGTCCCATTTTTCTCTCAGGAAAGGTAAGCTCTTAGGCCACATTGTCTCAGAAGAAGGTGTAAAGATTGATCCATCTCGGGTGGAAGCAATTCAGAGGCTATCCTTGCCAAGGTCAAAAAAGGATATTCAATCGCTGCTCGGTAAGATTAATTTTGTTAGAATATTTGTGCCAAATTTTTCCGAGTTAGTAAAACACATAACATGTATGCTGAAAAAGGGGTCTGAGATAAAATGGACAGACAATGCAAGGAATTCATTTCAGGATATCAAACAGGCTATCATGGAATCCCCGGCTCTGATCAGTCCGGATTACAACAAGATGTTCTACATTTTTTCCTTTGCTTCTTATGACGCAGTGGCAATAGTCCTACTACAGAAAGATGATGACAATATGGATCACCCAGTTGATTTCTTTAGCAAAACACTCAGAGATTCTGAACTAAGGTATGATCCTATTGAAAAATAAGCCTATGATCTCATAAAATCTTTAAAATCTTTCAGAATTTATATCCTCCACTCAAAAGTCATTGCATATGTTCCTTCACCCTCCGTGAAATATGTTTTGACTCAGCCTAATATTGATGGAAAGAGAGCTAAATGGATTGCAAAGTTGATTGATTTCAACATTGAAGTAAATCCCACCAAATTGGTAAAAGGCCAAGGCCTTGCTAAGCTTTTAACGGAGGAAAATCATGAGCTATTGGACATAAATTTCATAGGAGAAAATTCAGTGAATTTGCAGACGGAGCTGGCAGCAGATGGACAACATAGAAATCAACAAGTGGCAAAGCACTTGTCTTCTTGTGAATGGTACTCAAGAATTATACATTTTTTGCAAAAGCTAGAAGTTCCTCCTGAACTCAGTATGACTCAAGCCCGAGCCCTTAAGCTCAGAGCCATCAAATTCTTCATTTACAATAATCTGTTATATTGGAAAGACCCTGCTGGTTTGCTTCTCATATGTTTAGACAAAGAAGAGTCAGTGGAAGTTACACATCAGTTTCATTCAAGTGTTTGTGGAGGTCATCATTACTGGAAGACCACTGTTCATAAAATTTTAAGGGCTGGATACTATTGGCCTTTCCTTTTCTCAGATGTGTGTGCCTTCATCAAAGCTTGTGACAAATGTCGAAGATTCACAGGAAAACAACAGCTAAAATCTTTTCCCCTGAGACCTATAGTAGTGAATGGCCCTTTTCAGCAGTGGGGTTTAGATTTTATAGGTGAGATAAATCCTTCATCTAGTGGTCAACATAAGTGGATCTTAGTATCCACAGATTATTTTACAAAATGGATAGAGGCAATTCCCACCCGGAATTCCACTCACCAGGTTGTCATGAAGTTTATTTATGAAAATATCTTGAGCAGATTCGACTGTCCCAAAAGGCTGGTAACAGATAATGCAACAGCATTCAAAGCAGAGGCATTGGTAGACATGTGTGAATCAATGGGCATCCAGTTGGTACATTCGACCCCCTACTACCCTCAAGGTAATGGCCTGGCCGAATCATCCAATAAGAGCTTAATCAAAATCATCAGAAAAATGTTAGAGGAAAACAAAAAGAATTGGGATTCTAAACTGAAATTTTCTTTGTGGGCAGATAGAGTAACTATCAAAAAGTCCATAGGAACCTTTCCATTCAAATTGGTCTATGGAACTGATGCCATTTTTCCTGTTCAGTTAATTTTACCAGTGGATAGATTCTTTCAAGAAGAGCAAACTGAGTCAAATGATATGGTAAGAAGAATGCTTGATTTGGTGGAACTGCAACAGGCTCGCGAACAGTTAGTGGACAGATCAGAGGGTCATCAAAAGAAGATCAAAGATACTTTTGACAGAAAGGAAAAGGTGGATAATTTTCAGGTTGGTGACTGGGTTTTAAAATGGGATGCTCTTAGATAGGATAAAGGCAAGCATAACAAGTTCGATTCTTTGTGGAACAGTCCTTTCATGATAACCCAAGTACAAAATAACAACACATTCATTCTAC
Source organism: Picea engelmannii (assembly GCA_009831015.1). NCBI lineage: Eukaryota > Viridiplantae > Streptophyta > Pinopsida > Pinales > Pinaceae > Picea > Picea engelmannii. The sequence goes on from ML776633.1 coordinate 1,632,198, forward strand.
AGAATCTGGGAGGTGAAGAAATGTTCGGCGGCCCGGTAAACATGCGATTTTTGAAACTCTATTTTGTCTAAGGCTGTGAAGCCTGGACACTGTAATTTTAGTTTTAGTCTTTATTTTTACAGAAAAGCTCCATGCCCAATGGAAACACTAGCAGATAGTTTTTAGTTTTCTTTTCAGGAAAGAAATTGGTTCTGTGGTTCTTGAAACCTCACAGGGAGGCATTCATCCCCAATAGGAGCCAGTGTTATCTCCTCAAATAAATTGGTGGAAATTTTTCTTTTGAGGTGATAGGTTGTGGTCCAAAATTTATTCCTAAATTTTTGTAGGTAGGTTAGAGAGTCTATTTTCTGTAAATAAGCTCAGAAAGCATTTTTTATTTGGTTTTGTCAAGCAAAAGTCAGAATCTCAGGTTTCGGTGGTTTAGGCGAGCCTGAAACACGCTCATTAACCACCGAAAGAATTTGTTCCCGGTAGTTAAGAGGGCAAAGCAAAAGTGCGGTTAACTACCGAAAATATTTCAACGGGAAAAATGAAAAGCCCGTGCTTTCGCACGAGCCAGTTGCCAATCGGCGCAATGATGGAAACATAACTGCCGAAATCTCATGAAGGTGGTAAGGTATGCACGTTCTGGTTATTTCTATCCAAAAATTAAGATCCTGTTGTCCAGATATCATAATCCTGTTTCCCATGGTAATCGTCGAGCGCAGTTTGAGTCCAGCAAATCGCTCTCAATCCAATTGTCATACCAATCAAGCTAGGTCGATTCATCAGGCAATTTTAAAACCCATCTTGTTTCAGTTTAAATGAATATCCCACTGAAACTCAAAATTTTCGACATGCTTTCAGTCAGTTTGTTGCCTAAACTCGGTTAGTGTTTGAGCTTTGTGATCCGAACTCTGTGTCACCCTGTCCTTTTTTCTCTTCCATGAGTCATACTCTCTGTCATCCTAAACCATAGAGTCTTTGTCTCCCTGGCACTCAGTTTTCCTTAATCACAAGTACAGTCAGCATTTACTAATGCCGAAAGCAGGTCCAGTTCTGAGGGCTGAAGTGGATGGAATTTGGTACCTTGAGGCACACCCTCAGGTGGCTGAATTCTTCAAGCAGACTGGAGTGTATACCTATTGTGAAAAACTAGTAGATTTTCATCAATAGGTGTCCGAGACTTTTGCTAGCTCGTATGATGGAAGAAAAAAAACAGTGGGAAAGGAATAGTTTGTGGTTTATGAGGCAGCCATAGATGAGTTCACAGGTCTTCCCAGAATAGGTGATTGTTGGTTCAAATCAATGGTACCTTCAAACATTGAGTTTAGGTCCTACCTACAACCTCTCCATAAAGATCTTACATGGAAAAAAAAAATACCAATGTCTTATCTGGAACCCAAATGGCAATCTCTCTTGAAGGCTATCTTTTTCTATATCACCTGTGAAGGTAGATACAATAGAGTCATGTTCTACCACTTCAAGCTTTTAAATCATTTTACAGGGAGATCTCCCATCAATTTACCATTTTACTTGCACAAAGCCCTCACGAAAATGTCTAAACAGGTCAAGGCCAAGCCCAATAAGGTGGCAAGCAGATTGTCTCATCAAGGACTCATTACTCTTATCGTCAAAGAGTCATTGAAGAAAAGGCAGGTAGATTGGAACTATTTCCTCTTTTGGAATGAATTCCAGATTGATTGGCAACATCAGGAGAAGGGTAAAAAGGTTGCCACTAAGAAGACTGTTACTCCTAAAAGTAGTCATAGAAAACGGAAGGGTATCTCACCACCAAGAGATCCGATAGAATCATCCTCTATTAAAAAGAAAAGAATCAAAAGAAAGTTACAGTTTGAGGGTGAGCAGTCCAAGGACCCTGCTACAGAAAGTAACCCTTTAAACCTACCCTATAGTGATTCAGAGCCAGAACAAGAGTTAGTAGAGACACAGGGTAATGTACAGGCTGGACAAGTTGCAGACAATTGTTCCAATTTACCTTCACCAACTCCTCCAGAAGCACACAATCCACCAGTGGCAAAAGCCTCTTCAAGTAAGCCTAAAGCATCTAGGGCACAAAAAATCAATAAACTCTTGCAACAAGTCTATGAAATGGAAGTCTTGGAAAGAGTTATTAAAAAGGATAATATAGACTTGAGTGAAAGAAATGCAAATCTTTTCAAAATAAACCAAACCCTCAAAGAGAAGCATGACAAGATCAAAGACATGAACATGGTATTGATCAGGGAGAACATGAAGCTGTACAGACAGCTTAGAATTCTAAGGTTGAAATTAAAAGAGTCTCAATCACCAGCACAGGAGAAAACTAGTTTGGAGACTCTAGCTAACTTAGCTACAACCATGGTAGATACACCAGAGCCTTCCACACAGCTAGTTGAAGTTCGCAGATCTTCACGAACAAGGGTTGCATCGTCCAAAAAACCTTGAACATTAAGCAAGGAATCAAGGTAATCATTTTTGCAAATTTTGAAGTTTTCTCAAAGCTGAAGTTTCGATGGTTTAGGCGAATAGGACGACTGTTCATTAACCACCGAAAACAGAGCTTTCGGTAGTTAATCCACTCAGGAGCCTTCTAGGTTAACCATCGAAAGCCTGTCACTGCCAGAATGATCGAATTTTTGCACAAATCGAAGTTTTTTGAGTTGGAATGGTTTGAAACCTCTTCAAATGGACATTTGATGAATTTTCAAGTCAGATCCAATAGCTATTTTTGATGGATAATGGAAAGAAGAGGTGTTTCAAACTTTTTTGGTACCTTTGACAAAGGCGAAAAATCAGGATGCTTACTCACATCAACATATTCGAATTTGTATCTCTTGGAAGAGTCATCACTTAGCCTTGGAAGGCTATCCTTCACTGCACCATTACTCTACAAGAGATGAAGACCATGAAATCTGGGATTGAACTCATTTTTGGGGATCATTCCATATCTTTTGCAAACTAAATTTTGACTTTCTATCTTTAGCATATTTGATCCATGCTTTCAGGATCTCAAAACTGCATTGTAAAGCTATAAAACTAAAGGTAGAATAGGAACTAAAGGTTCGACTTTGGAGACTTTTTTCATATTATGTACTCAAACTTATCATTTTCATATTAAGTAATACAAGCTTCTTTTGCCATAACTTGTTCAGATTTCATCTTCTTATCTATTCTATACTTGCACCTGGATATTATATTCATGCTGTTATGCTTGTTTATGCCCGATAACTGTCATATTATCATTGCATTCATAAGTTAAACTTTGCAAGTATTCCGATGATTATTGTAAATGGCCATTCATATATGCTTTATATGTGATTCTGCTGATATAATAGTTATTTCTCCATACATCCCTTTATTTATAAACTCTCTGAACATTTGTGGTTGAAATCCTTGTCCATCTAAATGTGTTCATGCATGTTTTGAGTGAGAAATGATTCAGTCCTCCGACTTGATCCAAACCCACACTTATTATTAAGAAAACAATTACCAAAAGATTAAGTTACCAGGCATCTCTGACTTACCGCCTAGGAGAGTTTCCTAGAGTGCTAACAAATAGTTTTGTTCTTCCTTTCAGCCACACCATTTTGTTGAGGATTATGAGGAACTATAAGCTCGCTCCTAATCCTAGATTATTTACAAAAGGAAACAAGCTCCTTGGATGTGTATTCTCCTCCATTATCGATTCTTATTATCTTGATCTTATTATCTGTTAGATTCTCTACTTCAACTTTGAATTCTTGAAGTTTTCTAAAAATTTCATCCTTAGTCTTTAACATATACAACCATGTGTTTCTTGAGAAGTTATCTATGAACGTCACATAGTAAAGAGATCCTCCTAGAGACTTCACTGGCATAGGACCACATACATCTGAATGTATTAGGTCTAAGATCCATTTGGATCTATTTTCACTGCTTGGGAATGGTTTCTTAATATTCTTCCCAAGTGCACATCCTCTGCACACACCTTCATGCATTGATTGTAATTCTAGTATGCCTACAACCCTCTGTTTTAGGGATGGAAAGGCTTGATAATGAAGGTGAACATACCTTCTATGCCATAACTCGGTAGGGTTGATTTTATCATGTACTAGAGCTTGAGTATTCTGACCCAGGAGTTTATACAATCTTCCTTCAGGAATTCCAATGACTCTACCATCTTCTATCTTTGAATCTTTAGACCATACAAGAACTTTTCCATCTACACAAACTACTCTATCTCCTTTCTCTTCCAAACAAGAAATATTTACTAGATTCTTTTTCAAACCAGGAAGATATAAAACATTACTAAGATGGATAGATTTACCTGATTCCATCTTGATAGTAACTTGTCCAATTTCCTTGATTGTATAAGATTCTTGTCTCCAAGCTCCACTTTATGAGGTGTCTCCTTTTCCTTCGTGCTTGAGAAATTCTTACGGTCACCTGTCATATTCCTTGAAGCTCCACTATCGATCAACCACATGTCATCTTCAATGGTTCTAGTAAGATATGAATAATAGAAGAAATATGTTTCATCATGCTTTGTCTTCTTTGAGGTTTCTTCATCATTGGCAGCTTATGTGTGATGTCTCTCTTTTCTCTTATTTGTTAGTCTAGGACAATTCCTCTTGTAGTGGCAATAATCATGGCATTCAAATCATTGTACCTTTGACATATCCCTCTTGAATGCCTTTCTTGAATAAGATATTTTCTTACCTCCATGTATTTTGAACTTTGTTGCAAAGGCTTGAACATCTTCTTCCTTCTGAGGTTTTCCCATGGACTTTAACCTTGTCTCTTCTTGCACACAACATGTCCAAAGTTATTCTAACGTTGGGAACTCCTTCCTTGTATTCATGCTTGCAACAAATGGATCCCATGATCTAGAAATACCATTGAGTGCTATGTTCACAACTTCCTTTTCTGGGATGGCTTCTCCAATAGCTTGTAATTGATCTTTCAACTGAGAAATCTTCACAAATTATGAAGCTATGGTGTCATCCTTTGTCATCTTTGTGTCACAAAGTTCATTCTTCAAACTCATCACTTGTCTAATATTTTTAATTGAGAAAAGGTTAGTTAGGGCATCGTACATCTTCTTGGATGAGTCAAGATGAGAAATGTAGGGTAGAAAGTGATCCTTTAAAAATTCCACTATGATACTCATAAAATTAATGTCATTATCCTTGAACTTCTCCAATGTTGCAACGGTCTGAGGTTCATTCTATTTTCCTGCTTCAAACTGTGGTTCCATGATATTGCCTTTCACGATATCTAAAAATTTATTCTTGGAAAGGATGAGGTCAATCCTTGTCTTCCATGCTCTAAAGTTTGAAGACCCTTCTAACTTGTTTTCTGACTTCATAGAGTAAGTCATGGCTGCATTGAATTTGACTTTGACTTTGATTTGACCAACCTTTGACTTTGACCAAAAACTCAAACTTGACGCATTGGCTTGCTGAGAGTACTAGGGGATGCGCTAAGGTAGGGGGAACAAGGATATCTAGGAATTAGGTCATGCACTTCACCTAAGGTGCCTCAATAAGAGGGTTAGGGTTTCATTGTTGTAACAAAACTCTTGACTGCAACTGCAAATCCAACTAAGAAAATTATCCCAATATACTTTCCAGTGTTTAGATGATCCAGGAGGATCTTGGTGGAAATCCACCTTGTCCAACTAGCTCAAAACATTTTTTTGGCAACTTACTATTTTTAGCAGTTTTTCGGTTCCGAAACTTCCGGGGCCATTTTAAGGGCCTAAACGATGTTTTTTTATGATCAGGCAACTCAATGAAACACAAAGGCTCTCATTGAGCCCCATAAATGGATCTTATCGTGAATATCTTTCCAACGAGCTATTGTGCATCCTAAACGGAGATTGTATGCAAAAGTTACGACCCCGAGAAGTTGATGTATTAACTTACCCCAACAGGGCCCACATGGATTTTGACGCTTCATCTCCTAGGGTTAGGTTTTTGGATGTCTAGGGTTTTGGAATTCATGTTTATTGTAAAACAACCTTCAAGGACTCATTTTACTCATCTTCTTGTGAATGAGTGTAGCCATCACATCTCTTCTCAGAGATAAGCTGCCACCATTCTAGCAAGCTTGTTTTCAGTATGCATTTTACAGTTTTCAACATATTTCTTATTTAATAGAAGCCAAGTTTTATTGTATATCTATTATTTTTCACTGTGTCTCTATGTTAATATTATATATTTGTGTTTTCATTTTGTTCTTCTCATAAATCCAGATCAATGGTATCAGAGAAGTCTGCTCCTTGTCGTTTTTTTAATGCATGTCCCTATGCGGTCAGGGTATAGAGAGTTGGGTCTCAAGTTTAACTTGAGGAAAATTTCTCTCGAAAACCCAAGAAATCATCCATGGTGGGTGAAAATAAATATTACGGGACAAGAGATCCTTTCAAAATGTTGCTCGAGAAATCCCTTGAGCGACAGAGGAACGAGATGATGGAAAACTTTGCAAAAATCCTTCGACGACTACCGACAAGCAATGCATCCACCTCAAGTGGAGGTGCCACCCCATTCAAGGTATAGATCAATTTTTATATTCCTATATTTGAAGTTCAAATAGATGTCTATGTCATAGATAAATGGTTAAACCTTCTAGAAGAGTATTTGTTTGTCCAGTAATTTTCCAATAGAGAAAAGATTACATTTGCGCTCCTCAAGGCCATCCCCCATGTCAAAGATTGGTGGGAGACTTTCTGTGAGCAAGATGAAATAGAGGGATCCACATTATTTGCAGTTGCATCAACTTGGGGTTCCTTTAGGGATTCTATTTAGGAATAATACTACCATGTTGGAAGTTATGACGACTTGTATACAAGATGGACCATAGTGCGGCAGGAAAGAGACCAAACAGTGCCAAAGTTCACTAATGTCTTCCATACCTTGTGCACCAAATTGGGTATCAAAGATTATGAGTGAAATCTGGTGCTCAAGTACTGTGATGATTTGCATAGATACATATAGACACAAATGGAGTTTTTAGGCATCTCATCATTGGGTGTGACCTATCGATATGCCATTAAAATCGAGCATAAGCTGAAACAAAAGATGCGACAATTTGGGTTTGGGAACTCCTCACAGTAGAAGCAGGGCAAGGGCATCCCCAACCCACATAAAAAAGGACACAACAAATATGGTAAACCTCAGGACAACCATTCCAAGACACAAGAAAATAAGGACAATGGGAAGGCAAAGAAAGACACTGGGAAGTGGTGCGACTTCCATAAGATCCCCTGGCATAACACTGTTGATTGCCACTCAAAGTAGTCATTGGTGGCTAAGGTAAAATACTTTGAATGAGTTGTGGGTTCCGACTCTGAGTCAAAAATAGAAAATGGGATACAGATCATTGACGCGGAACCCAGTGCCACCATTTCTACTGCCAATATTCATCCCGGTGAACCTAATGAGCCAGAAGAAGGAGAGTGCCTCTTTCATTCACAGATGTGGGTAAAAGGAACTCTGTTTCAATTCATCACTGATAATAGTAGCCAGAATAACCTCATCTCATCAAAGGTCTTCAAGCGGCTAGCCCTATCAACAACACCGCACCCGCATCCCTACACCATCAGATGGCTCCATCAAGGAAGTGATCTTCACGTCAACCAACAGTGTCACCTCTCGTACGACATCAATCCATTCAAAGATGAGGTATTGTGTGATATTTATCCCCTTGAAGTTTGTGATGTTATTTTAGGCCAACCTTATTTATCAAAACATCATGATGTATATGAGTCTAGGCCTCTCGGTGTTATTATTACTTTGAATAGGAAATTGTAAAGGATACCTGAGGTAGTCCCACCTGGTGTTATTTCCTTGATCTTTGCCAAGAAATGCAGGAAGGTCATTTCTTAGACTGGGAAGTTTGTCTTCTTCATGATTCTCTCTCAGAGTGAGCAAAAGGTTGCAGTCACACCCATGGCCTCTGCATCCGACCTCTCCACGCAACAAAAGAAAGTGGATAAGGTCGTGGAAGAATACAAATACATCTTATCATCACCTATTGGGGTACCTCTACACTATCAGGTCAAGCATCCTATTGATATGACCCCTCGCGAACGACTACCCAATGGGTCGGTCTATCACCACTCTCTACTAGAAAATGAGAAGATCGAGCGTCAAATCCAAGAACTTCTCCAAAAGGGGCACATCCAACCCATATCATCACCTTGTGGAAGCTCAATCGTGCTAGTGCAGAAGATATACGGGACTTGGTGACTCTGCATTGATTATCGGGCCCTAAATAAAACGACAGTCAAGAATCGGTACCAAATTACCTTAATCGAAGATCTCCTTGATCAACTAAAGGGGGCCAAATAATTTAGTAAGATTGATCTAAAGTCTGGCTACCATCAGGTCCCAATAGAACCAACAGATGTATGGAAAACTTCCTTAAAGTCAAAAGAAGACATTTTTGAATGGCTAGTCATGCCCTTTGGTTTGACAAATTCCCCAACAAATTTTATGAGGATGATGGAGGAAATATTGTGGCCTTTCAGTAATTCTTTTTTGGTGGTGTATCTCGATGACATCCTCGTCTACAACAAGACTTGGGCAGAACACTTGCAACATATTCAACAGGTTTTTGCACACTCTACAACAACACAAGCTATATGCGAACTTGGAAAAATGATCCTTAGGCATGAACAAGGTCCAATACCTAGGACACATTTTTGATGCGCATGGTGTGCATGTTGATCCAACGAATATCCAAGTCATTCGTGACTGACCAGCCCCAACCATGCTCACTGAGCTTCAAAGATTATTGGGCCTTTCTAATTTCTATCAAAGGTTCATGTTGGGATTCTCCCATATTGCATGGGCCCTCATCCAAATAACCAGAGGTGGTGGTAAGGAAACAATTGTGTGGGGCATGTCCCAATAGAAAGCGTTCAATGATCTGAAGCAACGTTTATGCTCCACCCTAGTACTTTCATTACCTAACTTGCAACAACCCTTTGAGATCGAGACAAATTATTCAGACTATGTTGTGGGCACAGTCATCACTCAGCACAACCACCCCATGGTCTATCATAGTGAGACACTATCAAATGTTCTTGAACTTTTTTGGTTCTTAAACTTTTAAGGCCATTTTTTTGGAGAATCTCGGTGTCCACCCACCTTGTCAAACCTCAATGATATTCAAAGGCTCTGATTGATCCCCCTAAATGAATCTCCTTGTAAATACCTTTCCAACGAGCTATCGTGCACCCTAAACAGAGATCGTATGCAAAAGTTACGACCCCGGGAAGTTGATGTATTAACTTACCCCAATGGGGCCACATGAGTTTTGGCGCTTCATCTCCTAGGGTTAGGTTTTTGGATATCTATGGTTTTGGAATTCATTTTTATTGTAAAAAGGCCTTCAAAGCCTCATTGTACTCATCTTATTGTGAATGAGCATAGCCGTCACATCTCTTCTCAGAGATAAGCTTCCACCATTCTAGCAAGCTTGTTTTAAGTCTACATTTTACATTTTTCAACATTTTTCTTATTTAATAGAATTCAAGTTTTGTTGTATATCTATTATTTTTCATTGTGTCTCTGTGTTAATATTATAAATTTTTGGTTTCATTTCGTTTCTCTCATAAATCCATATCATTAGATTGTTCAAAGATAGTGTGGGCCCATAAACTGTTAAAATAATAGGTATGCTCGTTTCACCATAGACAATATCTCTATATTGTCACCCAACCATAGGCATAAGGACACCCCTGAGCACCTTAACCTTGAAAACTAGAATAATTCAGGAAGAAAACACTAGAACAGATAGCCAACTAAGATAGCATACCTCTCTCCACAGCTAGTGTACCATGAAGAAAGTCCAAACCATAAACCAAAGACCAACTCACCACTGCATCAACTGCAGCTCTCCTTCAGTCATGCGCATCACTAGTCCTTATGAATTTTTGAGAGTGAGTGAGTGCAAATGAGCTCAAGCGATCTCTATTTATAGTGCTTAAAGTCGCCTAGATGAGTCAAATTCTCTTCCTGCAGGCTAATAACTTAATGTTATATTTTCTCTTAAGACGACTTGTCTTCTATGGTTATTATCCAACCATTTAAGGTTTCTCTAGCTTTCCAAAACATTCTAGTCTCATCAAAGGTTACACGTAGAGGTTAATACCTCCCATAGCTACTGTAACATCAAAAATTGCAACTATGCTCTTATGACTAGAGTGATGCATGTTAATGATCCACAGGTCTTTGAAGAATCTCAAGGAAAACCTGAATGGGATGTTGCAATGAAAGATGAATATGAATCTTTAATGAAGAATCAAACTTTTGAGTTGACTCCTCTCCCAGAAGGTAAAAATCTCATTGGTTGCAAATGGGTATACATGATAAAGTTCACATCTAATGGAGCAATTGAGAAGCATAAGGATATATTGGTTGCAAAAGGATTTTCACAAAAAGAAGGTATTGATTATACTGAAACATTTTCCCATTTCGCTAAAATGACTACAATTCATATTGTAGTTTCTCTAGCTGTAAAATTTGGTTGGGAAATTCATCAAATGGATGTAAAAAGGTTTTTTTTTGCATGGTGATTTACTTGAAGAAATTTGTATGCAACAACCCCTAGGTTTTATAAAATTTGGCCAAGAGCATCTTGTTTGTAAGCTTAAAAAATCATTGTATGGGTTAAAGAAGGCTCCAAGAGCATGGTACTCCAAAATTAATGAGTACTTCCTAAATGATGGATTTAAAAGAAGTCCTTATGATTGTGATATTTATGTCAAAAATTGCAATGGTGATATTATAATGGTTTTCCTACATGTAGATGACTTAATCATTACAAGAAGCAGTTTAAGTAAGGTATATGACTTCAAGAAGCAGCTAAAGAAGTCTTTTGATATCACAGACTTGGGTTTATTACATTATTTTATTGGCATCCGGGTTTGGAAAGAAAAAGATAGAATTATTCTATCACGACCAAAATATGCACTTGATCTATTGAAGAAGTTCAAAATGAAGAATTGTAAGTCGGCTCCAACTCCAATTGATGAAGGGACCAAGTTAAGGAGAAACTCTATTTTTGAAAAAAATGATGGCACACTATATAGAGAATTGGTTGGAAGTATGATTTATCTAACAACCAGTAGACCAGATATTGCATATGCAGGTGGAATGATTTCTAGATTTATGTTTGATCCTTGTCTTGAACATTGGAAGACAACTAAAAGAATACTTAGATACATCAAAGGAACTTATAAGCTTGGACTTGAATATCAATATGGTGGTAATGTTCAACTTCCAGGATATACAGACGCTGACTGGGCAGGAGATACTGATGATATAAAATCAACTTCTGGATATATATTTCATCTTGATTTGGGAGAAATCTCATGGAGTAGCAAGAAGAAAGCTACAATCTATTTATCATGAAATAAGATGAATATAAATGAGAAACACTTGGAACACAAGAAGCTACATGGCTAAGAGGTATTCTTGTTGAATTGAATCATCCTCAAACAAAAGCTATGTATCTATTTACTGTGATAATCAAAGCACAATACAATTAACAAAGAATAATTCTTTTCATGAAAGGACCAAACATATTGAAATCCATCATCATTATGTTCATGAGAAAACACAAAAAGGCAACATCATGTTGAAATATTGGAAAACAGAAGATCAAGTTGCTGATATATTTACTAAACCTTTGAGTATTGCAAAGTTTGTAAAGTTCAGAAGCATGATAGGACTTAAATAAGTATCCCCTTAATAAAGTGTATGTTAACCCTAATAAACATTAAGGGGGAGTGTTAAAACATAGATTAATTACGTAATGTTTATTAGAGAAGGCGATGAAAAATGATCTAGAAGCCGAATTAAATGAGGTGGTTGGGGGAGTCAACACAGACTGCAAAAAATATCAAGGAATTTCAGGAAATCGCTAGAAGATTTGGAAGCTTCCACATAGACCAGCTGCTTGTGTAAAATTCCTTATAAATTGACAACAATAGAACCCATTATGTATTACTTCATCGTCAATCCGAGTGTTGTGTATTCTTTTCTCTTCTCGCAATTTTAATTTTGTTTTTCTTCATGCTCTCTTAACTTGGTATTCCAAGTAAGATCTCTTTTTCCTTTCTTTGTTTTACATGTTCCAACTCCTTTAGTTTACACGCTTGATGATTAGGGGATCAAATTTTGCTCAATTTTCAAAGTGCTCGAAATGCGACGAAAATAGTGCCATTGCGTCCGTCTCATCTTCCTGATTCCGACGATATATTTACTTTCTCAAACGGAGTCCGTATGGAGAAGATATCGTGATCTGTTCGCCAAGGCAAACATGCAAAATTTTGGATGCTGACTGTACCTGTCCGTATAGTCCGTACAGTGACGTGGCAGGACCATACAGGCCATACGGTGGTGATGTGGCATGCATTAGTTGGTTGATGATTGGCGAGTTGGATGTTGACACGTGTCCGTTATGGGCGAATAGTATGAGGACACGTGGCCCAACCCGAGGGCGCCACATGTCGCTCATTCTTTGGTCATTGTTTTCATATGTAAAAATTATATTGGGAGTCCACTGGGTTCGACCCCCAGACCTCCCATAGCACAAACCTTACAAAGCCTCCGCTAACCATTATGCCGCCCATTGTTCCTTGTCATATGGGTCAGCGCATTTATATTTAAGTTTGAATGTTATACCAAACGGAAAGGGGGACGGGTCGGGGCTAAGCCCCGACCCGCGGTCTCATTGTAATAGTGTATGTGATCACCATATATGGTGCACGTGGTTGTATTTACGCACGGGGTTTGAAACATGGTCACGGTCCTTTGCATTACCATATGACTGTATTAAAACATATACGCGCAGTTGTTGGCGCGTGGGACTTGGAATAGCCCACGGTTTCTTTGTATTGGCATATGACTTGGAGCACGGGAGTTAAACCGTTGGAGCGGTTCAACGACTTAACCACCCATTTGCCAAACCTATGGTCATATGCGCCATACGCCCAGGTGCCGAGGCGGTTAGGGGCTGGCGCGCCCCCTTAACCGTCCTACGGTTTTCACTGTTGGCACGGTTGTGCCCGGTGGTGGGTTTTTGCGCTTAAATGAGCGTGTGAGCCAGGTTTGCTAAAGGGGGGGTGCGAATTGTAGAACCAGAGACAACAAGCTTGGAGAAGGAGACTTCCAAGAGGCCTATCTTTCTCATTTTTCGACCGATTGAGGTGCCGAAAGAGCCCAGACAGGGGTTTTGGGACACTGGGAAGACATTGGAGCAGTCGGTTTGTCAGTTTGAGCATTGTAAGACATGTTTTTGAGCACTTTTTGAGCAATTAATAATAATGATCCATTGGAAGCTGGACCAAGAGATGTAGCCCATAAGAGGGGTGAACTCCTTTATCAATTGTT
>ML776633.1:1650597-1688359 GCA_009831015.1 Picea engelmannii
ACATTTATTATATCTAACTACCATAGTGGGCCTTATTTAATAATATAGTGGACCTAGTCCACCTTACATTGAATGACCTCCACTATTATCACTATGGGCCCTCTGGGCCCCCCCACTACCTCTCTAGCTACCTTACAGTATTCCACAGGGAGTAAGAATCAACATCATAAGAGAAGCGCATTCTTCTCTTATTGCTGGTCATTTTGGTGTAGGCAAGACAGTGGAAAATTTGCAAAGATACTGCTACTAGCCTACGATGAATGAAAGTGTTTCGCGATATGTACGGGGATGTTCTTTGTGTGCTACAAGTAAACCAAGTAATCAAAATTTGGGTTTGTACACTCCACTTCCAGTTCCTTCTCGCCCTTGGGAAAATATTTCCATGGATTTTGTTGGTGGTTTACCTATGTCGAGAAGAGGTCATGATTATCTTTATGTTGTGGTTGATCATTTTAGCAAGATGTGTATATTGATGCCATGTACTAAGCAGGTAACAACAGAACAAATGACACAGTTGTTCTTTCAAAATGTTTGGGTGCATTTTGGTTTGCCCAAGTCCATTATTTCTGATCGGGATTCTCGATTTGTTGGAAGTTTTTGGTCTAGTTTGTGGGCACTCATGGACACCAAGATTAAGAAGAGCACAACTTTTCATCCGCAGACAGATGGTTAGACAGAGGTGGTGAATCGTACAGTGGTACATCTTCTTCATGCATATTGCAGCAAGCATCCTAAGCTTTGGGATGAACATTTACACTACGTTCAGCATGCGTACAATCGAGCTAAGCACTCTTCGACTCAAACGTCGCCATTTGAGGCATTTTTTGGCTATTTTCCCAAGTCACCTTTAGATTTCATCTTTGGGAAATATATTGTTGTTGATGGGCAATATGATATTGATTGGGCATAAAAGTTCATTGAACAAATTCAGTCGATACATTAGGTGGTGCAAGAGCAGTTGGAAAAGAGTCAGGCCAAGTACAAAGCGAGACATGACAAGCATCGTGTTGATCACAGTTTCGAAGTTGGTGATGAAGTATGGCTTTACATCAGCAAGGAAAGGCTTAAAGGAGAAGGTAAAAAGTTGAAACCAATTCGATATGGTCCCTTCCAAATTGTTGGCAAGATTGGTAACAATGCTTTTCGTTTAGATTTGCCTCCATATATGCAGATGTATGCAGTTGTTAATGTTGCGAATTTGAAGTTGTATGAGCCTCCGTTGATTGATGATCAAAGAGAGCATGTTCAGATTCCTTCCATAGATGATTTTTCTCCAGAGTATCTAACAGAACTGCAGGAAGACACCATACTTGACAGGAGAATGCGAACTTCGAAGCGAGGAAATGTGGAGTATTTGCGAGTTGGTCTTAAAGGGACGAATCCAAGCAAGGCCAAGTGGATTGAGGTTGGAAGGGTGAGGGAACTATACCCTCATCTTCACATAGACTGAGATAGTCTTTTGGAGGTCCAAATCCTTCCCAATGGGGAGGTGTGATCAGGGGATCAAATTTTGCTCAATTTTCAAAGTGCTCGGAATGTGACAAAAACAGTTCCATTGCATCCATCTCATCTTCCTGATTCTGGCGGTATATTTACTTTCTCAAACGGAGTCCGTATGGAGAAGATATCGCGATCTGTTCGCCAAGGCAAACAGGCAAAATTTTGGATGCTGACTGTACCTGTCCGTACAGTCCGTACGATGACGTGGCAGGACCGTATAGGCCGTACGGTGGTGACATGACACGCATTCGTTGGTTGATGATTGGCGAGTTGGATGTTGACACGTGTCCGTTATGGGCGAATAGTATGAGGACACGTGGCCCAACCTGAGGGCGCCACGTGTCGCTCATTCTTTGGTCATTGTTTTCATAGGTAAAAATTATATTGGGAGTCGACGGGGTTCGACCCCCGGACCTCCCATAGCACAAACCTTACAAAGCCTCTGCTAACCATTATGCCGCCCATTGTTCCTTGTCATATGGGTCAACGCATTTATATTTAAGTTTGAATGTTATACCAAACGAAAAGGGGGACGGGTCGGGGCTAAGCCCCGACCCGCGGTCTCATTGTAATAGTGTATGTGATCACCATATATGGTGCGCGCGGTTGTATTTACGCGCGGGGTTTGAAACATGGTCACGGTCCTTTGCATTACCATATGACTGTATTAAAACATATACGCGCGGTTGTTGGCACGTGGGACTTGGAATAGCCCACGGTTTCTTTGTATTGGCATATGACTTGGAGCGCGGGAGTTAAACCGTTGGAGCGGTTCAACGAATTAACCACCCATTTGCCAAACCTATGGTCATATGCGCCATACGCCCAGGTGCCGAGGCGGTTAGGGGCTGGCGTGCCCTTAACCGTCCTATGGTTTGCACCGTTGGCGCGGTTGCGCCCGGTGCTGGGTTTTTGCACTTAAATGAGCGTGTGAGCCAGGTTTGCTAAAGGAGACTTCCAGGAGGCCTATCTTTCTCATTTTTCGATTGATTGAGGTGCCGAAAGAGCCCAGACAGGGGTTTTGGGACGCTGGGAAGCCATTGGAGCAGTCGGTTTGTCAGTTTGAGCATTGTAAGACATGTTTTTGAGCACTTTTTGAGCAATTAATAATAATGATCCATTGGAAGCTGGACCAGGAGATGTAGCCCATAAGAGGGGTGAACTCCTTTATCAATTGTTGTGCACATGTGTTTATGTTCAATGTTTATGCTGCTGTCTATGTGTATTTTATATAAGTAATCCTTAATTTATGTGTTGCAAATTGATCATGTTGCTTTAAACACATAACATTTCACTTGCAATAATTATTCAAGTTTTTCAAGTCTTCTTCAATTTTAGATCACTTGATACATTAGATTGTATTTTTTTTTTAAGTAATGAGATTATCTGAATTTGGAGAGCCTTAAAAACAAAGTTTTTGTCGAAAAAAGCATTTTTTTGAGAGCACTGAAAACTAAGTTTTTCCACCTCTTTTAGTTTACACTCTTGAAACATTAGATTGTATGTTTTTTTAAGTAATGAAATTATCTGGATTTGGAGAGCCTTAAGAAGAAAAGTTTTTGTCAAACAAAGCTTTTTTTTTTGGACATTTTAGACATGGAGAACATTTACAACAAAAGTTGATAAAACAAATCTTATTACTTTATTTTATTGTTTTTTAAACATGATAATTTTTTTTATCATAACTCAATTATCAATTAACAATGGAGACAACCATCACATGTTTTACTTTATTGTTAATTACACAATATTATTAATTAACAAGAAATCATTATTAAATTAAAAATTACATATTTAGGTGTTATATTTATTGATGTAGTTTTAATATTTTAAATTGGCGTGGTTCAAAATATGTGATCTCAACCATTGAAATCTGTGATTTTGTAAATTTCCAATTTAATTTTGAGCAAAATTTATCTGAAAAAATGATTAGAAAGAGTAAAAACTTAGAATGTTTAAACCACATCCTTAAAATCAATTATAAAAACTTTAAGTGAATTAAATTTTTTTTAAATGAAAATACAAATGGTAAATCTTATTTTCATATAAGAGATTTGGCTATGAATACGAAAGATGAAAGGTAGTAGAATTCAGGAGCTCAAAAAACCGAAAAGACAATCGTTTGGATGGATTTTCACTCTAAGAGGAATACGTTTTTAATGGAGAAATTTGCAATCACTATGAAATAGTGAAGGATAATCTGAATGAATACAGATTCAGATATAACAAATCTTAGGTTCTCAACCTATGAAAAAATTGACACTCTACGGATCTACCCAAAAGTTAACCACCATTAAGCAGATCAACAGAGCACATTTATCAAAAAATGTAAGGAGCTGCAACTTATATACGTGATTTCTCATGGCTGAGGACTTTGTAGAATTTCCTTCAATGACGTAGGTTTATAACAATGCCATAGGAGAAAATATGAGATGGAGTGGCCATTCCTCATGTGATGCCCTGCTTTGCAGCTAAAATTGTCAAATTGAAGGCCACCAATATTATTGCACGACATGTCATTTTGAAGTTACACTGACATTGCCAAATTTGGCGAAGGCCACAATATTATTCCAGGACATGTCATTTTGCAGTTAAAACACTTACACCAACATTGTCAAATTGAGCAAAGAAAATTTCTCATTTTGAAGTTACAACATGCCTGGATTAGTTGTAAAGGGGTTTATAAGAAGGTGTTGTCTAAATGTTTTATGTTTTGGTATTTTTAATTGGAATTAGGTCATATAAATTTGGGTGAAATCACAATTTTTTGTTATTTAAATTTCATTTCTTAATAGATTCATCACGCTAAAACATCATTGAAACACTAAAATTATAAGATTAAGCATGCTAAAAAAAACCTTGAGACATTAGAATTATAAGACTTAACCATTCAAATATACATATCCAACAAAATGTAACTGATAATATCAAAAAACCAAAAAAGATTAAAAAAATAAATGAAATCATTTGATGTGTAAACTTTTTTGAGTTTTCTATTAAAAAAAATGAAATGTTTACCCATACAAATATTTGATTCCTTTCCCAGTAGAATAAATAAATATGAAATGAAAATAAATTTATGTACACCATAAAATCCCAGACAGGTCTCAAATAATTGAAGGAATTTAAATTTCTATAGAATATACCTCTCACTTTAGGAGAAGAAGAATAAGAAAAAGGAGGAGGAGGAGGAGGTCTATCAGACCTTAAGAGGCTAAGTGATTACTTGTGATTCTTTAAAATTTTGTTTCTGTGCTCAAAAAGCATTAAGAGAAGCTTTCCAAGATCACCATACTTTTGTTGAGTGTAATGACCCCAGTCGTTACGACAACATGTGACACAAAACCTGTACATTTTTTTTTTTTTTTGAGAAAGTAATAACGACCATACATCCAAACATCGCAACACGACGACGAACAAAATGCATGCAAATCATGCAACAAGGAACATAACGACCTACCATACTAGCACATCATGCAACGAGAAGCAACATACGACATTCAATCAAATGAAAAATAAAAACGACTACTTGGATGTCCTACCCTGCAATGGTTAGGACCTCCAAAGAACATAAGCAACGCTCAAGCCTAGGTTCCCATCAATTTTGACCATTTAAGGTCTCAAGGTTGGTGACTGTTATGAGGAACAAGGAGGTGTCTACATCCCTCCTAACACACGCAAGATCACACCTACTAAGATAAAAGACAACATCAATCAAACCCAACACAACAACTTCGAAGAACAATATCTAGAACCTTCCTGGTGAGTGGGAGCCAAACACAGTGACGTTACAACCCAACACAACTTTATTTAAAAAACAAACATCATCCATAGCGGGAGACGCATGATCCAAAGTCAGGTTTCATATGTGATTTTCGATCAATGCGCGCAATGACCCAATCACAAGGTATCACGTTGCCACCTTGCAACAGAGGCGCTAAGGACCTACATGCAAACAAACAATTCTAACCCGTCTACCAAACATAAAATCGAACGCGCCTAGAATCGACTGGAACTAACATGCATTATTACTGAAGATGATGTTAAAGCTGTAAATGAAAAGAGAATGTGTTAAGGTGAAGAACTTGTAGTTTGTAAAATCATAGTCTAAGTTCTATATGTTTTTTCTTAATTCATTAAAATTTCTTCACATTAAAACAAGGTTTTAGTAAATAATGATACATCTTACTAAACTAATATCGAATTGAAGAGTTCTAGATATGGAAGGGAAAAGAACTATAACAAAACATAATTTCTTGAAAATTGAAGGACAATGTTCTAAAATTTCAAGAGGAAGAAGGATGTGTTAAACATGAAGACATTTATAGTTTGCGAAACTATAGCCCATTTTTATAACCCTTTTCATTAAAGAAATTGTTAAGTTAGACATCCAATATTTAAAAACATTGAGGACCTATCACCTTTATATCACTTAGGAAAAACCAAATTAGGATAGATGTGAATAATCAAGTATATCACCAAATGTAGATTTGGTTTATAAATCATTAACCACATTATGCAAGAAAACAAATTGGTGTTATCAACTTAAATAAAGTATTATAATTACTGTTTCTTTTTTTTAAAGGTGCTCATATACATATTATTGAACTAATACCAAATTGATGAATTTGAGATATGGAATAAAACATAATTAATAAAAGGGTAAAATTTTGAAGAAATCAAGCTATGGATTAGAACACCATATATGATTGTCATACAATAATTTACATGGAACTAAAATCAACCTCGGAACTTGGAGACATAAATGCAAGCATAATCTCCAAATCTGACCGAAATAAGCTGTACAATAAGGGAACAACCTGAGTAAGGTGAGGGTGGTTGGGAGCCTTATGAGTAACATAGTGAAGTGTCCCTTTATAATTTTATACACGCTAGCTAGGAAAAACACCACCACTGGTAATTATTGAAATTAAAGTCTGCTAACTACAATGCCATTTATTAATACCATACACGTTCGTTGTTATCTGTGTGAAGCAATTTAACTATATAAAAAGGGCTTCACAAGAAATTTCATACGATCAGTTAACTGTTGTAAAAGAATAAATTGTAAAAACAATTACTGGTTTAAAGGGATGACCACAACAGATACCCTGCCAAAATCGGACGCCATAATTATGACAGGGAAATTTCCTAAACACATAAACTCTGCCAGCACTATTCACTAAATAAATAAAATCTCTACGTGATTATGGGGATCTATGTGTTCATTATTAGCATCCACCCGTGGTCATTGGTTGATGGCTTGGGAGCATTCACGGCTATACAAATGTTCAAGCAATGAATTTAATCAATTTAAAAAATTGATAACATATTTCCTAGCGTCCCTTCCTCCCACTATGTAAGGATCGCATTAGTTTATAAAACTGTATACATAATTTACGGTGGACAAATTTCACGAGATTTTTTTTATTATATCCAATGAATACCCATCAATTTATATATTTAGCTTATAAAATATAAACCAAAGAGTAACAATTCACTGAAACTGCAATTATCACCGTAAATGCTTTTATCGTTGAGAAGCAAATTAATAATGTAGTTGCGAAATATCATGCAAATGGTAATGAAAATTAATCCTGTGAATGCGAGTTATCTTCCATCGCTCAACAATTCGCTCAAAAATCACAGTAATCACTCAACAATCACTTAAAAAAACATTGAAAATCGCTCAAAATTTACATTGTAAATCGCTCAACAAAACACTGTAAACCGCTCAACAACATCACTGTAATTCGCTCAACAAAACACTATAAATCGTTCAACAACATCACTTTAATTCGCTCAAAAAAGCATTGTAAATCACTCAACAACATCACTATTATTCTCTCAACAAAACACTGTAAATCGCTCAACAAATACATTGTATATCGCTCAACAAATCACTGTAATCGCTCAAAAAAATTACTGTAAATAGCTCAATGACATCACTATAAATCGCTCAACAAATATATTGTAAATCGCTCAACAAAATTACTGTAAATTGCTCAACCACGTCACTGTAAATCGCTAAAAAAATACCCTGGAAATCGCTATTGACGGGAGGGGTTACAAAGAAAAACGTGTTTTAAGATCCCAACTTGATTACAACAAGCATCCTAAAACCACAATAGGAATTGAAACTAAATAAAAGATTAGATTTAAAGCATTACTATGAACAGATAAAATAGCGTCAAATGGAAATGCATCGGTTGCTTCATCATCATTATAATCTCATACACAGGAAAATTTAACTGAATATAACAAAATTTAAATACGTGTACCGAATCCGAAGGCAATGATCTCGTAGACGATGTCCCATGCATTTGCTCTGTCCAGATCCCGCTTGTGGACCAATGAGACCTCAACTGTACCTCCCAGTCAATGCTAGGGGTACTCTTCTTCCCCCTGAGCCCCTTGAACTGAAAAGGGGCCACACACACAAAACCAGAGAATGCTAGCTCCCATATCGCCTCGCAAGGTCAAGCTACCACTCATTACCCGAGATGGGTATCCCAACTCCCACAAGAGAAACTCGGTCAAGATAAAATTTCGACAACGTAACGTTACACAAGCCAAATGTAATCATACTCCTCCTTTGTCATCCTTTTTATAAAGTTTTCTTAGTCATTAGTTTCCCAAACCCTCATTAGATTCCTTTTTCATTTAATTAATTACGAAAAACCTCCCCCGTACACATGTCGCCTGATCCCCTAGTTGCACCAGAAAATCAATTTTTTAAGTAATTAAATTTTCCTACTTCCCTCACCCACCTAAAAGCATTCCTAAATATGCTCATCGGTGTCCCAATATTCCCTTACAATTCTTAAATGACTTACGCCTTACTTAAATCCTAGTTGAGTTCATAAATAGAAAGTTCCAAAGGCTAGATTCCTTACTAAGTTAGACATTCACCCTTTTTCTTTAAGTTTCCCCTTTTCTTTAACTTTCCCTTTTTCTTTAAGTTTCCCCTTTTTCTTTTTAACTAAGTTCATAATTAGCAAGTTTAAACAAAACAACCATTTACCCTTTTAATAATTCAATCCTCCATTATAATTTTTTACTTTCAATAAAAAGTTTGAAATTTTCTTTACCCCCGTCTTGTTACATGTCTATATAGTTTTCCTTCGATCATACCATCATTAACGGAACAAAAAGTTATTAAATTTTACTCATACCATCATCTAATTTAAGGCTGACCAGGTCCAAATGAGGCTTAGTTTTCTAGGTACTAGGTTTATTAACTTACCGATTAAAATCACGACGTTCCCTTTAGGACGCACTACGTGCTCCAAGGGTGCCACTCGCCTCTTTCCATTTTATTTGTGCAACGTGCTCTTCAAGATGCACTATGTGCTCCAAGGGTGCCACTCGCCTATTGACTGAATTTGGTAGATGCCAAACCCATGGAGTCAATACTCCGTCAAGTGAACTTGTGGGATACTAAGGGACTCTTAGGAATAAGGACCCTGCCTTATTGCACACCCCTTAGAACCATCGTGAGTGACTGTCACAGTCTTCCCTCACGGAATTGTGGGTCTTCTCGAACTAGGTAATCGTTAACCTACAGTTCGAGCTACGATGGGAGTAATAGTAGGTTGTGGCAGGGATGCTACCACACCTCTCCCTCAATGTCTCTGGTTGTCATATGTGATCCCTTTACTCCAAATGTGACTCTGGTTGGTAAGCTATCATCAACCTGCATCCATCAACGAATCATGTCAACAATAAAAATCAACATCATAATATCTAATCATATGTACATATGTCACATCAACAACATTAAAACCCTAACAGTCCACTCCCTGACTCGATATGGAGTCCACAGAGTTTCATCGATGCCTCAGAATCCTCAAACGTCTAGAGTCTTGCACACTCAAGAGAACCTAGTCAAAGGCACATGTCTATGTAAATACAACAAAAATAACATATCAGAAAATCCACAATATCTCATAATCATAATCAAAACAACCAATCGTATAAAGAACCGGATCACTTGCATGCAAGTGTCCTCAAAGAATAAGTCCGCTCAGTGCATGCAAGAGCGGTATGTTACATACACCCCCTCTTATTTTAAACTTTGACCCAAAGTTTCACAGTATGTAAGTGACAAAATAAAGTGTATCACATTATCATATGTCTAGCTATCAAACAAAAATGGAAACTGCTGATGCATATCATATACGTCCTCCCAGGTCATCGAGTGTGGACTATAGTTGTCCCACTCGACCTTGACCTGATCTATTGTTCGACGTCATAGTTGTTGAATGCGATGTTCTAGGATGGAGATTGGCTTCGCCGTGAGTGCACCCTCATCTGATACTTGTAAGGAACTCATGTCAATAACATGTGCAAGATCACTAACATAATGTCTCAAAACAGATACGTGAAAAACATTGTGCATACGCCTCAAAAAATCAGGCAAGGATAGTAGATAGAAAATGTGCCCCTTCTTTTCCACAATATCGAAGGGTCCCATGAACCTAGGATATATTTTAGCATCGTTTCCAAACTTGATCGAACTCTTATGCAGTTTCACCTGCAAGAAGAATCAATCGCCAACTTCATAACTATGGTCGAAACAATGTGCATCGACATAACTCTTCTACCGATCATGCACTTCCTTGATCCTTTTTCTTAATGTTTTCATTTGATCTTCCATTTATTGGATCACTTTTGGTCCCACCAGGACCCTATCCTCAATCCGATCCCAACTCAAAGGCATCTGACATGGTCTCCCGTAAAGAAACTCGAAAGGCTCCATCTTAATGGTGCTTTGATAACTGTTGTTATATGAAAATTCTACTAGTGGCAAGAATTATTCCCAACACTTATGTCGGTCCATTACATACATACACAACATATCCTCCAAGATTTGGTTTGTTCTTTCAGTCTACCGTCTATCTCCAGGTGATATGCGGTACTAAATTTAAGTTGGGTTCTGAAGGCTTCTTGGAAACTAGTCCAAAATTGTCCTGTAAAAACCAATCCTTTATCGGATATAATCCTCTTATGAACACCATGCAGCCTCACAATATCACTGATGAAAAATATAGCTATGTCAGGTGCCTGATACGTCATACGCACAGGGATAAAATGTGCACTCTTCGTGAGAGTGTCGACTACTACAAAAATTGAGTCGTGGCTCCTCGCCGTCAGTGGAAATCCAACAATCAAATCCATTGAAATGGCCTCCCATTTTTATTTCGGAATAGCGTGTGGTTGTAGTAATCCTCTTGGATGTCTATGTTCATCCTTCACCTGCTGACATTCTAGACATCTTTCCATGTAGTTGACTATGTCTGCCTTCATTCCTTTCCAGAAGAATATGGGTTTAAGGTCTTCCCTCATCTTCGTGACTCCAGGATGAGCCATGTACAATGCTCTATGAGCCTCGTTTAGAATCAAACTCCTCAACTCGTCGTTAGGCGGTACGTAAATTCAAATTTTAAATCTCAATAATCCGTCGTTGTCCACAGTAAATCCCTCAAATTTTGGTACCATCATTGTGTTTTGTCTGATAAAATACTTGACCTATTTGTACCAGTCATCGTCGCACCGTAAAGTTAGAATCTTTTCACGTAGATTCATCTAAAGATCCATCACCGAAAATATGTCTGGCCTCCGACTCAATGCATCAACCACGCTTTTCACTATTCCTTTTATGTAAGTAATCTTGAAATCGTACTCACTAACAAATTTAGACCAACGTCGTTGTCATGCGTTCAATTCGCTTTGAGTAAAGATGTGTTGTAGACCACAGTGGTCCATTTTTAGTTTGAATTTTCATCCGATAAGGTAGTGTCTCCAAACTCTCAAGGTATAAACAATGGATAACAACTCCAAATCATGCGTTGCATAGTTCTCCTCATGCCTTCTCAACTTTCTCGAGATGTAAGCGATCACTTGATCGTCTTGCATCAGGACTTTGCCTAAGCCTTCCTTGGCTGCATCAGTGCATACAAAGATATCTCCGATTATGTCAGGGACCTTTAGTATCAGTGTTTTCGTCAACAACTCCTTGACCCTCCGAAATGCCTCTGCGCATTTCTCAGTCCAAACAAGCTTCTTGTTCTTCTTCTACAATTCTGTGATCAGATTTTCTATCTTCAAAAAACCCTCGATGAACCGTCGATAGTATCCCGCTAAACCCATGAAGCTACACAATTCGAGGAAATTCGTCAGCGCATGCCGTTCCATAATAGCATCAGCCTTTGTTGGATCCACAGTGATACCTTTGTCGGAGATGACATACCCTAAAAAGTAAATATTCGATTGATAAAATGAGCATTTAGATAGTTTCCCATACAATTTGTTCTCTCGTAGACACTGTAGTACCAAGCACAAGTTCTCGCCATGCTCCTCCATCATTCGAGAGTAAATCAAAATATCGTAATGAATACTTGGATGAACTTGTCCAAGTATTCGTGGAACACCCTGTTCATCAAACTCATAAATACCGCTCGGGCGTTCGTTAGTCCAAAAGATAAAACATCAAACTCGTAATGTCCAAACCTCATCTTAAAGAGGGTCTTAGGGATGTTTTCCTCCTTGATCCATAACTGTTGATACTCTGATCTCAATTCGATCTTTGAAAACACTGTCGCACCTTTCATCTAATCAAACAAATCATCAATCCTTGGCAACATATATTGATTCTTGATCATTTCCTTGTTCAATTGACGATAGTCAATGCAGAGTCTCCACAACCCATCCTTCTTCCATATGAATATAACAGGTGCACCCCATGGTGACACACTTGAATGTATAATTCATAGATCCAACAACTCCTTCAGTTGCATTTTCAACTCCTGTAACTCCGAGGTCGAAATCCGATAAGGCATTCTTTCTATCGGTTCATTTCCCAGTTTTAGGTCGATGGTAAATTCCAATTCCCTCTCTGGCAACATCCTAGGTAAATCCTCAGGGAATACGTTCGCAAACTCTCGCACCATCGAAAGGTTTTCTATACCTTTTTCTACTCACTTATCGTTTAACGTGAGGATCACATAAATATTGCATCCCTTACACATGTCCTTCGTAGCTGCAAGGGAGAGATGAACCTCAGGGAGACTCCCTAGTTCTGACCTACAAGCACACATATTTGTCCCTCATCATTGACCAAGCTCAACCATTTCGTCTTACAGTTGAGTATCGCCTCATGCGATTCCAACCAGTCCATACTGATCACGAAGTCATAATACCCTAAGATCGTAACATATAGGTTGGACCTTGTGAGAAACTCTCCTAGTTTAAGGATACAACCTGTTACCTTCCCTCCAACCTTATGTTTGGCTCCCAAAGCCATTTCTACAAAGATAAACTCATCCCATTCGACTACCTTTACCTTAATTCTTTTTAGCACTACACTAGAAATAAAAATCTCTATAGCACCTGGATCTATCAAAATGCTAAGGGTCTGGTCAATGACGGTACCCGACGTCTCGAGCACAGTCCACTACTTCTCTGCCTGGCTCTCCACCGCTACATGAATCCGATAGGCCTTGCCCAAATCTCACACGGTAGTGGGTCCAGTTGATCTAGATGCTCTAGTCCTCTCAACTCAGCAGTCACACTGGTAATGTGGCTCTCCACATGTCCAACACCCTTTCTTTGATGAAGTATTCCTAGTACCTAAAGTAGAAGCTGACGGCCCACCAGCCTAGAACCCTATTTTGTTCTGCCGAACAGGCCTAAATTGTTGCTGTTGCAGTCGATGCTACTACTGGTGCTGTGGTCCTCGATAAGGAGTCCACTGTTGAGGCATTTTTTGCCAAGGTGTAGTGAAGAGGATCCTCTTGGAGTACCTCTATACCCTGGTGCATGCCTAACTAGTGTCTGATGCTGCTATGCACCAGATGATGCTTGTCCCACTGGTCTCGTTGGAGTCCTTCTTTGACCCCCGCTGATAAGCTCCTCCTCTACTATGAGGGCCTTCTGAACAACATCATGCAAGGTTTGAGGCATCATAATCCTAACCTTTGCATGAATATTGACATTAAGGACAAACACAAACTTGTTGACCTTAAGTTTCTTGGTATTCAGGTGGGGATCATACTGAAGAATCTCCATGAAACGAGCCTCATACTCATGTACGACCGCCCTGTCACAAGGCGTTGAACTCATTGAGATGACACTTAATGAATTCCTTAGATAAATACCTCTCCTGGAACCGTTCCTCGAATAGTTCCCATGACACATCCTTGACTGCCATGTTCAATTGCTACAAGAGCGTCTTCCACCATAGAAGAGCACTCCCCTTCAGTTGAAAGACCTCCATGCGAACCTTCATGTTGGAGGTATAGTTGCGAAGTGAAAAGTACATCTCCATATTCTCCAACCATGTCTCAGTGGCTATGTTTTCCGGGGCACAAAAGAACTCGAGAAATTTGACCTTCTCGAGTTCGTGGTGAATGCTACCATTACTGACCGGAGCGTGCGGTGGACCCTCAGGGGGTGCCGACTGATCCAGAATCCGATCTAGAAGCCTGACAGGCCTTACAAATGCTCAAAAATGAAAGTTCTCGGAATGCGACGAAACCAGTGCCATTGCGTCCATTTCATCTTCTTGATTCCGACAGTATATTTACTTCGTCAAATGGGCTCCGTATGCGTAAGATATCACATTCTGTCTGAAAAGGCAAACAGGCAAAAAAAAATGGGATGAATGTACAGTTCGTATAGGCTGACGTGGCAGCTCCTGAAGATGACATGTGGCAGCTCCAGGAGGCGACATGTGGCAGGTTGATTTGGCGTACGGGCAGATAGCTGGACCAATCCAGGGGTGACATGTGTCACCACTGTAAGGGTGACACATGGCACGGGATGACATCAGCAGGTACGGTGGCAGGATGACGTGGAAGACACGTGGCATGATGACAGGGCAGTACGACATTTGACAGGTGGCAGTTACGTGGACCAATCAGCGATTGATGCATGGAAGTTTGTGGTTGGTTTTTGAGGTGCCACATGGCCCAGTCGTGGGCTTCCACGTGGAACCCTGTGGTTGGTTCATCGGTTTGTGTAAAAGTTATTGGAGTGCACGGGGGTCAAAACCGCGACCTCCCCTCCGGGCAACGGACTGGCAGGACCGGCTAACCGCCCGACCGACGGGTGTTACTTGTTAATTATACGACATCAAATGTATTTGAATTTGGTCAAAGTTTTATGCGGCGGGGGAAAGGGTCGGGGCTTAGCCCCAGCCCTTGGCACGGTTTCATTGCCACACGACCACGGATCAACAAACGAACCATATAACTGACAGCGCGTGGTTTAAAACTTGCGGTTGTAATGGATAGGGTCCAGCCCTTGGATCCCGGGCGGATCCCACAGGACCGGGGCGTATCCACAAAAAGGACGCGGAGGTTCAGTTAAATGCCGAGGTCCTATGCATATGCCCGAACCAGGAGCTAAATACAGGGGGCCAACGCTTGGCCAAATATAGGCCATGTGACCGCGAAAAGGGGGCGCGCACCCAGGCCTCGGGGGATAATGCCCAAATTCATTCAAAAAGTGGGTTTTATTATAAAGTTTTTGTTTTTCCAATGATATTATGCCTGTTATTATTGGATTTTCTCCATTTTTGGGAGATATTGGGCATTTTTGGAGCCCAAATTTTGGGAGGAAGTTGGGGATGGATAACCAACTTCAGATCTATATAAACCAGGCCTGCTTGAGGCCATGAAGGACAAAAAAAGAAGAGTTATGCTGAAGGGAAGCCAAGCCAAAGCCATTTTTATGCAGGGAAGCTATTGAGGAGAAGACACTGTCGGGTCATTTCTGGGAGCTCCGGATGTCCATTTTGCATGTCGTTTTCTTTGCAGGGTTCTACAGATCTGGAAGAACATGACCAGATCAATATTGTAGCCAATTGGCACTGTTGTGATGTACTTTTGAGCTTTTGAACAGAAATAAAGAAGCCTCCCCCACAGAGACAAAGGCCCGAAGACATAGGCAAAGTTGTGCCGAACTCCGTTATCAATTCTCGTGCTTATGGTTTGTTGTCTATTATTTTATTTCAGATCTGCATATGTGTATATGGCTGCTATAATTCCTCTTCTTTCCTCATTCTTTCACTAAGTTTCTCAAATGGTTAATTAACACATGCAAAATTAAAACTCAACCATAGTCATTAAAAGATCCTATGGATCAATGACACCTTGGCCTCATCTCTATCCAAATGATTGATCAGTACCTCAAACATTCACTAAAAGGACCTCATCAACCCAACCACATCAGCCACAACTACATGTTCCTGCCTAACAACCTCTTCGTCTCCTTAGTGGTTAGACCCCTCAGGTGTGGATGCTACTGGGGGTGTCGCGCCTCTTCCCCTAGAACCCTGTCGTTTGCCTCTATGACATCCTCTAACCATGATTACCTGCATTAATACAACCAATTCAATTAGAAACATTTATATAATCAAGTATCTTATCAATGGAACTTGTAGTGATCCCAAGTCGCAGCTTGAATCGGATCTGATACCATATGTAATGACCCCAGTCGTTACGACAATATGTGACACAAAACCCGTATTTTTTTTTTTTTTTTTACAAAGTAATAAGGCCCATACATCCAAATGTCGTAATACGACGATTGACACAATGCATGCAAATCATGCAACAAGGAATAGAACGACCTAGCATACTAGCACATCATGCAGTGGGAAGCAACCTATGACATTCAATCAGATGAAAAATAAAAACGACTACCTGTCCGTCCTACCCTGCAATGGTTATGACCTCTAGGACACATAAGCAATGCTCAAGCCCAGGTTCCCATCGATTTTGACCATTTAAGGTCTCAAGGTTGGTGAATTTTGTGAGGAACAAGGAGGTGTCTACATCCTGCTCGACACACGCAAGATCACGCCTAGTAATATAAAAGACAACATCAATCAAACCAACCAAAACAACTTCGACGACTAGTATCTAGAACCTTCCCGGTGAGTGAGAGACAAACACAATGACGTTACAACCCAACACAACCTTACTTAAAAAAAACAACATCATCCACAGAGGGAGACGCATGATCCAAAGTCAGATTTCATATGCACTTCTTAATCAATGCACGCAATGAACCAATCATAAGGTATCACGTCACCACCTTGCGACAAAGGCGCTAGGGACCCATGCTCAAACAAACAATTATAACCCATCTACCAAACATAAAATCGAACGCGCCTTAAAGTTGTAAATGAAAAGAGAATGTGTTAAGGTGAAGAACTTGTAGTTTGTAAAATCATGGTCTAACTTCTATATGATTTTTCTTAATTCATTAAAATTTCTTCACATTAAAACAAGGCTTTAGTAAATAATGATACATCTTACTAAACTAATATCGAATTGAAGAGTTATAGATATGGAAGGGAAAAGAACTATAACAAAACATAATTTCTTGAAAATTGAAGGACAACGTTCTAAAATTTCAAGAGGAAGGAGGATGTGTTAAACATGAAGACATTTATAGTTTGAGAAAGTATATCCCATTTTTATAACCCTTTTCATTAAAGCAATTGTTGAGTTAGACATTAAATATTTAAAAACATTGAGGACCTATCACCTTTATCTCAAATAGGAAAAACCAAATTAGGATAGATGCGAATAATCAAGTATATCACCAAATGTAGATTTGGTTTATAAATCATTAACCACATTATGCAAGAAAACAAAATTGGTGTTATCAACTTAAATGAAGTATTATAATTATTGTTTCTTTTTTTTTAAAGGTGCTCATATACATATTACTGAACTAATACCAAATTGATGAATTCGAGATATGGAATAGAACACAATTAATAAAAAGGGTAAAATTTTGAAGAAATCGAGCTATGGATTAGAACACCATATCTGATCGCCATACAATAATTTACATGGAACTAAAATCAACATGCGTACTTGGAGACATAAATGCAGGCATAATCGCCAAATCTGACCGAAATAAGTTGTACAATAAGGGAACCACCTGAGTAAGGTGAGGGTGGTTGGGAGCCTTATGAGTAACATGGTGAAGTGTGCCTTTATTGTTTTATACACACCAGCTGAGAAAAACGTCACCGTTGATAATTATTGAAATTAAAGTCTGGTAACTACAATGCCATTTATTAATACCATACAAGTTCGCTGGTATCTGTGCGAAGGAATTTAACTATATAAAAAGGGTTTAACAAGAAATTTTGTACAGTCAGTTAACCGTTGTAAAAGAATAAATTATAAAAATGATTACTGGTTTAAAAGGATGACCACAACGGATACCCTGCCACAACCAGTCGCCATAATTATGACAGAGAAATTTCCTAAACACAAAAACTATGCCAGCACTATTCACTAAATAAATAAAATCTCTATGTGATTATGGGGATCTCTATGTTCATTATTAGCGTCCACCCGCGGTCATTGGTTGACGTCTTGAGAGAATTCAGGGCTATACATATGTTCAAGAAATGAATTTAATTAATTTAAAAAATTGATAACATATTTCCTGGCCGCCCTTCCTCCCACTATGTAAGGATCAAACTAGTTTATTAAACTATATACATAATTTACTAGTGGACGAATTTCAGGAGTTTTTTTTTTATCCATTGAATACCCATAAATTTATATATTTAGCTTATAAAATATCAATTTATCCAATGAATAATGCAATTATCACCGTAAATGCATTTATCGTTGTGAAGCAAATTAATACTGCAACTGCGAAATATCATGTAAACGATAATGCAAATTATTTTTGTGAATGCAAGTTATTTACCATCGCTCAACAATTCACTTAAAAATCACAGTAATCACTCAACAATCACTCAACAAAAACATTGAAAATCGCTCAACATTTACACTGTAAATCGCTCCACAAAACACTGTAAATCGCTCAACAACATCACTGTAATTCACTCAACAAAACACTGATAATATCTCAACAACATCATTGTAATTAGCTCAACAAAACACTGTAAATGGCTCAACAACATCACTTTAATTCGCTCAACAAAACACTGTAAATCGCTCAGCAAATACACTGTATATCGCTCAACAAATCCCTCGACAAATCATTGTAATCGCTCAACAAAATTACTGTAAATCGCTCAACAAAATCACTGTAAATCGCTCAACAAAATCACTGTAAATCGCTCAACAAATATACTGGAAATCGCTCAACAAAATTACTGTAAATCACTCAACCACATCACTGTAAATCGCTCAACAAATACACTGGAAATCGATACTGACGGAAGGGTTTACAAAGTAAAATGAGTTTTAAGAGCCCAACTCGACTACAACCAGCATCCTAAAACCACAACAGGAATTGAAACTGAATAAAATCTTAGATTTAAATCATTACTATGAACAGATAAAATAATGTCAACTGGAAATGCATCAGTTGCTTCAAAATCATTATAATCTCATATGCAAGAAAATTTAACTGAATATAACAAAATTTAAATACGCGTACCGAATCTAAAGGCGATGATCCCATAGACGTTGTCCTGCACGTTCGCTCTGTCCAGATCCCTCTTGTTGACCGATGAGACCTCACCGATACCTCCCAGCCAACTCTAGGGGTACTCTTCTTCCCCCTGAGCCCCTCGAGCTGTAAAGGGGCCACACACACAATACCATAGAATGCTATCTCCCAGCTCACCTTGCAAGGTTTAGCTACCACTTGTTACCCGAGCTGGGTATCCCAACTCCCACAAGAGAAACTCATTCAAGATAAAATTTCGGCAACGTAACACTACACAAGCCTGATGTGATCATACTCCTCCTCCTCCATCCTTTTTATAGATTTTTCTTAGTCATTAGTTTCCCAAACCCTCATTAGATTCCTTTTTCATTTAATTAATTACAAAAAACATCCCCCATACACATGTCGCCCGATCCCCTAGTTGCACCAGAAAATCAATTTATTAATTAATTAAGTTTGTCTATTTCCCTCACCCACCTAAAAGAGTTCCTAAAAACGCTCCTCAGTGTCCCATTATTCCCTTACAATTCTTAAATGACTTACGCCTTACTTAAATCCTAATTGAGTTCATAAATAGAAAGTTCCAAAAGCTAGATTCCTTACTAAGTTAGACATTCACCCTTTTTCTTTAAGTTTTCCCTTTTCTTTAAATTTCCCTTTTATTTTTAACTAAGTTCAGAATTAGCAAGTTTAGACAAAACAACCATTTACCCTTTTAATAATGTAATCCTCCAATAATTTTTTACTTTTAATAAAAAGTTTGAAATTTTCTTTACCCCTGTCTTGTTACATGTCTATATAGTTTTCCTTTGATCACATGTTCTACTTAGACCTAGGTTTTAAATTCACTAGGTTAGGCGAAAGTTTTTAAGGGAACAGAAAGTTATTAAATTTTACTCATACCATCATCTAATTTAAGGTCGACCAGGTCCTAAAGAGGCTTAGTATTCTAGGTACTAGGTTTATTAACTTACAAGTTAAAATTGCGATGTGCCCTTCAGGACTCATTACGTGCTCCAAGGGTGCCACTCGCCTCTTTCTGTTTTACTTACATGACGTTCCCTTCAAGACGCACTATGTGCTCGAAGGGTGCCACTCACCTCTTGACTAAATTTGGTAGATGTCAAACCCCTGGAGTCAATACTCTAGCAGGTGATATTATGGGAGACTAAGGGCCTCTAAGGAATAAGGACCCTGCCTTATTGTGTGCCCTTTAGAATCATTGTGAGAGACTGTCACAGTATGCCCTCACGACATCGTGGGTCTTCTCGAACTAGGTAATCGTTAACCTACAATTCGAGCCACGACGGGAGTGCTAGTAGGTTGTGGCAACGATGCTGCCACACCTCTCCCTCAATGTCTCTGGTTGTCGTGCATGTCCCCTTTACTCCAAATGTGAGTCTGGTCGGCAAGCTATCGCTAGCCTACATCCATCAATGAATCATGTCAGCAATAAAAATCAACATCATAATATCTAATCATATGTACATATGTCACATCAACCAAATTCAAACCCTAACAATCCACTCCCTGAATTGATCCAGAGTCCACAGAGTTTCATCGATGCCTCAACATCCTCAAACGTCCATAGTCCTGCACACTCAAGAGAACCCAGTCAATAACACCTGTCGATGTAAATACAACAAAAATAACATATCATCAAATCCACAATATCTCATAATCATAATCAAAACAACCAATCGTATAAAGAATTGGATCACTTGCATGCAAGTGTCGTCAAAGAATAAGTTCGCTCAGTGCGCGCAAGAGCGAGATGTTACATACACCCCCTCTTGTTTTAAAATTCGTCCTGAAGTTTCACTGTATGTAAGTGCCGAAATAAAGTGTATCACAGTATCATATGTCTAGCTATCAAATAAAAATGGAAACTGTTGACGCATATCATATGCGTCCGCCCAGGTCGTCGAATGTGG
Source organism: Picea engelmannii (assembly GCA_009831015.1). Taxonomy (NCBI): domain Eukaryota; kingdom Viridiplantae; phylum Streptophyta; class Pinopsida; order Pinales; family Pinaceae; genus Picea; species Picea engelmannii. Next base: position 1,671,489 of record ML776633.1, read on the forward strand.
ACTATAGTTGTCCCACTGAACCTTGACCTGATATACTATTTGACGTCGTAGCTATCGAATGTGATGGTCCAAGATACGGATTGGCTCCGCCATGAGCGCACCCTCGTCCAATACCTGCAAGGAACTCATGTTAATAACATGTGTAGGATCACTAACATAATGTCTCAAAAAAAATACGTGAAAAACATCGTGCATACGCCTGAAAGAATCAGGCAATGCTAGTTGATAGGCCACAAGAACCTTCTTTTCCACAATATTGAAGGGTCCCACGAAACTAGGAGAGAGTTTAGCACCATTTCCAAACTTGATCGAAATATTATGCGGTTTCACCCGTAAGAAGACTCGATCGCCAACTTCATAAATACGATCGACATGATGTGCATCGATATAACTCTTTTGTCGATCTTGCACTTCCTTGATCCTTTGCCTTATTGTTTGCATTTTATCTTCCATTTCTTGGATCAATTCTGGTCCCACCAGGACCCTATCCTCAAGCTGATCCCAACTCAAAGGCATCTGACACTGTCGCCTGTAAAGAAAATCAAAAGGCGCCATCTTAATGGTGCTTTGTTAAATGTTGTTATATGAAAATTCAACCAGTGGAAATAATTCTTCCCAATGCTTTTGTTGGTCCATCACGTACATATGCAACATATACTCAAAGATTTGTTATTTTCTTTCAGTCTTCCCGTCTGTCTCTGAATGATATGCAGTAGTAATGTTAAGTTGGGTTCCCAAGGCCTCTTGGAAACTAGTCCAAAATCGTCCTGTAAACATCGATCCTCTATCGGATTTAATCCTCTTAGGCATGCCATGCAACCTCCAATCTCACTGATAAAAACTCTAGCTATGTCATGTGCCTGATATGTCATACACACAAGGATAAAATGTGCACTCTTCATCAGAGTGTCGACTACTACAAAAATCGAGTCGTGTCTCCTCGCTATCAATGGAAATCCAACAATGAAATCCATCGAAATTGCCTCCCATATCGATTCTAGAATAGCATGTGGATGTAGTAATCATGCCGGATGTCTATGTTCAGCCTTCATCTGCTGACATTCTAGACATCTTTCCATATAGTTGACTATGTCTTCCTTCATTCCTTTCTAGAAGAATAAGGGTTTAAGGTCTGCCATCATTTTCGTGACTCCAGGATGAGAGATGTACACTACTCTACGAGCCTTGTTTAGGATCAAAATCCTCAACTTGTCATTGGGCAGTACTTAAATTCAACTTTTAAATCTCAATAATTTGTCATTGTCCACAGTAAATCCCTCAAATTTTAATACCATCATTGTGTTTTGTATGATAAAATCCTTGACCTATTTGTACCAGTCATCGTTGTGATATAAAGTTAAAATATTTTCACGTAGATTCTTCTGAAGAGGCATCATCGAAAATATGCGTGGTCTCCGACTCACCGCATCAACCACTCTATTCATTGTTCATTTTATGTAAGTAATATTGAAATCATATTCCCTAAGCAATTCCGACCAACGTCGTTGTCGTGCGTTCAAGTCGCTTTGAGTAAAGATGTGTTGTAGACCACAATAGTCTGTTTTTAGTTCGAATTTTCATCCAATAAGTTAGTGTCTCCAAACTCTCAAGGCATAAACAATGGATAACAACTCCAAATCGTGCATTGCATAGTTCTCCTCATGCGTTCTCAACTTTCTCGAGATGTAAGTGATCACTCGACCGTCTTACATCAAGACTCCACCTAAGACTTCCTTGGATGCATCAGTGCATACAAAGAATTCCATTTCCATGTCAGGGACCTTTAGTAATGGTGTTTTTGTCAACATCTCCTTAAGCCTCCGAAATTCCTACCCGCATTTCTCCATTCAAACAAACTTATTGTTCTTCTTTTTCAATTTCGTGATCGGATTTGCTATCTTCAAAAAAACCTCGACAAACCGTGGATAGTATCCCGCTAAACCAATGAAGCTACACACTTCGGGGACATTCGTCGTCACATGCCATTCCATAATAGCCTTGACCATTGTTGGATCCACAACAATACGTTCGTCAGAGATGAGATGCCCTAAGTACTAAATCTTCGATTGATAAAACGATCATTTAGACAGTTTCCCATACAATTTGTTCTCTCGTAGACTCTGTAGTACCAAGAGAAAGTGCTCATCATGCTCCTCCATCATCCGAGATTAAATCAAAACATCGTTAATGAATACTTGGATGAACTTTTCCAAGTATTCGCGGAACACCCCATTCATGAAACTCATAAATACCCCTGGGGCGTTCTTCAGTCCAAACGATAAAATAGTAAACTCATAATTTCCAAACCTCATCTTAAAGGCGGTCTTAGGGATTTCGTCCTCCTTGATCCATAACTGGTGATACCCTGATCTCAAGTCGATCTTTAAAAAAACTGTCACATCTTTCATCTGATCAAACAGATCATCAATCCTTGGCAACATATACTGATTCTTGATCGTTTCCTTGTTCAATTGATGATATTCAATGCAGATTATCCACAGCCAATCCTTCTTCTGTATGAATATAATAGGCTCACCCCACAGTGACACACTTGGACGTATAAGTCGAAGGTACAACAACTCCTTCAGTTTCATTTTCAACTCTTGTAACTTCGGGGTCAACATTTGATAAGGAGTTTTTGTTATTGGTTTAGTTCTCGGTTTTACGTCGATGGTAAATTCCAATTCCCTCTCTAGCGGCATCCCAGTTAACTCCCCAGGGAAGACATATGCAAACTCTCGCACCATCAAAGGGTTTTCTAGACCTTCCACTACTCCCTTCTCATTTAACGCAAGGATCGCATAAAGCTTACATCTCTTGCGCATGCTCTTCCATAGCTGCAAGGAAGGGATGAACCTCATGGAGACTCCTTGGTTTTGACCTACGATCATGCATCTCTGTCCCTCGTCATCCACCAAGCTCAATCGTTTCTTCTTATAGTTGAGTATCGCCTCATGCGATTCAAACCAGTCCATACCGATCACGACCTCATAAGACCCTAAGATCATGATGTACAGTTTGGCCCTTGTGAGAAATTATCCTAGGTTAAGGCTACAATCTATCACCTTCCCTCCAACCTTCTGTTTGGCTCCCGAAGCCATTTCTACAAAGATAAACTTGTCATGTTTGACTGCCTTTACCTTAATTCTTTTTAGCATTGCATCGGAAATAAAACTCTATGTAGCACTTGGATCTATCAAAACAATAAGGGTCTAGTCAACAACGATACTTGATGTCTCGAGCACAGTTTACTAGTGCTCTGCCTAGCAGTTATCCACCGCTGCATGAATCCGATGGCCCTTGCCCAAATATCCCATGGTATTGGGTCTGGATGATCCAGATGCTCTTGTCCTCTCAACTGGGCAGTCACGCTGGTAATATGGCTCTCCACATGTCCAACACCCTTTCTTCGTTCCAGTACTCCTGGTACCTGAAGTAGAAGCTGACGGTCCATTGGAATGGAACCCTGGTCTATTCTGTTGAACAAGCCTAAACTGTTGTTTCTACGGTCGATGTTGTTGGTGGTGTTGTGGCCCTCGGTAAGGAGTCTGCTGCTAAGGCACTGATCACTGAGGTGTAGTGAATATGTATCCTCTTGGAGTACCTCGATACCCTGGTGCATGCCTAGCTGGTGTCTGATGCTGCTGTGCACCATATGACGCTTGTCCAGCTGGTCTTGCTAGAGTCCTACTCTGACCCCCGCTAATAAGTTCCTCCTCTGTTATGAGGGCCTTATGAAAAACATCATGCAAGGTTTGAGGCCTCATAATCCTAACCTTTAGACGAATGCTGACATTAAGGACAAACATGAACTTGTTGACCTTAAGTTTCTCGATATTCAGGTGGGGATCATACCAAAGAAGATCCATGAAACAGGCCTCGTATACGGGCATCGTATGGCCTCCTTGTTGCAAGGCGTTGAACTTGTTGAGTTGACGCTCAATGAATTCCTCAGATAAATACCTCTCCTGGAACCGTTCCTCGAACAGTTCCCATGAAATGTCTTTGACTTCCATGTTCAATTGAGGCAGGAGCGTCTTCCACCATAGAAGAGTGCTCCCCTTCAGTTGAAATACTGCCATGCAAACCTTCATGTTGGAGGTATAGTCATGAAGTGCAAAGCACATCACCATATTCTACGACCATGCCTTGGAGGCTAGTCGTCCGGGGCACCAAAGAACTCAGGAAATTTGACCTTCTCAAGTTCATGGTGAATTCTACCAATACTATCCAGAGCGCATGGTGGAACCTCAGGGTGTGTAAGTGCCCTAGCCTCATCTCTATCCAAACGGATTATCAGTGCCTCAGACATCCGCTGAAAGGAACTCATCATCCCTAGCACCCCATCGTCTGCCTCCACGACATCCTCTAACCATGATTACCTGCATGAATACAACCAATTTAATTAGCAATATTTATATAATAAATTATCTAATCAATGGAGGTCATAGTGATCCCAAGTTGTGGGTCAAATCGGATCTGATACCATATGTAATCACCCTAGTGGTTACGACAACATGTGATGCAAAAATCATACATTTTTAATTTTTTTTTTTTTTAGAAAGTAATAAGGACCATACATATAAACATTGCAACACGAAGAAGAACACAATGCATGCAAATAATGCAACAAGGAACATAACGACCTAACATACTAGCACATCATGCAGCAGGAAGCAACATACGACATTCAATCACATGAAAAATAAAAATGACTACCTGCTCGTCCTACCCTGCAATGGTTATGACCTCTAGGAAACGTAAGCAACGCTCAAGCCTAGGTTCCCATCGATTTTGACCATTTAAGGTCTCAAGGCTGGTGAATGTTCTGAGGAACAAGGAGGTGTCTACATCCCACCTGACACATGCAATATCATGCCTACTAAGATAAAAGACGACATCAATCAAACCAACCACAACAGCGTCGACGACTAGTATCTAGAACCTTCCTAGCGAGCGAGAGACAAACACAATGACATTACAACCCAACACAACCTTACTTAAAAAAAAAAAAATAACCACAGTGGGAGACGCATGATCCAAAGTCAGGTTTCATATGTGCTTATCGATCAACGCGCACAATGACCCAATCATAAGGTATCATGTCACCACCTTGCGACAGAGGCGCTAGGGACCCAAGTGGAAACAAACAATTCTAAACCGTCTACCAAACATAAAATCGAACGCGCCTGAAATCCACTGGCACTAACATGCATTATTATTGAAGATGATGTTAAAGTTGTAAATGAAAAAAGAATGTGTTAAGGTGAAGAACTTGTAGTTTGTAAAATCATAGTCTAACTTATATATGCTTTTTCTTAATTCATTAAAATTTCTTCACATTAAAACAAGGTTTTAGTAAATAGTGATACATCTTACTAAACTAATATCGAATTGAAGAGTTATAGATATAGAAGGGAAAAGAACTATAACAAAACATAATTTCTTGAAACATGAAGACATGAAGACATTTATAGTTTGTGAAACTATATCCCATTTTTATAACCCTGTAGATTAAAACAATTGTTGAGTTAGACATCCAATATTTAAAAACATTGAGGATCTATCACCTTTATATCAAATAGGAAAAACCAAATTAGGATAGATGCAAATAATCAAGTATATCACCAAATGTAGATTTGGTTTATAAATCATTAACCACATTATGCAAGAAAAGAAGTTGGTGTTATCAACTTAAATAAAGTATTATAATTACTGTTTCTGTTTTTTAAAGGTGCTCATATACATATTACTGAACTAATACCAAATTGATGAATTCAAGATATGGAATAGAACACAATTAATAAAAAGGGTAAAATTTTGAAGAAATCGAGCTATGGATTAGAACACCATATCTAATCGCCATATAATAATTTACATGGAACTAAAATCAGCCTATGTACTTGGAGACATAAATGCAGGCATAATCGCCAAATCTGACCAAAATAAGATGTACAATAAGGGAACGACCTGAGTAAGGTGAGGGTGGTTGGGAGCCTTATGAGTAACATGGTGAAGTGTGCCTTTATTATTTTATACACGCTAGCTAGGGAAAACGCCACCACTGGTAATTATTGAAATTAAAGTCTACTAACTACAATGCCATTTATTAATACCATACACATTCGTTGGTATCTGTGTGAAGAAATTTAACTATATAAAAGGATTTAACAAGAAATTTCATTCAATTGGTTAACTGTTGTAAAAGCATAAATTATAAAAACGATTATTGGTTTAAAGGGATGACCACAACGGATACCCTGCCACAACCGAACTCCATAATTATGACAAAGAAATTTCCTAAACACAAAAACTTTTCCAGCACTATTCACTAACTAAATAAAATATCTACGTGATTATGGGGATCTTTGTGTTCGTTATTAGCGTCCACCCGCGGTCATTGGTTGACGTCTTGGGAGCATTCAGGGCTATACAGATGTTCAAGCAATGAATTTAATTAATTTAAAAAATTGATAACATATTTCCTGGCGTCCCTTCCTCCCACGGTATAAGGGTCACATTAGTTTATAAAACTGTGTACATAATTTACTGGTGGACGAATTTCAAGAGTTTTTTTTTTTATCCAATGAATACCCATCAATTTATATATTTATCTTATAAAATTTAAACCAAAGAGTAACAATTCACTGAAACTGCAATTATCACCATAAATTCATTTATCGTTGTGAAGCAAATTAATATTATAGCTGTGAAATATCATGTAAATGGTAATGAAAATTGTTCCTATGAATGCGAGTTATCCACCATCACTCAACAATTCTCTCAAAAATCACAGTAATCACTCAACAATCGCTCAACAAAAACACTGAAAATCGCTCAACATTTACACTGTAAATTGCTCAACAAAACACTGTAAATCGCTCAACAACATCACTGTACTTCGCTCAACAAAACACTATAAATCGCTTAACAACATCATTATAATTCGCTCAACAAAACACTGTAAATCGCTCAACAACATCACTATAATTCACTCAACAAAACACTGTAAATCGCTTAGCAAATACACTGTATATTGCTCAAAAAATCACTGTAATCGCTCAAAAAAATTACTGTAAATCACTCAACGACATCACTGTAAATCGCTCCACAAATATACTGGAAATCGATCAACAAAATTATTGTAAATCACTCAGAAAATACACTGGAAATTGCTACTGAAGGGAGGGGTTACAAAGCAAAACGCGTTTTAAGAGCCCAACTCGACTACAACCAACATCCTAAAACCACAATAGGAATTGAAACTGAATAAAATATTATATTTAAAGCATTACTATGAATGAATAAAATAGCGTCAACTGGAAATGCATCGGTTGCTTCATCATCATTATAATCTCATACACAAGAAAATTTAACTGAATATAACAAAATTTAAATACGTGTACCAAATCCGAAGGTGATGATCCTGTAAACATTGTCCCACATGTTTGCTTCATCCAGATCTCGCTTATCGACCGGTGATACCTCACTGGTACCTCCTAGCCAACACTAGGGGTACTCTTCTTCCTCCTAATCCCCCCGATCTGCAAAGGGGCCACGCACACAATACCAAAGAATGATAGCTCCAAGCTCACCTCACAAGGTAGAGCTACCACTCGTTACCCTAGTTGGGTATCCCAACTCAAACAAGATAAACTCAGTCAAGATAAAATTTCGACAGCGTAACGTTACACAAGCCAAATGTGATCATGCTCTTCCTCCACCATCCTTTTTATAGAGTTTTCTTATACATTAGTTTACCAAACGCTCATTATATTCCTTTTTCATTTAATTAATTATTAAAAACCTCCCCCATACGCATGTCGCCCGATCCCCTAGTTGCACAAGAAAATCAATTTATTAATTAATTAAATTTTCCTATTTCCCTCACCCACCTAAAAGCGTTCCTAAAAACACTCCTCTGTGTCCCATTATTCCCTTACAATTCTTAAATGACTTATGCCTTACTTAAATCCTAGTTGAGTTCATATATAGAAACTTCCAAAGGATAGATTCCTTAATAAGTTAGACATTCACCCTTTTTCTTTAAGTTTTTCTTTTTCTTTAAGTTTCCCCTTTTTCTTTTTAACTAAGTTCAGAATTAGCAAGTTTAGACAAAACAAGCATTTACCCTTTTAATAATTTAATCCTCCATTATAATTTTTTACTTTTAATAAAAAGTTTGAAATTTTCTTTACCCCCGTCTTGTAACATGTCTTTATATTTTTCCTTTGATCACATGTTCTACTTAGACCTAGGTTTTAAACTCACTAGGTTGGACGACAGTTTTTAAGGGAACAAAAAGTTATTAAATTTTACTCATACCATCATCTAATTTAAGGCTGACCAGGTCCTAAGGAGGCTTAGTTTTCTAGGTACTAGGTTTATTAACTTACTAGTTAAAATTGCAACATGCCCTTCAGGATGCACTACGTTCTCCAAGGGTGCCACTCAACTCTTTCTATTTTATTTGCATGATGTTCCCTTCAAGATGCACTACGTGCTCTAAGGGTGCCACTCGTTTCTTGAGTGAATTTGGTAGATGTCAAAACCCTGGAGTCAATACTCTGTCAGGTGATATTCTGGGAGACTAAGGGCCTCTAAGGAATAAGGACCCTGCCTTATTGCGCGCCCCTTAGAATCATTGTGAGAGACTGTCACAGTCTACCCTCACGACATCGTGGGTCTTCTCGAACTAGGTAATCGTTAACCTACAGTTTGATCCACGATGAGAGTGCTAGTAGGATGTGGCAGGGTTGTTTCCACAACTCTACCTCAATGTATTTGGTTCTCGTGCATGACCCCTTTAATCCAAATGTGACTTTGGTCGGCAAGTTATCGTCAACCTGCATCCATCAACGAATTATGTCAGCAATAACAATCAACGTCATAATATATAATCATATGTACATATGTCACATCAACAACATTCAAACCCTAACAGTCCACTCCCTGACTCGATCCAGAGTCCACGGTGTTTCATCGATGCCTTGGCATCCTCAAACATCCAGAGTCTTGCACACTCAGGAGAACCCAGTCAATAGCACCTGTCGATGTAAATACAACAAAAATAACATATCAGAAAATCCACAATATCTCATAATCATAATCAAAACAACCAATCATATAAAGAACTGGATCACTTGCATGCAAGTGTCCTCAAAGAATAAGTCTGCTCAGTGCATGCAAGAGTGGGATGTTACATTGAGATAAGAGGTTAGGAAGGTTGGTAGTGTGACATATATTTTGAAAATGAGATCTAATATGGGTATAGGCTGGACAATCTAAGAGAAATTGTTTTTCATATTCAACCTTCTTAGTGTCACAAAGGTGACACACTCTTTCATCCCATGGAGTTTTAGGAATAGACCAACGCCTAGTTTCACTATGCAGTTCATGAGGATTTGTTCTTATCTTAGCAATGCTTATTTTATTTTTACACTTGGAAAAACAGATAGATAATTTTGATCTTCTATATTAGGGTTGATTATATCCTTATAATACCTTAATTTTCTTTTTTCCTCTAACTCTTTATCACACCACATTTTCTCCTTAAATTTTGATTTGACGTTTTTTTTAATAGTATCTTTATTCTGCAAAATGGTGTCTTCCATGATTCCCCAATAGTTTAGACAAGACCTAGCATCTTTATGTCATCCTCGCTTGAGTCGATGGTGGTTATGACTCGATTTTGAAGCAATTTTAGGATGCCTCTTGTCTTCCATGTTTTTTAACTTGTTCTTATACAATAGGTATCTATTCATAGCCATGCTCTCAATGGGGGAGAGGCTTGTTTCTAAGAGGAGGATGGGATAGGGCATATTTCCTTTAATTTGGAGATTATAGGTTATAAAATTATTTTGTATTTGCTCTATCTTTCTCCAGGATTCACGAGAGATACTACAACCCCAAACTTCATATCCATAAAGAATAACAGGTGTAACAAGAGTCTCGAAGAGGACTTTATTCTTATCCCAACTCCAAAGATCAGCCGATTTACAATTGTTTTCAAGCCCATAATAAGCTTTTCATCCCCCAATAATCCTTTTCTAAATGTTATAATTCCATTTGAGCTTGTGGTGAATATCAATTCCAAGATATGAAGTCTCTTCCTCCAAGTTTTTTTTGTCATATACAAAGGTATCATAAGGGATCTTATTGGATTTAATAATCATGACCTTAGTCTTATCAGTATTAACAGTCATACCCATATTGGAGAAAAACTCCTTGAGGATTCTTAGTTGGTTTTCAAGATCATGGGGACTCCTTGCCATAAGAAGGATATCATTAGCATAAAGAAGAAGATTGATGACTATACCAGTGAGAGTAGGGCCGACACAACCTTCTTTTTCCAAGCAATCTTCTAACTTATCAATGTATATGCCAAAAATGGTAGGGGACAAGGGTCAACCTTGTTTGACTTCGATATTGCAGTTAATCTCTTTTGACCAGCCCTCAGTGTTTTTAAACTTAGCAATAACGTTCCCATACATCCTTATTGTAGTAGCCCTCAACTCGAGAGGCACTTTTATCTCTTCCAACCTATTCCAAATGTTTTTCCTAGGAACCATGTGAAAATATTTTCTAAAGTCAACAAAACAACATAAAAGATTGGTTTTAGTATTGAGAAAATCCTCTGCAATGATCCTTAAGGCAACAATATGGTCCAATGTTGAATGATATCTCCTAAACCCAACCTGGCCTTTATCTCTTTTACCATGACTTTCTAGCCAAAGGTTAATCTTCTTTTCCAAAATAATTCCATAAATCTTGGCAAAAATCGGGCTAATCATAATGGTCCTATAATTAGAGGGAATGTTTCTATCCCCATTTTTTTAAATAACAACAATGAGGCTTTGCATCTAGGGTTTAGGGAAGCCCTACTTGACTTCTAAATTGAAGAGCTTGTGTATGTGAGGGATAAGGATTGGCCCTCCGATTTTAAATTTTTTTGCTTGGTATCCTTCAATGTGCTTAGTTTTCCCATTTGTAAGTTGCTTAACCCCAAACTCTATGTCATCTAAAGAAACAACTTCTTCATTTGTAGGGATAATAGGAATGGTTTCCATGGTATTAGGGAACTCATAAAGACTTTTAAGGTAGGAATTCTAGTCCCTTAAGGGAATCCTATTATTTTCTTTAGTATTACGGTTTAGAATTTGGCTCTAGAACTTCTTAGGACCTAGCTTATATAATTGTGAAAGTTTCTCTTGCCTTTTATTGATATACTGCCTTTTTTCCTTTTAATTAGGTCTTTATACGTATTGATTTTATCGAGTTTTAAGGACTCATTAGAAGCATCCCTAATGGATTCCCTAGAAATTTTACATTCTTTATCATACCAAGCATTCGTCGTTCTATTATTCTTTTTGTAGGACACCTCGAAAGAGAACTTGTTAATAGAATTGGAAAGGGTGGTTGTAAAATTACGATAGAGTTCTTCAATGTTGTCCTTATAAGTTAGGAGATTTAATTTACTATTTAAATCCTTTAATAAAATGTCAACTTTACTTTTGTCGAAGCACAAATTCCTTTGATTATCAGAATTCTCTTCAATGGCGCTCCTATGCATGGAAAAGTTTAGAGTTAGGGTTAAAGGTTTATGATCAAAGTCAGGTGCATAGTCATTTAAAAGGTGAAAAGTTGTTATTTGGTTGGAAACGGGGATATCAGATATCACATAATCTACAACACTACTACCTAGCCCATGAATACAAGTCATCTGGTTGGAGTTTGGTCACTTTATTACTCCATTGCAAATTATTAGGTCTTGAGAGCTGCAGAGCTTGACGAACTCAGTACCAAAAAAATTCTCGATTAGGTCTTTAGAGCTTCTTTTGTATCTATTAGATAAAACAAGGTCCCCATCTAGCCATAAAGGATTATGGTTGGAATCAATACTTAAAAGAGTAGCTTGTTTAGTTGCAGTCCTAGCATTGACGTCACCTAGCAGGAGGATATTACCTTCATTTCAAACTATAAATATCTTGTTCTAAATTATTATAGGGAAAATTGTTATCTAGATTATTTTTCTTATAAAAAGTAGAATTAATAGGTGCAAAATAACAAATTGTTATATACATATTCTTAGCATTGGTTTCTGAAATTTTTATCCAAATCTATTGATTGAGAGGGTCAATATTATGAAGTTGAATGTGAGGAAAAAATATCTTTCTAATATAACAAGCTATGCCTCCTATCCCTCTACGGTGGGATTTTTTTATCCATGTCGACCATAAGACAAATCCTTCTATGTTAAGGACCTTACACTCCTCATGCTCCCAAGTTTCAATTAGACAGATAATATCAATATCACTCGGGATCCAACTTATCATAAGACCTTTGCACCATGGAAAGCCACAATAGTTACAAAAAAGGATCCCGAGTGTCCCAAATTCCTATTTATTATTATCCGTCTGGTATCTATCCCTAACAATAGATTTTTTATTTCTAATTATTGCCCATTTTCCTTCTATCCTAACTTCTTTTACCTTTTGAACTTCCTTCCTTAATTCATCTTGGTCTTCAGGAATGAGGTCTTCATTTATAAATATTACTGACCCTTTTAAGATCGGAGATTTACTAAGTATGCTATATTTATGGTCATTACAAATTACTTTGACACAGATCAACCTATCTTTATGATCAATTATTTTTCCCAGCCTCTTTTCTTCTATGATGTAAGTTGTATCAATTTGTGATTTATTATTTAATTCTTCTTTTACTATTTCTAGCGTATCCTCCTCTTGTTGTTCTTTTATACCAAAAACTATGAGGTTCAAGGATATTTTGTTACGCTCATGGTCCAGTTCGATTAGCTTATTCATTTCCTCTTTGATAGGATTGATATCCAATTTTTTTTCCATATTACTGAGGGTCAAATTGTTGGTTAGTTTTTCTTCTAGCTCTTTAATCCTATCTCTCAAGTTGTGATTTTCTTCAACCCCTCCTTCTTGGGTTGATTGTTTATGTTTTTCCATTTCTTGAATCCTATCCTTCATTTTCTGCAATTCACTCTTGAACCCTAAGAATCTATCATCTATTTGATTTTGAATGGTATCTTTAATTTTTTTTATCAATCATTGCCTCTAGCTCTATTTGGAGTTTTACACTCGTTTTTGTTAATGATTCTAACTCTATTTGGATTTTGGAATCTCTCTCTTCTCTCGTTTTTTCTACTAATTCCATATAATCGTAAAGGATCTCTAGGGTGATTTTAGGGGGCCTCCCCCTATTGGGCTAAGTTTTTGGAATATGTGGTGGAGTGCTCATATTGAAAAGAAGAAAAAAAAATGTAACAATTATTATTTTGGGTTGACTTCAAAAATGGAAAATAATTTTTTTTTAAATGATAATAATGATATTAATTATTATCTCTCAAATCAACTTTTACTAATGAAACTTAAAATAAATAAATAAATAAAATATATCTAAATATCTTTACTTTAATAGATTATAAATATATTTTAAATTAAAATTGAATCAAAGTAAAAAGTGACTCACCTCATTTCACATGTCCAATTGCTCAACGGGTTGAAGAAGACAAAAATCATTTCTGAAAACAACACAGAAGTTCCAGAGAAACTGAGAGAAACTACATAGATTATTCTGGGAAAAAAAGTTAAAAACCAAAGAGAAGTATTATTCATGTTCAAAACCACAAATATATAATGTTAGAAATAAAATATCTCCTTCAAAATAGCAGAGAAGTATTATTCCCGTTCAAAACCACAGAGATATAATTTTAAAACCGCAGAGAAGTATTATTCTCGTTCAAAACCACAGAGAAGTATATCTTACTATAAATTAAATAAATAACATAACATAACAATTTAGTAATTAAAAATAAATAAATCATATAAAAATGTAGTAATTACTATAAGAGGAGGAGGAGGTGGTGGTGTAGTTTAAATGGTTTATGTTTTTATCATTTTTTTAATTATTGTTGGAATTTGATTTTATAATTGTTGGTGATATCTTAATTTTTCATTGCTTTAAAGTGTATTTTTAAATGTATAAATGGATTCAACCCATAAAAAATTTTGTTACACTTAGATTATATAAATTTAACAACTGAAATGTACAATTTCAATAAATTTTCACCAAATTTCAAACAAAATTAGTTTAAAAATATACCTAAAAATGATAAAAATGTAGAATTTCTTAACAAATTACTTTCTTTCCATAATTTCTCATAATATCTCCCTCCTTTACACCACTAAACTAAAGAACAAATGATTATTACAATGAAAATAAAACCTAATAAGTTCTTCCTCATTTGAATTATATATCTATATAATTCAACTCATCTCTTCGTAGAAGAGCTAAATCTACTTATTTAAACCCAAGTTGTTCCTCATTTTAATTATATATCTATATACTTCAACTCCTCTCTTCGCATAGGAGCTAACTCTACTTATTTAAACCATTCCTTAGGTAGGTGGCGAAGACCGTGGTTCAAGTTACTTGGATACTTATCCAAGAAAGTTCTTTGGACATGGGACTTTATCTATGAGGGTTGGTGAGGGAGGTTAGCTTTGAATGAATAACACAATGTCTATTAGTTGTGCTATCTATTTAAATCAATACTATTTATCTATTAGTTGTGTTTTTATTTAGAACAATTAGTTGTATTGATTTAATGCACAAAAATATGCATTGATTTAAGTGATGATACAATAAAAAATGATTTAGCATAATCAAGTAGTTGTATTCATTTTAACAATGATATAACATAAAACAATATGGTGCATTGATTTCAATGATAATACTATGAAAAATTATTCATAATTGAAGAAATGATACGAAAGAAATTAATCCTCCATTGATATACATCAAATCATAAGTGAAATGAATTTATCAATAATTTAGTGAAAACAAATTTCAAAAAAAATATTATAAGTTGAAGTCATGTACTTTGTTTGGTTATGTGTGATTTATATATTAGTATTTGCACATTAAAAAAATTACAATATTAAGATATATAAAATGTGAAAAACATGTTCAACCTCTAGTTGACATGTCTCCTCCTAAAAGAATAATATAATATTGAGTAAATATAAAACTATGGGCGTTGGCTAGTTGTTCTACGAAATGGCCTTTTTTCGTCAGAATCTGACGATATAAATTTACACGAATGACTATTTTTTGTTGTTTAAATTCCATTTTTGAATGCAAAAATGGATTCAACATGCTGAAAAACTCCTAGGGCAATCAGATTCTACAGAAATAATCACTTAAATCTACGAGTCCAACAATTTCTCGTCGGATTTTGGGAAAATATCCCCGGAAAAAATATTCATTTCGTAGAATCTTTAGCCTACCAATAAAACTATGTACCTAAAAACAATTGAGTTAAACATTACGTGAACTATCCTAGTTGTTCTCTCTGATATATTATTGAAGAAAGTTTTAAGGGAACTATCTTAGTCGTTCTCTCCTATTTAGATCAATTAGTTGCATTGATTTAAGTGATGATACAAAAAAAAATGATTTAGCCGAATCAAGTAGTTGTATTCATTTTAACAATGATATAACATAAAACAATAGGGTGCATTCATTTTAGTGATAATGATATAACATAAAACATCGAAAGAAATTAATCATTTATATTGATTAAGAGATACAACAAATCATAAGTGAAATGAATTTAGCAATAACGTAGTGAAATGTAACTCATTACTTGTATGCTTTTGATTCTTACTCTTTGTATTCTCAACAAAGTGATGTAATTGAATAAATTTCAAATTATCAAATTAATGCTCTACATACAAAGATACATATTGTTGTTGTTCTACAAATTTTGTGTGACCTCCCACTACTGGAACTAGCATAGATCTAGCATAGATACATATTAACCATGATATCAAGAGGCGAAGATCCATATTTACCCAAGATCTATCAAGTGCTGACAAAGCTATAAAATATTAGCTTATCAGACTAGAGAGTTCTTCATATTCCAATTCTTGTCCACATAGTTAACTATATGTTTCTTTGGACAATGGATGTATTTTTCTTTGTTATTTTTGTTAATGTTGAGATCAAACTATAGGTTTGGTTTGTCAATGGTTTGTTTTGAAGTTATCATTGATATCAATGCACCCTATTGTTTTATGTTATATCATTGTTAAAATGAATACAACTACTTGATTATGATAAATCATTTTTTATTGTATCATCACTTAAATCAATGTATAATTTTTTTGCATTAAATCCATGCGACTAATTTCTCTAAGATAGCACAACTAAGATAGTTCCCTTAAAAATTTCTCCAAGAATATCTCATAAATCAATAAGATATTTCACTTAATATTTAATGCTATTGTTTTCAACACACAGTTTTTTATTTTCTCAATATTATATTATTCTTTTAGGAGGTGTTATCACTCCAAGAAATCACTCCCTGACTGTAAAGGGTGTAAGCTTGGTAACTTAAATAAATCAATAATGTGGAGGAAAGAAGGATCAAATCGGATGACATTATAAACTCTTATCCATTTAGAAATATATAAATCACTCGAAAGACCAAGGCTTTCAACTATGTTTCTCGGTGGATTTAAATCAATTTGTGGAAATGTGGAGAAGACTCATTATGCTAACGGAAATACCTATACAATAGCATATGTGAATGGCTAGTGATGATAGGTAAGATACTCTTCATACCAGCATAAACATATATAAGAACTTGCAACTTTAGCTTATGAATGCACTGATAGGGTGACAACTATATGGCATTGAGACAAACCTTAGAAGCAATGTATTAAAGTTTAATATACCAACGAAGAGATGGGATGACAACCTTCTGTCATTGAATATATATAAACTTGGAAAGAAAGGAAATGAAAACTGAACAAACAAAGTGAAAGAAGCTC
>ML776633.1:1688968-1713840 GCA_009831015.1 Picea engelmannii
TGGGTTGAGCACATTTTTCACATTTATATATCTTAATATTATAATTGTTTTAATGTGAAAATAATAATAGATAAATCACACATAACCAAAAAAAAGTACATGACTTCAACTTATAATATCTATTTTGAAATTTGTTTTCACTAGGTTATTACTAGATTCATTTCACTTGATGATTTGTTGTATCTCACTATTGAAATCAATATAGAGGATTGATTTTCTTCATATCATTTATTCAATTAATTAATGCACTCAATATTTTTTCATAGTTTTATCATTGAAATCAATGTACCTTATTGTTTTATGTTATATCATTATCACTTAAATCAATGCACCACATTGTTTTATAATGTTATATCATTGTTAAAATGAATACAACTACTTGATTATGCTAAATCATTTTTTATTGTATCATCACTTAAATCAATGCAACTAATTGCATTAAATTATTTATCATTGTCTTAATCTTCTTATCATTTTTCATAGTATTATCGCTCAAATCAATGCTCCTATTGCTCTAAATAGTAAATAGTAATAGTAAATATTAAATAAATAGAAGTAATAGTAATAGTAAATACTAAATAATTATTCTTACTCTTATTATTTTTAATTGAACCTAGTTTATTTTTGATTGAGTAGACTTTATAAGTCTTCTTATTATATCAAAAATTTACCATGGATTTAATATTCATAATACTTCAAGTCAAATAAGCTTACTACGATTGTAGCACAAGTAACCGGGGTGGTCCTCCAATGCGGAAATGGGAGCAATGCCCACCAACTCTATAGTTTATTATAATCCTAAATCACGTAAATATCTTTGATAGATTCGATACACATAGGGTGATTTTTATTATTATTATTATATATATATATATATATATATATATATATATATATATATATATATATATATATATGGAGCTGACATAATTTTTTTTATTTCTTATTTTAATGTTTTATGTTACATGAATATCTCCCCTATACTAAGTTGTAGAGGGCTTTAGGAACAATAAAGTTTATAAAGTTTGACACAACTCCTCATACTGAGTTGTAGCTTTGGCGGAATTTTTTTTTTTTTTTACTTTCCATTGTTTTATATCTATCTATATATAAAGTTCATATTGAAATATTTTAGTTGTTATTAATATGTTTTTAAATGCCTTAAGAATTGAAGGAATTACACATATCCCTCATATACTTAATAAGAATAAGATATCTTTTGTTATTAATAATATTTTAGTGTCTCTTCTTGCAATAATATTTTTTTACTATCACTTGCTTTATGCATATATATGTCTATGTATGCAATATTTAAATATTTTGCTTAAGGGGGACATTGAAATATTTTTTTATGACCCACATTGAAATTATTTCTTATTAATATTTTTTAAATGCCACATGTCAACTCCATATTAAATCATTAAAGGAATTACACATCTCCATCATACGGAGAAGTAGAAAACATTTATCAATGAAATAATACTTTTTTTTTACTTTGAGTTGCTCTCACTCTCTTTCACTCTCTTTGTATATATAAAGTTGATATATAATTACGTCGAAGGCGTTCTTTAAGGGGAGGTTTCTCTCGCCCCTTCATCGTATGTTTGAAGCCAATTGGAACTTTCCATATGTTATTGCAAAAGACAAATCTTCTTTCGACCCATGTTCTCCTTCACCGACTCGAAACTCCTACTTCATTGAAAGAGGGGCAAGATATCAAAGCATCTTTGGATTACTGCACTATGAAACTTCAACTGAAAGATGTCATGGATTTCTTTCACTCGTCATATTCCTCCAATTGCAAACAGTGTGTGGAAAATGCAAGCACCAAAATTATATCCAACACTCACAATCATATTCCTGGTGAAGCTGAAGGATGCAACAAAACTTCTGCATTCATTATGCTAGATGGTTGCTTCTTACGTTATGCCAATCATAGTTTTTACGATGATTATAGTGAGACTGCATAAGGCTATGTTGTATACAACACTGCGGAAAATAACCAGTCAGAGTTCACAATTACTATTATGGTCATGCTCCAAAAAAATCTCTATAAATCTGCGAATAGTTCCAATATTTTTGTTGCAGAGAAAGACGGTGTGCCTTATAATTAAACCTAGCATATCTACAACTTGGCGCATTGTTGGAGAAATCTGTCCATAAAAGACTGCGAAGTGTGACTACACTTTGCCTTGTCAAAAATATATAAAAATACCACAACTAGAGCTCTTGGATCACGATTCGGATCTATGAACTGTTATTTGCGTGTCTAGGTTTATGCATTTTTCAACCCTCCGATTCTCTGGACTTAAGGCACAGATGGAATAAGTGCTCGAGTTCGTAGAAGCTTCTTGTTGAAGGAAGGCACTAATTCCAATTCTTAGCATTGGATCACTATTTCATTAGTGGTGGAAGTAGATGTTTTTGTTAAGGTAGTTTGGGGAGCCTTTTGTAACAGAATGGGTAACAAAAGATGCAAGAGAACCGAATTGAAGAGAACTGTCCTGCAGGCAATGTCTCTGTTACAACGGGTTACAAAATATGCAAGAGAACCGACACCTACTCAAGCAACAACCAAATATAAATCTACGTATATCATGATCAGTTTGTCTGTGGAAAACATGAGAGGGATCACCTACTCTATTAAGTTTCCAACTACGAGGGTGATCACGGGTGACCCACAATTTGCAATGGAGTGGCAAGGGAGATGTGTAGCAAATGTCCCTCCACTGACTTTTTCGTATCTCAGGTTTGTCTAATCTGTTAGATGACAATGTCGATTGTCTCAACCATTTATTTGGGTACTCTAACAGATGACTCTCATGGCGGTTAAGAAATTGGAAGATGTGAGAGAAGGAGAGAAACAATTCCACATGGAGATGAGGACCATCAGAACCACACATATTTTTCACAGGAGGAGGGATACTTTATAGAAGATTTCATCTTTTTCTTTGGAGGAATTGCTACACCTTCTTAGCAACATCATCTTCATTCGTCTGTTACATGTAGCATGCAGGCACAACTTTATTCACAAGGGGATCTTCTTCAAGCCCTAGTTCTTTAAGGCTACAACAGAATGTAACATCAATTACATGATGCCAATGGCATTTTTAAGCTACCATTTCAGATGTAAAAGAACGATATGGATGGGTTTGTTAACTTATAACCTCCAACCAGATCATACCATCAACTAAATCTACAATAAATTCTTAACCGTGAAAACATGAAAACATAGTTCTAAGATTACCAGTTGGCATTACTAAAGTATTTTTTTAGTTGTTCACCATGAATCAACCTTCAAATCCTTTGAATCCAAGTTCTAAGGACTGGCTTCATCACTGTGTTCTTAGATCATCACCAACTACATTCATAACCAAGTTGCTCAAATGGTATTTACCATTGAGTTGAATTGCTTGCTAAATGCCTTATTTTCCCCGACTAAGTGGTCACATGATTCACCTAGAATTATCCCTTGAGTTGAATTGATCACTAAATGGCTTATTTTCCCCCGATTGAGAAATCACATGATTCATATGGGTTGTGTTGATCAATGTCGACTAGTCAAGTAGAACCATTATATTTTGAACTGTGCTCATGAGATTTGTTACAAGCATATAGCTCCATGTGTTATCCATGCATACAACATGCATACAAATTTGACGGATGCTGAAGCATGGGTCCTTTTGCACATATTTTCATACTCAACTGCGAGGTAGGTGCTGCCGCTATACGACCTTTGTTTAAGATGATCTCAATATGGGTGGATTCTCATGATTCTTTGAGAGCAAAGTCTTTCTCTAACTTTTGATTTGGTGCACATACCCTTAATTTGCAAGCAAATTTAGAAAGTGTAAAAGAAACCTTGTAGAAAATATTCTCTATATTAATGTCATTATTGGACATGGAGTATATTATGTAAAACAAATCATGTGCAAATGAGATATTGTCATGTATATTTACAATGATTAAATATTACAATGTTTATATCAATTTGTTTGTCATATATGTTTATGATGATTAAATAGTACAATGCTGATATCAATTTGTTTAAATAAATAAAATAAGATTAGAGTTCAAGTTAGGAGTTGCAAAGCATCAAGTTAATACATTTTTAAAGATTTAGTTATTTGCAATGACAATTAGTTTAAATTGAATCGTTCATTGAATGTTGTATTTCTTAAATTAACTTATTTGTGGATTATATTCAACGTTGTCTACCTGTTCTACAAAATGGCTTTTCTCGCCGGAATTCGGCGACATAAATCTACACAAAATCACTATTTTTTGTTGTTTAAAAACCCCCGAGGTACTCATATTCTACATAAATAGTCACTCAAATATTTGGATCTAACAATTGCTCACCAGATTTAGAACAAAGATCCCCGGAAAATAATCATTTTGTAGAAAATTTAGACTATGACATTATATTCACCCCATGTAACATCCCTAGCCACCAACAGGTCAGGCGTCGTCACAAACTAAACATATTTTGCTTTGATACCATTTTGTAACGTCCCCCAGCCACCAATAGGTCGAGTATCGTCACCTCAGACAGAGCTCTTTGCGGAATAAATCACATATAAACTTAACATAAAATAAATAGAGAGAACATGAAAACATACATGCAACGAAACACATGACATTACTACAAGAATCAAATACATGCACTAATTCACATCATTTAACCATTAAGCACATAAATGAAACTTATCTCTTAATTGAAGTACACCAACTGTGTGCAGACCTTCCATGAACCTCCCAACCTTAGACCACACTGCTCATCACTCTCATCAGTGGGTCACCCCCGAGCTAGGACTAAACTCCACCGGACAAGGGATTCCTAGGCTAGGCAGGGACAACAGGAACTTGCACAGTACAACATGAAGAATTTCCTCCAAGGAGCCACTTACGCCCACCTCTCACAGACTCTCATTCCCCACGTGTCTTTCCCACCCCAGGAGTGTACACCTTCACTGTCACACAGTCCATCGGCTGCTCCACCTCCTTTCCAGGGCTTCAACAACATGTCGAATGGAATTCTCAGAGATCTGTAGCTGCTACTGGACTCCCTCCAGGAAAACTTACTTCCTCAGCAAACTCTTTCACCTAGAGAGATTTGCTCACAGGCCTGACAACCTCCTTCTTCGATCCACACTCTCTCACATGGGAGAGTTACTCACATGCCTGAAAACTTGCTTCTTCACTCCTTCTCCTCAACACCAGGGCATGATGATGGAAACAATAGAAAATAAACGTGGGGCACGGTGAAACACACACACAACATGCAGGGAACAGGTTCAGTAAGATATCAATTCGGGCTTGAGCAGAGGTTCAGGATGGTTACGGTTCAAAAATGGCAGACCATCTTACTGCGTGCTTGATCCATGCATGAGTGAATTGGGGCAACGAATGGCTATCCTGGTCAGAATGATGGGAGCGAGGATGGTGAGAGAAATCGTGAGTGCCCCAATGCCCAAAGAAAACCCCCACATTGGTGGAAATTCCCACATAAATATGCATGTGCCCAGGTTGACACCTGGCTCTCTTGGGAGCTCATCCCTCTCCACTTGGAGTTTGTTCCTCTCCCAAAAGGAACTTAGGATAACTGGGTTTATTTCCCAAACTTTAGTAATTTAAGGAAATACATTATAATATTCCCTTGGGTTAAGCCCTTAATCTTAGCCCCTTTTTCCTAGCCTTTCAACCCCCTTCCCTTACCCAGCCTAGTGGAGCTTAGTCCCCCATACTCTTTCTTTGTGGTTGGTCTAAATGCAACGATGTTGTTATATTAATAATATGAATATTTAGATGTACAGAACAAGCTCTTGGCCTTTAACATCTAGGATCTCCAGCCTAATAAACACATAAGCCTACCAACTTATAATTACTTGGCTCACCAACCTACAAAACATGTTACATTCATAATTACAATTGGGGCTTGGCCTTGGGATATTACAATCCCCTCCCCTTATTTTTGCAATTTCCTCAGTGCAACTCATTTACACAACATCAAAAAGATTTTGAAAATCTTCAAAAAGATGTGGGTATTCTACTCGCATAGTGTCTTCGTGCTCCCATGTTGCGTCCTCAGGACGATACCAGGTCCACTGTACCTTTACAAGACTTATGGCTCGATTTCAGAGCTTCTTTCTTTTCTGGTCCAGTATGTGCACCAGATACACTTGTAAAGTGCCTTCTTGCTCCACCTGAATCAAATTCCAATCAATCACATGATTAGCATCAACTATATATTTCTTGAGCAATGAGACATGATATATGTTATGAATATTCATGCATGCAGGAAATGCAAGCATATAATTTGTTGGTCCAAGTCTTTATATAATTTCAAATGGTCCACAATATCTGGCTGCCAACTTGGAACAGTTTCCCAGCTTCAAGGAACTTTTGTTGGCTTTCACCTTCAAGAAAACATGATCACCCACTTTAAACTCCCTATGGGTTCTGCCTTTGTCAGAATAGATTTTCTCCTTGTCTTGGGCAGCCTTCAAATTCTACTTTATCTTTATCAATTTCTCTTCCATTCCCTGAGAAACTCTCACCCAATTATTTCTCTATAAGCTGGTTTGTCCGAGCTTATTGGTGTGTTGCACTTTCTACCATAAAGTACCTCAAATGGGCTCATCTTCAGTGATTCTTGGTACCCATTGTTGTAAGCAAACTCTATCAAGTGTAGGTAGTCTTCCCATCTAGATGGTTTGTCCATCACATACATTCTTAACATATCTTATATCACTTGATTTACTCTCTATGTTTGTCCATCACACTCAGGATGATAGGATGTGTTGAAGTTTCGATTCGTTCTGAACCCCTTAAATAATCCTCTCCAAAACTTCGAGGTAAATTTTGGGTCTTTGTTAGACACAATTGTCTTGGGAATACCGTGCAATCGTGATAATTACCTCATATAAATATCAACAACATTAGATGTCATGTGAGTAGTCTTCAAGGGAATAAAATGGGAAGCCTCTGTAAGCTTATCCACCACCACCATGATGGAATCATGTTGTTTGTTTGTTATGGGTAATCCTGTGATGAAATCCATTGTCACCACTTCCCACTTCCACTTAGGGATGGGTAACAAATGTAGCAACCTAGCTGGGTGTCCATGCTCAGCTTTGACCCTTTGGCACTCCATACATCTGATGATGTACTCTGCAATTTATTTCTTCATGCCTAGCCAATAGTAATGGCTCTTGACTGCTGCCACTATTTTCTGATATCCAGGGTACCCAATATAAGGCACATTGTGCACCTCTTTCAAGATCATACTCCTCAATTCATGAGAACTGGGTACACAACTTATGTTCCTGTTCAAGAGTATTCCGTCAACTTCCAATCTATAATCTTCTATTTTCTGTAGCATCTTACCTTGTTGTAACTTTGTTACCATTCCCATGTACTGCAAATCTTCTTTTGCAGCTTCCAAAATTTTATGTTTAATATCGGTTTGATACATGCAGATGGTTGTAGCATGTAGTTCATGCACTCTCCTGTTGAGTGCATCAGCCACTTTGTTCTCCTTTCCTTTGATGTGCTTGATATCAAATTCATATTCACAGAGGTATCCCAACCATCTTCTTTGCTTGGAATTTAAAGTAGGCTGATCAAACAAATATTTTAGACCATTATGGTTTGTTCTTAGCTCAAACCTCTTTCCCATGAGGTAGTGTCTCTATTTATTTAAAGCATTTACTATGGATGCCAACTCCAAATCGTGAGTGGTGTAGAGCCTTTCATGCTCTTTCAATTTCCTGGATTCAAAACATATCACAAACCCATTCTGACTGAGGAATCTACCCATTCCTTCTTGGCATGCATCTGTGCAAACCACGAACTCTTCATTCAGATCTGCAATCTTCAAAATTGGAGCACTGGTTAACAATTGCTGGAAGCTCTTTTCACATTCTTTTGTCCATTGAAATTTTACTCCTTTTCTTTGCAAGTTAGTGATTAGGTGAGCAATCCTCGAAAACCCTGCAATGAATCTCCCATAGTAGCCAGCTAGACCCATGAAGGATTTGAATTCTGTCACAGTCTTAGTTGTTTCCCACCCTTTAAATTCTTCAATCATTTCAGCATCTACTTCTATTCCCTCTTCGGATATTATATGTCCGAAATAGTGGATTCGATTTTGGAAAAATGAGCACTTTCTCAACTTAACAAACAGTTGGTGCTATCTGTTAACGCTCTGTAAATTTCCTAGAGGTTGTCGGAAAAAAAAAAAAAAATCTATGGGAGGTAACTTTATCCAACCACTTCGAAGCTGGGATCTAGCCCTACCAGCTTCAGAGAGGGATCTCTCTGTATGATTTAGATATGTTTCAAATTTAAAATATTAGGCTAGGTAAATAAATAATGTTTGTTTTGTTTGTTGTAGTTTTTGTTGGGTTGGCTGAGAGAGCTTTACACATCGATTGGGCTATGGGGTCTGTAACATGAAATAAAATCTAAACCAGAAAACAAAGAAACTTTTCACAAGGTGAGATAATGCAATCGTTGGATTCTTTTAGCAGCATAAACGAGGAATAGCAGAAAAGGCGAGAATGTCAATTACAATAAGGAAGCAGTTAAGAATTTCTTTATCGTAAAATCAAAAGATGAATCACTAAAATCTTTTAAAGTCAGAAACAAGGTATACAAAGATAAATCCTGCAACGTATGTTACTTTCAAAGATTAGATTTAGAAAACAGGGTGATAACTAAGCGAGCATAACATTTAACTTAGAAAGGAAAACATCACCAATGAGTACACGCAAGAATCCTATGAAAATGCTTATTTGTATTAATGGAAGATCTCTTGAAAATATTACAATCTGGTAGCTCCCAGGGCGTAAATATCAACCCCCAATACTTCGAAAAGTGAAGTATTTATAACCCAAAATTACAAACGATCTTGTCATTAAAGATCAGGACGTGGTAAATCTATTTTTATCTTAACTAACTTAACAAATTACAAAAATCTAGGAAATTGTTTGATGATGTGTCGAAACTTCAAGTTGTTTTCTGGGTGAACCATTGGTGAGGCCTCTGCATGACCTCGTCTGACTGGATAGATGACTGGGCTGGGACAGCTCATCGACTACTCGATCAAGTTGCAAAGCTCTTCCCATCGAAGATGACTGGGAACGCTGACTTTGAGTAACCTTCGGTAGACTTCATCCATCCCTATGTACTTGGCAAAAGTAGGCTTGATGATGAAGATGTGCTATATCTCATGTTGTATGTTGATGTCCAACTGTAGTGCATCTAGGAATTCCTTGCCAGTGATACTACCTTGAATTCCTGAAAATTTCGAACTATCCTTAGCCACATCGACTAGTCTCTTTTTGTAATCGGGGAGTGTCATCAATTTGTTATTTATCACCTTCAAACCAGGAAGACCTTTCTTCTGTAGAGCCTCAATCTTGCTAAAAAACCTTTGTACCCCTAGGTCCATAGCCTGAACCTTTTCTTCCAGTTGTAGCATCAATCATCTCTTGGTCAAGACTCTCTTGACCTCAAGGATGGTCTTTGTTCTATCCTCAATTCTCAGCTCTTCTAGCTCCTCTCTGGTTTTAGAATTCAGGAATTTGATGATTTCATTAGCCTCTGTGGGCATCTCTCCCAGTTCTGATCTAATATTCTCGATGGATTATTTACTTCTCTGTACCAATTCATTTTTCTCAAACATAATCTGTATCATTGGCCATATTTCATTCATAGACTTGGTGATGTCTGTCCAGACACTTTCTTTGACTTCGGCCAGTGTTTTGCCTACCACTGTTTGCTTCTGAAGCTGTTGTAAATCTTGTTTGAGCTAGTCTGACACTTGTTTTTCCTTGGAGTAGTTAGTTTGGTAAGAAGATTTGAGTTCCTGAAGGTTCTCAATCTCCTTTTTGAGCCTGCTAATCTCTGTCTCCTGCAGATTCATCTCTTCCATAGATTTAGCCAATTCAACAATCTTTTCCAGAGATGTCAGTGGATTCTCCGATGGAACTTATGCTAGTGACGTTGTGCTCACTGCTGAGAGTGGAACTGCACTCAATGGAATGACTTCCATGGGTTTTGACTGTTCTTTCTCTTTCACTAGCTTCTCCATTTCACCTTCCATTTCCTTCAGTTGTGCATTCTGCTCCATGATCAACTTAAGCATCTCATCTTTTTCTCCTTCTGTCTCTATTATTTCCTTTGCCTGCGAGTCTACTGTTGGTGGTAGCTTCAATTGTTTCCTTAAAGATGTTATGTCGACATTTTTCTTCTTAATCATCTCCTCGACTGCTTTCACATTCGAGGGATCATACCCAATCTTGAGGACCAACTCCTCCAACGTCTTAATCATGTTATCCTTGGCAAAGGATGATATTTTCTCCAACTTCAACTGCGTCTAGATGTTATTCAGAGACACTTGTAACCTAGAGGCAGTAGTGGAAGCATGTGCCAACATGGAGAAAACCATTTCTCCAGTTTGCCTGTGCAGATCCATTTGATCAGTTGGATGCACATCCTTAGTCCGGAATTCAAAAGTTTCCCTTTTGTAATCGGTGATTACCTTTGGGTCTAGCACCTGTACTTGGAGAAATTCCATGTGCATTCTTCCCTTCTCAGTGTCGAATGTCAATAGCAGCCTGTGTTGTGCAATCGATGTCTGCTTCCAGAACTGGGCGTATGTGCTGCTAGTTAGAGTCTGATTATTTTTCTTGATCAAATCATATTTCTCAAAGATGCTCAGCTTCGGTCCTGTCTTGCCTGGATGGTTGATTGGTGGAGTATCTGTAGGATTCTTTGGTAATATTGAGGTTATGATCTACTTGCTTCTTGTACTGAGGAGTGACCGATCAACCTCCATCATTGTAGTGGATGGAATCGCCTTTTCTCCCGCCAGGTCAGGAGCCGGACTGGCTTTTGGCCTCTTGGTATGTAGTCGAAATTCTTCAGATGATACTTCAGTGACAGGAGGTGACAGATCTTATATAGGCCTTTCCTCCTTTGGAGCCTGTGGTGTGGTCGTCTATGATACAGTGACTGGGAGGTCCTGTTGTTCTGTCTCAACCAAAGTATTTGGCTCCCATTCTGTCCGGTTGGCAATTTTTTCTACCTCATGCCTAGATATGTGAACATACGGGATATTCTTATTTTTATCCTCATCTCGAAAATTATCCTGCACAGATCATAGTGCCATGTGAAACTAACAAAGAATTTGATTTCCTTTAGTAGTCTGTCTGCTTCATCCCCAGCGCCTCGATTGTTGTAGATGAAAGACCCAATCTGTCCTTTGATTATGAGTTGTTGCTTCTTCTTCAAAGACACAAAATGTATATCATCCGAGTTTATCATCTGCCTTCTATATTCCAGGGCAAAAATTCTGACAGGTAAGTACTTGGGTAGTTTATATGGGGCCAACTCGTACCCATAGACTCTGATCTCAGTGTGATTTTGGTACAGGTACCAATCACCAGTCTTTGTATGATCCGAGAGATGTAGGATCCTCTGAACTTCGTCATTAATTCTGGGTTCAGGTCTGCCACTGAGTATACTCACCACTGGGTGGTAGAACTACTCGATGAAGTGATTGAAACTGAATTTTGTGGAGTTATGTCTGAGCAGAGAAATCCATGCTGTTACTGCCTGGGGTCTACCATCTTCATCCATATTCTGCATAGAAAAAGAAAATTTGTCCACTTGGAAGAAAATGAACAGATATGCCAGTATTGAAGAATATCGGAACATTCCTTCTATGGAAAAATTTATGAATTTCTCGTGAATGTTGTCCACCAGGAACGTGTTGAAGTCGAACTGTGTAGTGGGTTTCTCATCAGTGGAGAAAATAGACAGAAATCCCAGAATCGGTTCATCTACCCATTGATCTGAAAAATAACCAAGCAAGGCACATAGTGACATGATAACCTGGTTTCTTTTTGTTGAGAACAGGGAGGAAGGATAAGGGGGGTTTGTAGTGGGGAGCTGAGTTGATTGTGGAAGAAAAAGCTCAAAAATCTAAGCTCTTTGAGGAAACAACAGGTTCTGGTATAGCTCTGTGATGATCTCGACGTTAAAAGGTGAGGTGGAGTTGGCTCGGGATATTTGCATCATTTGGTCGATGGTTTCTAGCGTGATGAGGAAAAGAATTTCCCCAGACAAGGACAGAATGGATGTTTGCTCAGGGATATAGTGGGCTTGGCACTTGAGGGTGAATTCTAGGAAGTGGTGAATCTGGGGGAAGAGATACAAGGGTAGATTTGACTCCCAGAGTCCAATTTCGTCACTCTGGTCCAGGAAGACTTCTTTAAGCCATGATTGTAGGTCTACGAAGTCGAAATCACATTATCTGTCTGCGATTAAGTAGTCTTTGTCGACCAGAGGAATCCTGTCGAGGTCTACAGGAGGCGGGAGAAATGGGTTCTCTTCACCTTCTGTTCATTTTGACTTTAGCGCCATTACTGTAACAATACCTGCAAATAAAACAAAAGTTAGCGAGGATCACTGTAGATGTGGGCGAATGACTGTAACGGAGAGGAAAACGGGGTAAATTCTCTGGTGCGATGAGTGGGTAAATGGTGAAGGAATGAAGGGTGAGGGTAGTTTTGAGTAAACGGGTATCCGTTGGGCGCGGGAGACATGTCAGTTGGTTAACAGATAAGTTAGCCAATAATAAATGGCCAACGGGTCATTTGGAACGTGAGATGGAAGGTGACAATGACTGAAGCATACGAATGAGTGACATGGCGGTTATCGATTAGGGGAAAAGACCATGGTGAAAGGACTTGCCACGGGTGAACGAGGGAGAAGGACTGACGGATTTATGAGATGTGACTCTTACGAAAAAGGTGGATAATGACGTCACGAGGTGACGAGGTATGTCAGACAGTAATAGGCAGTGGGATTTGGGACCAATAGATTCATGCCATGTATAGATAGGGGGCCCGCCAGAGTAAAATTCCATTCCGGACCCCCACCCAACCGTTAAAGGTAGATCAGTTGGGGGGGGTCCGAAAAATACCTTGAGTCGTTGATCTGCGTGCTTTCCTTTCGACCACAGATCGGTGCGTGATCTTTAACACACATTCCGTACCCCCCCCTCCATTAAAGACAAAATGAACGGGGGGGGGGGTATGGAATCCAATATAGACCGTAGATATAGGCGTCGAAACTTGGGCCGTCTAGATGCGCGCATGCATTATCTACGATTCCAGAGACCCCCGATAAAGGTAAAATGGTCGGGGGGTTCCGGAAAGACTTGTCCACCGTAGATCTGGGCACGGACATCTGAGTCGTTGATAGTTGATACATGAGGGGTGCATAAATGCAAGAATGAAAGCATATGCACCCAGAGAACTTAGGATAAGTGCATATCGTGGGTTTTCCAAAGCTTTCACATGTTTATATCACCAAGGGGTTAGACAACCAACCTTTTAAGCATCCAAGACATGGTCCAACATTGATCATCGAGCTAGTTTTATTGAAATAAAGTAAACTACCCTATGTTCTAACCTAATTTCCTATGACAATTAGCCCAGATTAAACTATTGGACTAAGAACTTACTCTATCCTGGGGCTATCTGACCAATATTAGGCAGTCTGGCTAGATTTATTCACTAACTAACCTAGATCACTTGGCTAAGATTAAACAGTTTAGCCAAGCTTATTCACAATTCCTATCAAAATCAATTTAAAAGAACTTGGCCATGCTTGAAAGGTATGGACCAAGTCATTGTTATTGCATGGTGCTCTATTGAATTTCTTTTATGCCCTATTTTATTCTTTTTCTTTCTTTTTCTTTTTCTTTCTTTTCTCAAATTATTTGCAGAATGAAAAATCATTTGACAAACAAAAACACTAAAGAGATAACATTTTAGTCACCAATTGATCCTATAAATTATAGGGTTATAACAGCAGCTCCACCTGGGGATGGTACTCTCCTTGTGAAGTGCAAAGAATCCTGATTCCTGATGTTCTGAAACTTTCTCCATAGTCGCCTTTGTTGCTTGATTGGTTTTATTTCGAAAAATTGGAAGACAATGGTCAGTGGCTTAGGGCCTTCTCTTCGGGCTTCAACCATATGACCAAAGTTCTTCACTCAGAAATTCGCAAACAAAATGAAAATGGTTTGTACAATGGAAAGTGTGACTTGAGGTCCCTACTGAGGTGGTGAATAATGCTTCAACATTCTGCCATTTACAGGTCCTCCTAGAAGATCTGTCCCATCACTATTGTTGAGAAAGAAGGCATTATTCCCCCTGAATGCTTGAATCATGTATGGTCCCTTCCACAGACTATCGAATTTTCCATGCTTTCCCTTGTCTTCATTTCAGGAATCCCATCTCAGCACCAAATCTCCTAGCTCGAAATCATCCTCCTTGGTTCTTTTGTCAAAAATCTTCTTAATGCTTTCTTGGACTACATGAGTCTTGTTGTATACTTCTTCCCTAGACTGCTGCAAATGGATCATCTGGTTGATCCTTCTTTGGGAGTCGTTCGTCTCGGCTTGCATGTCTTGCAGCAATTTCATGATAGGAACTCCTAAGGAAGTGGGAAAGACTGCTTATGTGCCATAAACTAGCTAATATGGTGACATACCGATTGACCTTTTGGTGGTCAGTCTGTCAGCCCATAGTGCAAAAACCAACTTGTTATGCCATGACTTTTTGTTTTCTTGCAAAGTTTTCTTGATAATGTTTACCAGGGTTTTATTTGATGATTCCGCCAGCCCATTTCCCTGAGGGTAGTAAGATGTGGAATGACCCAAACCAATATGATACTGGTTGCAGAAATCTATGAGTTTCTTAGATCGAAAAGCAGTTGCATTGTCAGTTATAA
Source organism: Picea engelmannii (assembly GCA_009831015.1). NCBI lineage: Eukaryota > Viridiplantae > Streptophyta > Pinopsida > Pinales > Pinaceae > Picea > Picea engelmannii. The sequence continues at coordinate 1,703,783 of ML776633.1, forward strand.
TATTTCTAGGACATCCGAAACGAGACAAGATATTATTTTCAAGAAATTTAATAATGACAGAATCAGTAGCTTGCCTACTTGTGCTTCGATCCATTTTGTAAAATAATCCGTGGCAGTAAGAATCCACCTGTGCTGGCCTGAAGAAGGAGGATGTATTTCTTCGATGAAGTCTAATCCCCATTGCTGGAAAGGGGCCTCAACGAAGATTGGTTTTAGGGGTACAGGAAGAAGTTTCCTTTTGCCTTTGAATAACTAACATTTATGACATGAAGTTACTTTATGATGCACATCAGCGAATAGAGTTGGCCATAGAATCCAGCTCTCAGGATTTTATTAGTTGTGGTCTTCCAGCTCAGATGGACACCATAGTCTCCTGCATGAAAATCCTTCAATACTTTGTCAGCTTCATCCTTCAATAGACAATTTAACAAAATACCCTCGGGATCTTTCCAATACAGAGTGCCTTCTAGAATGAAAAATTTTAATGCTTTTAATTTCAAAAACCTAGCTTTAGTTTTGGTCAGACCAGAGGGAGCTTGTAAATTATGCAAAATAAATATCAGGTCTGCGTACCATGGAGAGTTGAGAAATACCTCCCTCACGCTTGGAGTCGCCTGCTCACCCTGTTCATCTACTGTGGCTAAGAAATTAATGTCAAGAGCATGGAAATTTGATTCAGCCATTAACTTTGCTAGACCTTGACCTTCAATCAATTTAGTAGGCTTAATCTCTATGTCATACTCTAGAATGATAGCAATCCATTTTCCTCTTCGGTCGTCCGGATTGTCCTGGGTTAAAAAGTCTATTACCACCGCATTCGGAACATATGCAATGGTGTGGGAATGGAGAATGTATACTCTAAAATCTTTTATGGCTTTCACCAAGGAAAAAGCTTATTTCTCCATTATTTTATAATTCAAAGCGACATCTCTTAAAGATTTACTGAAAAAGGCTATGGGCTATTCATACCCTTCGTTGTTTTTCTGTAGTAATATTGTTGTAATGGTATGTTCAGAGGCGAAACAAAAAAGATAAAAATATTTGGTGAAGTCAAGACTGATCAAGACTGGAGCCTACGTGAGTGCGTGTTTGACTTGTTCAAAAGACTACCTGGACTTGGTGTCCCACTTTATTTTTGTGTCCTTTTCTAACATGTTTGTGATGTTCCTGAGAAGCTCAGCAAGGTTGGGTATGAATCTTCGCAGAAAGTTTATTTTTCCAATAAAAGACTGTAACTCTTTGATATTTCTTGGGTGTTCTAATTTCTGAATGGCCTCGATTCTACTGGGGTCTATTTTATTTTCGTCCTTAGAGATTATGTGCCCTAGCAGTTTACCTTCCTCTAATCCGAAAAGGATCTTCTTAGGATTCAAAGAAATCCCAAATTTCCTGCATTTCTCAAAAACTCGTCTGAGGTGTCGTAAGTGCTCATCATCAGATTGGGAAAACACAGTTACGTCGTCCATATAGATGACAATAAATTTGCAGAGTTCTTCCACAAAAGCGATGTCCATCGCTCTCTGGAAAGTGGCCCCAATGTTCATCAACCCGAAAGGCATTTTCACATAAATGAAAGTACCCCATGGTGTTGTGAAAGCGGTTTTCTCTTGGTAATCTGGGTGAACGAGGACCTGATTATAACCCAAGAACCCATCCAGTAAAGAGATTCGACTGGATCCGACTACCCTTTGTAATATGTGGTCCATTTTTGGCAATGGGTAATTGTCCTTCAGAGAGACCTTATTCAAATTTCGGAAATCGATGCAAATCTTGATTTCTCCGGATTTCTTTCATGTTGGGACCAAATTTGAAACCCATTTGGAAAATCATAACGGGACTATGATTTTAGCATCGTGCATTTTTTTGATTTCTTTTTCTATCAGGGGAAGTAGCTTGGCATTGATTCTCCTAAGTTTCTATCTGAAAGGTTTTTGATCTTCTTTTATTGGAATCCTATGTTGTATGATGCTAGTTTCATAAGCTTTCAAGTCCTCGTAACCCCGGGCAAATACGTCTGAATATTCCTTGAAAATCTCAATGTATTTGAGTTTCTGCTCAGGGGGTAATGATTTGGAAAGTTGCACCATCTTGGGTTTCTCTTCTGTCCCTATATTACAATCTTCTACTTCTTGACCACTGGCTTCAATTTTCGGTTTTTTAGCTACATCATTAAAATCAAATAAGTCTTCTAAAGGAACTAAAACCCTAGGTAAAGCATTACTTTTTAAATGCAAAACATCAGCTTCTATCTCATCCTCACCTAACTCTCCTGAATCTATCTTATTAACACTATCATTTCCAAAATCAGGTTTTTTACATTTTCATCTTCATTCTTTAAGTCTATGTTTGTACACTCGAACTTATTTTTACATTGTAGAAAATCTTCGATTTGATCATCATTACCAAATACTTGCCAGTATCTGATGCTGTCTAGAACAGTTGGTCTGCACTTCACCTCCACCGTGTATGGGTGAGTGGAACGAAAAGGTATCTTGCATGTGGCTGCTGACGTAGCTAACCCATCTACTAAAATATTCTATCCCCTAGGCATCACCTACAAATCAAATTCAGTGAAACATTTAAGGGCGTCCAGAACAACATTCCTATAAGCTCTAAGACAGGGATGTTTTTTTTCACACTCACCTTTAATTTGTTTAATAATTAATTTAGAATCTCCCCTTACCATGATTTGTTTGGCATTAACCTTCTTCAATAGTTTAAGACTGAGCATCAAAGCTTCGTACTCAACTATGTTGTTAGTGAATTGAAAATTCAATTTGTAAGAATGGTTTTTCAAATACCTGGATCTGTGATTGTGCAACCAAACTCCTTCTCTAGCTCCTTCTTTGCTTACAGCCCCATCAAAGTCCATGCTCCAGAAATCCGTTGGAAATTCTTCAGTTATCACATCTTTCTTTTTTTTCTGCCTCGGTGATTTCTTGGCCTTCATCTGGACCAGATGTATCTTCTTCCAACTGAGTGATTTGTTCTCCCGTATCGCTATCATTATATAGGATAAAGGAATCCAGGTCAGAATGTGCAGAGTACAGAGGATAGTTATGCGGTTTTTCTTGGCTGCTAACCATGTATTTCATCAGTGTTTCTCTGTATAGTCTTCTTTGTTGCCCAAAAACTGGGACAGTGGCATATGACATATCCAACTGCAAAGTACCTTTCAACTTGGCCCCCCAAGACCAAGACAACAACATACCATATTTCGGGGGAATGTCCGCAATCACAACATCCATGACCATGCTTTTTGCGGGAATCTGAACCAGGGTGATACACAGATCCTTGATCAAACCGATACATCTAACTTTACTGGAGTCAAAAGAGTGTAAGTCCTTGTAAGTTCTAGTAACCTCAAGTCCCAGTTTTTCCATCACTGCTTTAGGCATCAGATTATGGGAAGCACCCGAATCTAACATAGCATTATGCAGAATCAGGTCATGTATATTAAGGCTGATGTAAAAAGGAGCGACAACACCATTGTCGGTCTGACCATCCACTTCAGGTCCGAACATGAGTTCGGGTTGATCATCGATAAGGTTTACAGTATCCGAATGATTCGTCGATCCAATAGTTAAGGCCTTCGTGCCTATATCAGGTTCAATGCTCAGTGCTTTGATCACCTACGACTGGTAAGCGTCTTTGTTCATCAACTCGGAAAGGGGAATGAGAATTTTTACTTTGGCTAATTCCCCTTCGAGGCTGAAAGGTGTAGGTGCTCTGCTTTGGCTCAGCAATTACGATCTGTCCACCACACTCTTCTGGCCAAAAGTATTTGGTGGGTTAGTTGATGAAACCTCAGTTTGCGATGATCTTTTCAGAATAGTAAGGTTTCTTTTTGCTAGAACTTCATCATTACCTTTCTCAGGGCTCTTCTCGGCAGAAGGCTCAGGGGATTTTTTGGTTTCGACTATCTTCTTCATTTCGGTCACCTTTTTTGGAGAACTTCTGTCTGTCTTTTTACTTCGCAGATTGTACTGTCGGTGTACCTCCAAAATAGCATTTTCAAATGCCTGTTGTTTGGCGTCTTTAGCTTCTTCACTTACCTTTGTTTGAGAGAGAAGAAAAAGTTCTTGCTCTTCCTGGGTAAGGAAAATAGCTTCGTTATCATGAATGCCCATGAGGTTTATGTGAGTATCCTCCAGTTCTTCAATTACTTCTTCTCCTTCATCAACATAATTTTCTTATAGGGGAGGTCTGATCTGTTGATCATGACCTCTCTGTTCCCTTTGATCCCTAGGATCTCTCTGCCTGATTTGAGGAGGGTTTCTTCTGAAGTTAGGATTCCGAATTTGAGGAGCTGGTGGGTTTTCTCTAGGAGGGTTTCTTTCGGATACAGTAAGTCTCTACATCATTCTTTCCATTTCTCTCGCCAAGGAATCCAATTTGGAATCGAAAGTTGATGTGGAAGGTTCCTCTTTGATTGTGACTCTCCTCTCTATCCTCTGTCGTGCCATTTTTTCCAACAGGTTGCCCTCCACACTTATTGCACTTTTCTGCATGTCCTCCAAGGTGGTGGAGTTTATTTCCCTTAATTGATACGACATATCGACGTCAAAACCATCAGGGAATTTTATCAATGCCAAACGTTGTGGAGGTTTAATATCGGCTGGAATTGCATTGTACAAGTTATTGAAACGGGTGTAGTAATCTTGTACTGTCTCACCTTGATTTCTTCTGATGTTTTTGTATTCTGACAAGATTTGGAGAGGGTTTTTCTTTACCTCCCATCTGTCTAGAAAACTCCTTTGGAATGCAATAAGGTCAAGCATTGAGGCAACACGTAAACCTTTATACCATTTCTTAACGTCACCCGTCAAACTTTGCGCAAACAATCTCATTTGAACGTCAGCCTCATCTACTTCCTGCAGATCAAAATAATCATTCATTTTATCAACGTGTTGTTGTGCGCTCAAGGGTCTTGTTCCATTGAACTCTAAAGGTCTCGTTTGATAATCCTGGGGCATAACATGAAGAGGTGTAGCCAATACCAAGGGAGCATATCTGGCTGCCATGATAGGCGGAGGGGGCGGGACGGTAACCTGGATGATAGGTGGGGTGGTAACAGAAGACGAGGACAAGGAGGGGATAGCTAGCACAGAGTGAGTGGTTTGAGGTTTAACAGTGGGAGATAGAACTTCAGGAGTCCGAGGTTGCAAGACGATTGGGTCCACAATGGTTTCAACCACAAAGCTATTAGATTTCGTTCTAAACAGGCTTTGTTCGAAAAGGATGTCAAAGTCAAGATCCTGAAGGGAAACAAGCTCCTATGGAAGAGAAGGGGACTTCTGAAGGGGATTATGACTTACTGAACCTTCAACAATGGTCTTTTTCCTGAGTAACTATTCTGGATTATCAGTTGCTATCGCAGGTTCTAGGTCTGGGTGAGATCGAGTATAAGCTCTTTTGGGAGCCAGATTTCTTTTTTGATTTTTATATATATACTTTTTAGTTTTACGAATCCGAAAATAATATGTGCAAGTTTTTAACAACCTCTAAACATTGCTTCTTTCTCAGATTTGCAAAATTTCAGAAGCAAACTTTTCTTCCGGGAAAAAGAAGACGTGAGGTTAAAATTTCTTCAGTTTTTTTCCCCAGTATGGTCGCCACTATGTTAACGCTCTGTAAATTTCCTAGAGGTTGTCGGAAAAGAAGAAATATACGAGAGGTAACTTTATCCAACCACTTCGAAGCTAGGATCTAGCCCTAGCAGCTTCAGAGAGGGATCTCTCTATATGATTTAGATATGTTTCAAATTTAAAATATTAGGCTAGGTAAATAAAATATGTTTGTTTTGTTTGTTGTAGTTTTTGTTGGGTTGGCTGAGAGAGCTTTACACATCCATTGGGCTATGGGGTTTGTATCATGAAATAAAATCTAAACCAGAAAACAAAAAAACTTTTCACAAGGCGAGTTAATGCAATCGTTGGATTCTTTTAGCAGCATAAACGAGGAATATCAGAAAAGGCGAGAATGCCAATTACAATAAGGAAGCAATTAAGAATTTCTTTATCGTAAAATCAGAAGATGAAACACTAAAATATTTTAAAGTCAGAAATAGGGTATACAAAGATAAATCCTGCAACGTTTGCTACTTTCAAAGATTAGATTTAGAAAACAGTGCAATAACTAAGCGAGAATAACATTTAACTTAGAAAGGAAAACATCACCAATGAGTACACGCAAGAATCTTGTGAAAATGCCTCTTTGTATTAATGGAAGATCTCTTGAAAATATTACAGTCTGGTAGCTCTCAAGGCGTAAATATCAACCCCCAATAGTTCGAAAAGTGAAGTATTTATAACCCAAAATTACAAACGATCCTGTCATTAAAGATCAAGATGTGGTAGATCTATTTTTAGCTTAACTAACTTAACAAATTACAAAAATCTAGGAAACTTTTTGATGATGTGTCGAAACTTCATGTTGTTTTCTGGGTGAACCGTTGGTGAGGCCTCTGCATGACCTCGTCTGACTGGATAGCTGAATGGGCTGGGAAAGCTCATCGACTACTCGATCAGGTTGTAAATCTCTTCCCATCGAAGATGACTGGGAAAACTGACTTTGAGTAGCCTTCGGTAGACTTCATCCATCTCTGTGTACTTGGCAAAAGTAGGCTTGATGATGAAGATGTACCAGATCTCATGTTGTATGTTGATGTCCAATTGTAGTGCATCTAGGAATGCCTTGCTAGTGATACTGCCTTGAATTCCTGAAAATTTCGAACTATCCTTAGCCACATCGGCCAGTCTCTTTTTGTAATCGGGGAGCGTCATCAATTTGTCATTTATCACCTTCAAACCAGGAAGACCTTTCTTCTGTAGAGCCTCGATCTTGCTGAAAAACCTTTGTACCCCTAGGTCCATAGCCTGAACCTTTTCTTCCAGCTGTAGCATCAGTCCTCTCTTGGTCAAGACTCTCTTGACCTCAAGGATGGTCTTCGTTCTATCCTCAATTCTCAGCTCTTCCAGCTCCTCTCTGGTTTTAGAATTCAGGAATTTGATGATTTCATTAGCCTCTGTGGGCATCTCTCCTAGTTCTGATCTAATAATCTCGATGGCTTGTTTACTTCTCTGTACCAATTCATTTTGCTCAAAAATAATCTGTATCATTGGCCATATTTCATTCATAGACTTGCTGATGTCTGTCCAGACACTTTCTTTGACTTCGGCCAGTGTTTTGCCTACCATTGTTTTCTTCCGAAGCTATTGTAACTCTTGTTTGAGCTGGTCTGACACTTGTTTTTCCTTGGAGTAGCTGGTTTGGTAAGAAGATTTGAGTTCCTGAAGGTTCTCAATCTCCTTTTTGAGCCTGCTAATCTCTGTCTCCTGCAGATTCATCTCTTCCATAGATTTAGCCAATTCAACCATCTTTTCCAGAGACGTCAGTGGATTCGTCGATGGAACTTTTGCTAGTGACGTTGTGCTCACTCCTGAGAGTTTAACTGCACTCAATGGAATGACTTCCATGGGTTTTGACTGTTCTTTCTCGTTCACTAGCTTCTCCATTTCAGCTTCCATTTCCTTCAATTGTGCATTCTGCTCCATGATCAACTTAAGCATGTCATATTTTTCTCCTTTTGTCTCTGCCATTTCCTTTTCCTACGAGTCTACTGTTGGTGGAAACTTCAATCATTTCCTCAAAGACGTTATGTCAGCATTTTTCTTCTTGATCATCTCCTCGACTGCTTTCACATTCGAGGGATCATACCCGATCTTGAGGACCAGTTCCTCCAACATCTTAATCCTTTTATCCTTGGAAAAGGATGATATTTTCTCCAACTTAAACTACGTCTGGAAGTTATTCAGAGACACTTGTAACCTGGAGGCAGTAGTGGAAGCATGTGCCAATCCATTTGATCAGCTGGATGCATGTCCTTAGTCCGGAATTCAAAAGTTGTCCTTTTGTAATCGGTGATTACCTTTGGGTCTGGAACCTACGCTTGGAGAAATTCCTTGTGCATTCTACCCTTCTCAGTGTTGAATGTCAATAACAGCCTGTGTTGTGCAGTCAACGTCTTCTTCCAGAACTGGGCGTATGTGCTGCTAGTTAGAGTCTGATTCTTTTTCTTGATCAAATCATATTTCTCAAAGATACTCAGCTTCGATCCTGTCTTACCTAGCTGGTTGATTGGTGGAGTATATGTAGGCTTCTTTGGTAATACTGAGGTTATGATCTGGTTGCTACTTGTACTGAGGAGCGACCGATCAACCTCCGTCATTGTAGTGGATGGAATCGCCTTTTCTCCAGCCAGGTTAGGAGCCAGACTGGCTTTTGGCCTCTTGGTATGTAGTCGAAATTCTTCAGATGATACTTCAGTGACAGGAGGTGACAGATCCTGTCTAGGCATTTTCTCTTTTGGAGCTTGTGGTGTGGTCGTCTATGATACAGTGACTAGGAGGTCATGTTGTTCTCTCTCAACCAAAGTATTTGGCTCCCATTCTGTCTGGTTGGCAAATTTTTCTACCTCGGGCCTAGATATGTGAACATATGGGATATTCTTATTTTTTATCCTCATCTTAGAAATTATCCCGCACGGATCATAGTGCCATGTGAAACTAACAAAGAATTTCATTTCCTTTAGCAGTCTATCTTCTTCCTCCCTGGCGTCTCAACTGTTGCAGATGAAAGACCCAATCTGCCCTTTGATTCTAAGCTGTTGCTTCTTCTTCAAAGACACAAAATGTATATCGTCCGAGTTTATCATCTGCCTTATGTATTCCAAGGAAAAATTCTGACAGGTAAGTACTTGGGTAGTTTATATGGGGCTAACTCACACCCATAGACTCTGATCTCAGTGTGATTTTGGTATAGGTACCAATCACCAGTCTTTGTATGATCCGAGAGATGTAGGATCCTCTTAACTTCATCATTAATTCTGGGTTCGGGTCTGGCGCTGAGCATACTCACCACTGGGTGGTAGAACTGCTCGATGAACTACTTGAAACTGAATTATGTGGATTTATGTATGAGTAGAGAAGTCCATGCGGTTACTGCCTGGGGTCTACCATCTTTGTCCATCTTCTGCATAGAAAAAGAAAATTTGTGCGCTTGGAAGAAAATGAACAGATATGCCAGTATTGAAGAATACCGAAACATGCCTTCTGTGGAAAAATTTATGAATTGCTCATGAATTTTGTCTTCCAGGAACGTGCTAAAGTCGAACTATGTAGTGGGTTTCTCATTAGTGGAGAAAATAGACAGAAATCCCAGAATGGGTTCATCTACCCATTGATCTGAAAAATAACCAAGCAAGGCGCATAACAATGTGATAACCCGGTTTCCTTTTGTTGAGAACAGGGAGGAAGGATAAGGGGGGTTTGTAGTGGGGATCTGAGCAGATTGTGGAAGAAAAAGCTCAAAAATCTGAGCTCTTTGAGGAAACGAAAGCTTCTGGTATAACTCTGTGATGATATTGAGGTTAAAAGGTGAGGCGGAGTCGGCTCGGGATATTTGCATCATTTGGTCGATGGTTTCTAGCATGATGAGGAAAAGAATTTCCCCAGATGAGGATAGAATGGATCTTTTCTCGGGGATATAGTGGGCTTGGCACTTGAGGGCAAATTCTAGGAAGTGGTGAATCTGGGGGAAGAGATACAAGGGTAGGTTAGACTCCCAGAGTCCAAATTCATCACTTTGGTCCAGGAAGATTTCTTTAAGCCATGACTGTAGGTCTGCGAAGTCGAAATCGCATTTTGTGTCTGTGATTAAGTAGTCTTTGTCAGCCAGAGGAATCGTTTCGAGGTCGACAGGATGCAGGAGAAATGGGTTCTCTTCACCTTCTATTCATTTTGACTTTGGCGCCATTACTGTAACAATACCTGCAAATAAAACAAAAGTTAGCGGGGATGACTGTAGATGTGGGTGACTGATTGTTAAGAACCTGAACCAGATCTGCAAATATATTTCAAAAATAACCAAGAATAAACCATAAACCATTCACCATAACCATGAACACAAGAAATATCCAAAACCCTTGAGGTAGGGAAACACCATACAATGGATCCTATTATGGAAGGGATCCTCTCCTGTTCACTTGCCTCTTCGAG
>ML776633.1:1716091-1747955 GCA_009831015.1 Picea engelmannii
GTCAGGGGGTTCCGAAAAATACCTTGAGCCGTTGATCTGCGCGCTTTCCTTTCGACCGCAAATCGGTACGTGATCTTTAACACACATTCCATACCCCTCCCCCTCCATTAAAGGCAGAACGGACCGGGGGGGGTCCGAAATCCAATATAGACCGTAGATCTAGGCACCGAAACTTGGGCCGTCCAGATGTGCGCATACATTATCTCCGATTCCAGAACCCCCCCCACCGCTAAAGGTAGAATGGTCGGGGGGGTCTGGAAAGACTTGTCCACCGTAGATCTGGGCGCAGACATCTGAGCCGTTGATACATGAGTGGTGCATAAATGCGAGTGAGAAAGCATATGTGCCCAGAGAACTTAGGATAAGTGCATATCGTGGGTTTTCCCAAGCTTTCACATGTTTATATCACCAAGGGGTTAGACAACCAACCTTTTAAGCATCCAAGACATGGTCCAACATTGATCATCGAGCTGGTTTTATTGAAATAAAGCAAACTACCCTATGTTCTAACCTAATTTCCTATGACAATTAGCCCAAATTAAACTGTTGGACTAAGAACTTACTCTATCCTAGGGCTATCTGACCAAGATTAGGCAGTATGGCTAGATTTATTCACTAACTAACCTAGATCACTTGGCTAAGATTAAACAATTTAGCCAAGCTTATTCACTATTCCTATCAACATCAATTTAAAAGAACTTGGCCATGCTTGAAAGGTATGGACCAAGTCATTGTTATTGCATGGGGCTCTATTGAATTTCTTTTATGCCCTCTTTTATTCTTTTTCTTTCTTTTTCTTTTTCTTTCTTTTCTTTTTCTTTTTTTTCTCAAATTATTTGCAGAATGAAAAATCATTTGACAAAGAAAAACACTAAAGAGATAACATTTCAGTCACCAGTTGATCCTATAAATTATAGGGTTATAACACTATCTTATCACCTGTAACACCATCCTCAAGTGTTGCTCGTGCTCTTCCTCTGTCTTGGAATATACAAGGATTTCATCCAAAAATACAATGACAAACTTTTCTAAATATTCCCGGGAAACACCATTCATTAAGCACATGAAAATAGTTGGTGCATTTGATACCCCAAATGGCACCACTGTGAACTCATAATGACCATACCTTGTCCTAAAGGCGGTCTTACTAATGTATTCATATTTAATCCTTACCTGATGGTATCCTGACCTGAGATCTATCTTTGAAATATCCTTGCATCCTTCAACTGATCGAAGAGATCATCAATCCTTGGTAGAGGATACTTGTTCTTTATAGTTACTTTATTTAACTTCCTGAAGTCAATGTACAATCTCAGGGGCCCATCTTTCTTCTTCACAAATAATATTGGGGCACCCCAAGGTGACACACTTGAGCGTATGTACCCCTTGTTTAAAATTTCTTCAAGCTTCATTTGCAATTTTTTCAGTTCTGGTACGCTCATGCGGTAGGGAGTCTTTGATACTGGAGGTGCCCCAGGCATCAAATTTATAGAGAAATCAATATCTCTCTTTGGGGGTATCCCTGATATTTCCTTGAACACATCGTCAAAACATTTCAGGACTAAATGATCCTCCAATTTTTGCACCTTATCCTTAGGTGCTTCTTCTATATGGGATGCAAATATTTGGCAGCCCTTCCTGTAACACTTCTTTAGCTGCATTGTTGATATTTTCTAGATAGTAACTGCTCTGGGAATTCCTTGGACTGCTCTCGGATTTCCTTTCTCATCCAGGAAATTGAATGCCTTTTTATGACAATCTAATATGGCATGGTGTTGGTCCAACCAATCCATACCAATTAGGCAATCATATGACCCCAAAGGCAAGATGTTCAAATATTCCTTGGTACTCAGTCCATTCATGCCCACTAGACATGATTTAACCAAATCAACAATCTTTCTCTTGGCTCCTGTAGCTAGCTACACTAGCCAATATTTCCCATGCTTGCTTCTTGGTAATTGAAATCTTTCCACTACCTTAGGACCTATATAGCTATGAATAGCTCCTGAATCAATTAAAATAGTAAAGGCATGGTTATTGATCATACATTCGACTTCAATCATGTGTGATTGAAACTCAACTTGCTTGTTGTCCAGGGATGCATAGATCCTTGGTACTCTTCTTCCCATGTCCTCCATTGTTTCTGTTTTCTGAACATTGTGAACAACTCTCACCTTGTCCTTTCTATGAGGGAAATCTCTATACTTATGATCTCCTTTACAACCCCAACATTGCATAGGTGTTTGTCTTGGCCTTTTCTCGCCTACTTCAGCCATCCTTGGCTCTCTCAAAATTGGTTGTCCTTGAGGACTATTTATGAATAATGGTGGCTTGTTCCCCTTCTGCCTTTTCTCCCTCTTAAACTTCCTCGTGTCTTCCCAAGCTTTTTTGAAAGCAGGGTTTCCTTTATGTTGATCATATAAACACTTTTCCTTCCTTATGGTTCCTTCCAAAGTTTTAGGATCATCATACTGGATTTTTTCACTAATGAAATATGGAAGCCCACTCAGATATATGTGTATCTTAACGGTCTCATCCTTAATGAAGGAGACATACTTCAACAACTCTAGAAATTTGTTTTCATATTCATCTATAGTCATGCTGCCCAATTTAATTTCAAAGAACTCTTTCATATTTTTGTCATAGTATCTCTTGGTTAAGTACTTCTTTTCAAAATGTCTCTTGAATTCCTTCCATGTAACATTCTTCTCTCTGATGTGTTTCACTTGAATAATCTGATCCCACCACATGGATGCCTTTCCTTTCAGCTGATAGATTTCAATTCTTCCTTTTGCATGAGAGGAATAATTATGCAATTGGAAATATTTCCTCATTCCAAGTAGCCATGTCTCAGCATCTTCATCTTTCTGGTGCCCTCCATCAAAAGTAGGAGGTTTGAGCTTATTCATTTCACCCTTCAGTTCATCCACTTAAGATATCCTATTCTTTCTGGTAGGAGATGGACTTGAACTATTGTATGGCCTTCTTTTGGAGTTCCTTTGGGAGTGTTGGTGATGTCTGTTACCACTTCTTTCTCTTCTTTCCTCATCAGGGGACATGTGGCTCCCTGATTTGTTGGATCCACTTCCCTTATCCAAATTCTTTTCAATTCTTTCTAGGATCTGCATTAACTTCATATTGAAGTATTCTTGTTTTTGCTTGGATCTCTCAAGCCTTTCATTATCTGCCTGGTGAATTTGGACATCTTTTTGCAAATTTTTAATGATTTTCATCATGCCCGCATCTTTATCTATTTCTTCTCCATGCCCATTGGAGTTTGTTACTTCAACTCCAAAATCATTCTCCGAACTGTAAGCATATTGTGCCTCCTCCATTTCTCTGCACTATGAGACAATTCGGTTCGGTTCTGACAATTGTTAACTCTGCAAAATGTGCAGTCAACCAAAATTTGTCAGGTTATTAGACTTAATAATTTTCCAAAATAACATAAACCAATCTAATTCAACAAAATAATATCAGACTCCATTTTTTGCAAGTCTTGGTCGGTCAAGAATCCCTACGGCTCTATCTCTGAGCCCTATTCTGTTCTACAACAATTTTTTGGCGCTAGCCCTTTTTTCTTCAACCCTTAATTCACATGTGACCACGGCTGTGACCAAGTGCTAATAGTTGTGTGCTTATCCGGAACCTTGAAACTTCGAGGCTCTGTAGCTTCAGAGGTTTCCATTTCCTCACATCACAAACATCACATGACATTGAAATGGAAAATTCATGGAGGACGGTGGATCTATAGTCCACATTCCCTATTCAATCTATGGTGGATAGGAGCTCCGGGACTCTAGGATTCGACGGTTTCCAAAGCACATCAAAACAAATCTCTCAGAGTGACGAATTGGTGAACTTACAACAAACACATCAACAGTCTGTGCCCTTTTGATAACCAATGACCATGATCAACTCTGGGACTCCGACTTCGGGAGTTTCAAACTGTCCATACTCTCAATTCTTCTGGAGTGCCAAGTCTCCAAACTGTTGCATTTGTTTCCAAGTATCATTTCTCGATCAACAGTCGAGATTAACTCTGGCCCTACGAGCTTCATGGATTTCCAAATCACTTCTTCACAGATCTCCCAGAGTGCCAAATTGTCAGATATCCCATCTCTTGCGTCCACATGTCATCTCTCGATGGATGGTGAGGATTCACTCTACTCTTCGGAGCTTTGGAGGTTTCTCCTTCCTCTCACTTCCTTCCGAACATTGAATTGGCAAATGCCCAGGGTCCACTTAGTACTTCTTACCCTGGGTGCTACGTGTTGGAAACATGGGGTGACATGTGGCCTTATCCTTGAGTGGCATGTGTCAGGTCATGATTGGTACAACAAGGTCTATCAAAGTACAAAGTCATATGACACATGACATGCCTAAGGGAGATCCACATCACCTAGGTGATGCCATAATTCCATGTCACATCCGCTTCTTCTAGACTTGAGGGCTCCAGAACTTCAAAGCTTCAGGGCTCTAGGACTTCGAAGGATTTCACATTTGAACACCCCAAAACTCTCGAACCGTGAATCTCTTAATACTTACACGTTACCCCCAGTGATGTCATCACGTCATGTCACTTTGGCGATACAAGACTTCGGGGATTTCTCCTCCCACTCAATCATGAACCATTTCTTTCGGAGTATCAAGTCTCCAGACCTTGGGATATGACGCCACGCGTCCCATGTGACCAATGGTTGAGATATACTCGGGCCTTTAGGAGTTCTCTATTCAATGCTAACTGTAACACCTTTCCTCCGGAGTACCAAGTCTCTGGACTTCTCGATCTAGTGCCACATGTCTACTGGGGTCAAGTTATCATGGTCTCGATCTAGTTAAATCCTTCACCAAGGTTTTAAATACTTTAAGTATCATCATGGGCCTCACTATCCATGCTCGAGAGGAGTGCCACATGGAGAAATACTTGAAGCAGACATGTGGCCCAATATGACAGGTGACATGTGTCATGTTCTAACTAGCATTGCTATCTTCCAAAGGATCTTAACTCACTGACACGTGGCACACATCCCATGTTTCCACATCATCCCTGGTGACGTCAGCAGGCCACGTCACTTTTACACTTGCACACTCCAATTCTCCTAAACATCGAACTTCTGAACAAGTTGATCTTTTGACACGCATCTACTTTTATGAACAGTCTGGATGAACTCCAGACTTCAAGACTTCGAGATTTTTCTCCTTAGCACACTTTGTTTCTCCCGAATGTCAAACTTCGGAATACATCGATCTGCCAACATGTGCCTCCTTTAATGAATGGTCTGGATCAACTCCTGACTTCGGGACTTTAAGATTTTTTTCCTTAGCACACTTTGCTTCTCCCAAATGCTGAATTCCTGAAAAATCCAATATGTCAACACGTTTTTCTTTTGACGAACGGTACATATTAACTCCAGAATTCGAGTTTTCACTATAGCACACTCCATTTCTCCCGAAGTGCCGAACTTTCGAGCAATCCAGTTTACCGACACCTGTTTATTTTGATGAACGGTTCGGATTAACTCCAGACTTTGGGACTTCAGAAGTTTTCACTCTAGCACACTCCATTTCTCCTGAAGTGTCGAACTTCCGAACAAGCCAATCTGCCGACACATGTTTCTTTTGACAAACGGGTCAAATTAATTCTGGACTTCGGTACTTCAGGATTTTTCACTCTAGCACACTCTATTTCTCTCGAAGTGTCTAACTTTCGAACTGTTGTGAGATCTACGACTCACAATCATTCACGCGTAGATCTATCAGCTGAGATCTATTTTTCATCACTGCTCCTTACCTTCTTCTTTTGGCTTGATCTAATGACTCAGATCTATCCTTGGTCAAATCCAACAGTCAAGAACTTCTCCTCGGATCTACGGTGTAGATCCACTCTGGGACTTCAAAACTTCGGGCTTCGTCCCCTCTTTCTTTATAACACATAAAATTCGTCGAAGTCATGAAGTCCGAAGGAATTGGGATTTAACTCTCATGCATCTTTTTCCAGGTTTGACGGTTGGAAAAGTTGGCCTTTCCCCTGCACACATCGTACGCCCAAAATTCAACCTTGCGGCCAACCACAACGGTTGTTATGGTTTCTTTCTCTGTTTCAATTCCATAAACCATTGTACTTCATGAGCTTCATAACATGACCAAGGTATTCTCTTGGCACACAGGGATGCTCTTAACTCATATTTTGTCTGTTTTGACAACAATTTATTTCTAAAAATTTTACTTCAACTTCCACTAACATGGCCCATCTAGGATCAATGTTGAAACTATGGCTCTGATACCAATTTTTAATGTCCCCAACCACCAACAGGTCAGGCGTCGTCATAGAGTAAACATATTTTTCTCTGATAACATTTTGTAACGTCCCCCGGGCATCAACAGGTTGGGTATCGTCACCTCAGACATAGCTCTTTGTAGAATAAATCACATATAAACTTAAAAGAAAATAAAAAGAGAGAACATGAAAACATACATGCAGCGAAACACATCATATTACTACAAGAATAAAAAACATGCACTAAATCACATCACTTAACCATTAAGCACATAAATGATACTTATCTCTTAATTGAAGTACACCAACTGTGTGCAGACCTTCCACAAACCTCCCAACCTTAGACCACGTTGCTCATCACTCTCAGCAGTGGGTCACCCCTGAGTTGGGACTAAAATCCATCGGGAAAGGGATTCCTAGGATAGGAAGGGACAATAGGAAGTTGCACAGTACAACAGGAAGGATTTCTTCCAAGGAGCCACTTATGCACACGGCTCACAGACTCTCATTCCCCACATGCCTATCCCACCCCAGGAGTGTACACCTTCACTGTCACACAGTCCATTGGCTGCTCCACCTCCCTTCCAAGGCTTCAACAACAGGCCGGACGAAAGTCTCATAGCTCTGTAGTTGCTACTAGACTCCCTCCAGGAGAACTCACTTCCTCATAAAACTCTCTCACCTGGAGAGATTTTCTCACAAGCCTGACAACCTACTTCTTTGATCCACACTCTCTCACCTAGGAGATTTACTCACAAGCCTAACAACCTGCTTCTTCACTCCCTCTCCTCAACACCCGAACATGATGATGGAAACAACATAAACTAAACGTGGGGCACAGTGAAACACACACACAACCCGCAGGGTACATGTTCAGTAAGATATCAGTTCGGGCTTGAGGAGAGGTTCAGGATGGTTACGGTTCAACAATGGCAAACCAAATTACTGTGTGCTTGCTTCGTGCATGAGTGAATTGGGGGAATGGCTAGCCTGGTCATAATTCTGGGAGTGAGGATGGTGAAAGAAATTGTGAGTGCCCTAATGCCCAGAGCGAACCCCCACAATGGTGGAAATTCCCACATAAATCTGCATGTGCCCAGGTTGACACCTAGCTCTCTTGGGAGCTCATCCCTCTCTACTTGGAGTTTGTTCCTCTCCCCAAAGGAACTTAGGATAACTGGGTTTATTTCCCAAACTTTAGTAATTTAATGAAATACATTATAATATTCCCTTGGGTTAAGCCCCTAAGCTTAGCCCCTTTATCCTAGCCTCTCATCCCCCTTCCCTTACCCATCCTAGTGGAGCTTAGTCCCACATACTCTTTCATCGTGGTTGGTATACACGCAACGATGTTATTATATTAATAATATGAATATTTACATGTACAGAACATGCTCATGACCTTTAACATCTAGGCTCTCTAGCCTAATAAACACATAAGCCTACCAACTTATAATTACTTGGCTCACCAGCCTACAAAACATGTTACATTCATAATTAAAACCGGGGTCGGCCTTGGGATATTACACCTCACCGCCATCCTTTCCTCATCGAACTGGGTTAAGCCCAATGGCGGTGATAGGTGGGACCAGGGCTACGATGTGACTGCCTACTTTTTCCAGTACACTGACAACATTACCTCAGATTTTGTTGCCAAAAAACCCAAAAGATAGAAAGTTTAGCCAACGCCATAAAAAATAGTTTTTTTCGGAGTTCCCTTTCCCCCACTTCAGGGGTATGCTAGTATATAATTTATTTTACTTAATATGCATATTGAAGTATTTTATTTATACTACACATTGAAATAAAAAAATTTCATTAATATTTTTTTAAATGTCACGTGTCAATTCCATATTGAGAACCGAAGGAATTATACAAGCACCTTTCGAGACAATAAGAATTTTTTTGTTTTAGTTGTAATCTATATGTGTGTATTTTCTTGGATGTTTTCAATGAACAATAGATAGCCCAAGGAGCCACGTTGTTGTGCCTACAAAGACATGTCATATCCTATGAGGTTATAGGTCATGCAATGAAACCTTAGTCTATAACTAGGTGCAATGAGGCAACTCCCAACATAAAGTGGTCACCAGGTGGTACACAAAGGCGACAATTCTGATAGGTTTTAATCTCTTGTCAGTTCCCATAGGGTTATGGACTGATGGCTAACATCAAAATTGATTACAACAAGGATGTCTTTGATATAGAGGATATATTCCTCATATGTGAAGCCTTTGTTTGTATCAAGAAGCCAAAAATGGTCCTGGATTTGGATGATTTGGAATTGTTGGATGCGTTTGGAGGTATCTTTCCCGAGGCAACGTATAGAAGGTGGAAAGATCATTTAATTTGGGTAGGCGAGAGGTTCCAAGGAGGTTTGTTGGAGTGCAAACCTCACAATCCAAAGTGAGCTAGTGCATTGGTGGATACCCAGAATACTTCACATTCGCCATCCCTGCATGAAACCAGTGCATAGACATGTTTTGAAAATAAAGGTGTGAGTATTCACAACAAGTTTGGCTTCCCATCTACCAATTCGGTAGAGTAGATGGTCAAAAATACAAAGTGTTGGAAGGTTAAGAAAGAAATGTGTGAGACATTGGTTGGTGCAGATGTGGAGATCAAGGCCATCCCTGATCTGTTGGGTCGCATAGATGTTAGTCGATTTTATGGATAAATTGTTTCTCATTCGACATTAATAGAACGATTGGACGAGAATTGGTCAGGTTTACTGGGGTACATCCCAAAATTCCATAAACTAGCATGTGGGTGGATATGCTTTAAGTTCTATAGCAAGGAAGAATTTGTTGATATTTTTAGCATAGTTTGTGGATGGGGGCCCTCCGGGATAGTTTTAAAGGAATGTGATATTTCGTTTGACCCAACAAGAGACGCTCTTTCCCCTACAAAAGTATAGGTCATCCTCCCAAACATTCTGATGGTATTTTGGGAAGAAATGGTTCTGCTTTCTATAGGAAACAAAATTGGGAAGTTTATAACTTGTGATCCTAAATGGGAGGAGAAGATTGACAAGATATGGGCATGGGTACAAATAGAAGTGGATATAAAGGAAGGATTGTTGGATGAGATCAAATTGGTGTGGAGAATATTCACATGGATGCAAAAAATTGATTGATTATTAGTGGGATCCCTTTATATTTTTCATATGTCATAAGGTTGGCCATCTGTAGGAATCTTCCATATCACTTTCATCCTTTCCAAAAAAATTGGAAGACGAAATAACCATTAGAGGAGTGTGCTCATGATAAGGTGGAAACCTCACAAAGAGATTATCTAAGAGAAGAAAAGTCTTCAGGTGAAGTGTCCCCAGGTGCCTCTTCTCCATTGGACCATTCGATTCATTCTACTGGTAATTTTAATTCTCCATCTATTTTGAATCATTCACAAAAATTAGCAGAAGCTCATAATGAAGGTTTGAATAATGAGTGACTTTTCCCTACCACAAAGTCGTTTTCCCCTCCTGATAAATGTCCTAGGGTCACAACAATGGTAGTCCCTTCTTTGAGAGATCTAAGTTCTTCCCAAAAAGTGGGGCCTTACTTGATATCCCCCCATTGTGTGTCCCCTAAAAAAGTCCCTTCCACTCCTTCTCATTCGACTGAGGTCTCCTCTTCCAATCATTCCTCCAAGTCATTTGTTAAATTCGACTATTTGTTATGCTCCAAGACTAAAAAATGTCTCGAGGTCTTCTGTTTTGGGGGGATGTCTTCGGAAAAAGGTTATGTGGATCTTGCGGGCAGAAAATCCTTGATCTCCCTAGCCCAGTCCCATGCTTTGAAAGAGATTAGATGTGGTAAACAAATCGCTATTGTTCAGGCCCTTACAACAGGGAGATCCTAGGAAGGGGGTTTGAAATTATTGTGCTTTATTTTAATGCACATGAGGTTGGGGGTGGTCCGAAATTTCCCTCCATCAAAAGGCTTGTTTAGGATTGTAGTCTTGATTTTTTAATGATACAGGAAATAATTTGCAGTGATGTAAAAGAAGTAGAGGCTATCTGAAGCTTTTTAAGTGATTGTTTTTTCAGTACTACTGACTCAGTGGGTCTTTTAAGAGGTTTAATTTCATCATAGAGCCCTAGGTATAGGGATTTTTTCTCCTCACATCTTCCTTCAAGAATTGTGGTAGACCTGATTGACCATTATCTTAATCGTTCATTCAGGTTAATCAATGTATATTTGTTGTATGTAGATAAGGTTCCTTTTTGGGAAGGGGTGAGAAACCTCAGGTTCCTAAATGTCCCAAATATCATCTTAGGAGGTGACATCAATTTCACCCTATCAATTAATAAGGTTTTGGGATCTCGTCCACGTTTAGACCCCCAAGAAGTTTTTTTTCTAATTGGATTGAAAAATAACCATTAGATTGAATTGGAGCCCCAAATATTGACTCAAACTTTGAGAAATGGAAGGAAAGGTAATGAACTGGTGGCCAAAAGTCTTGAAATATTTCTTATTTCAGAAGCGATGATTGATTATCAATGGAAATTTAAATCTTGGGTGTTTGTGGGGGGTATCTCTAATCACATCCCCATTGTGTTGGAGATCATTAAGAAAAATCCCCATTCTCCTTCCCTATGAAGTTCAATCATGACTGGCTCTTGGAGGATGATTTTAAAAGGATAATACTTTCTTCATGGTCGCCCCTTGTTGATATTGATGATTGATCCTATATGAACTAGTTCATAGAAAACATTGCAAAAGTTTAAAAAACAACCACTCAATGGGCCAAAGCTTTCAATGAAAAATGACCTCGCTCCTTTAGGAAGTGGAGTATAAGTTAGGTGTGTTGATGATAAACATCTAGGATGATCAACTATGAGAAGAGGATAGCTTAGCTTTGAGTGAGTTATTGCAAAAAAGGAAATACTTGCTGGATTATAAGGAAACCAAATGGTTCCTCAAGAGTAGAGACACCTGGTTAAAGGAGCGAGACAATAACACAAAATATTTCCAGAAGTTTAAAATCGAATGAAAAATAATCGGTTCCATATGTGAGATAAAGGATTCAAGAGGTCGTTTGGGTTCCTCATTTGAAGACATTGTTGCAACAGGGAATGATTTTTTCTCAAATATTTTTAAGGAGACTTCAAGATGTCCTATTCCTGAAATTCTAAAGGTCATATGCATGTTTATGAATTCCATCTCAGAGGAGATGAATGAATCTCTTCAAGATGAGATATCTGAAAAGGAAATTTTTTCAACCCCTTCTTCTTTTCAAAAAAGTAAGAGTCTTGGTCCAAATGGTTTGAATGTAGAGTTCTATATAGGATTTTATGAGTTGTTAAAATCTAATCTCTTAAAAGTGACCCTCGAATCCTTTTATTCTAATTTTCTACTTTTAATCCCAAAGAAAAAAGAATCAATTTTTTTCAAGGGCTTCCGACCAATTTCATGCTACAATCTAATATATAATCTCATCCCCAAGATCTTAGCCAATTATTTAAAGCCCATTTTTAGAGAAATTATTGTCTGAAGAAAATATGGTTTTATGCACAAATGTCAAATTCATGATGTTGCTTCTTTAACCTAGGAATACCTGCATTCTATCAAATTTTAGAATATCCCCTCCACAATTATGAAGTTATACCTATCCAAATCTTATGAAAATGTTAACTAGACTTTTGTTCGGTTAGCTCTAGTCCAAATGGGGTTAAATTTAAACATAGTTAATTGGATCAAAGGATTTCATTAAGTCTTCATCTTTTGTGATGCTTATAAATGTCTCTCCTTTCGCTACCTTTTGTTCTTCTAGGGACCTTCAACAGGGGTGCCCTTTATCTCCCTTTATTTTCCTCATTGTTGCAAAAGGGTTGTGCATGCTAATGAATCACACTCGAAGGAAAGGTCTTATCAAAATCCTTAATATTTCTACATCAAAAATCCTTACTCATTTGTTATTGTAATGCCTCTCTATGAGAGGCTATGAATTAATAAGTCACACTTTATACACATATGCATTAAGATATTTGATGTAAACTAAGATTTTTCTTTTTATGTAAAAGTTCATAAACATAATGAATACATACTAACAAAATACCTCCTCCATAGTATGTTGAAGATGATCAGTTACAATGTATCCTTGCTAGTAGTAGGAAGATGCTTCTAGGAATTTTTTTCCCGCTTGCCCAGAGTGAAACAACGAAATTATCCTTCCATCCAGCTAGGAGCCTAGCCAACTTCCTAGCTCCAAGAAATATTTTGGTTTCTTGTCCCTTTGTGCCTGTGACTCCAATAACAACAAAGCACATATGCTCTAAGAATACCATCACAAGAAATATATCTTCCAAGAATTATCCATCCTCGCAACATGCTTCAACCTCTCAATTGACTCCCCCCCATCATCAATTTCTCTTCCTATTTATCAAGTTTCCATAAAACCCTTCTCCAAGTATCCTCAACGACCCTCATTATTAGTCATCAACCTCCCCTATCTAGAATTTTGGGGAAAGATAAAACAAACTAAAATAAAAATGACTTACATAAAATAAAAATAAATAAAATGCAAAGTCTTTCTTCTCATGATAGCTCATATATGCAACTTGAAAATTTTCCCCAAAATGTACATGACAACCCACCATACTCATTTGAATCATCATATCAACCATCAATCCAAGTCAAAGAAGGTTAATGCTACTAGATATTTTTGAATGCAATATAATTCACATATCCATTAAATCATTCAATTAAATACTTAATAATCTAGTTTAATAACTAATACATTAATTAATTGTATATGTGTAGGGTATTTGTGCGTGGCTAGTAGACACATATCCCACGCATGTACTAATACTAAACAATCACTTCCTCTAGTGCATAGTTCATATATGATCACACCAAGGTATGCACAACAACAAATGCGTCATTCGATAATTTTAACAAACTAAACTACAAGAATTCTTCAATAATTCATCATTACACTTAAAATATAAAAAGGGAATAAGAATGAGTATTTTGGAACAAGAGTCGCACATCTAATCCCCAATCATTATTTTCAACTAACATTGAAGCATCCTTCCTTCCTAACCTACTTCCATCTCCCATCCTATCCTTTCCTTTACTAGACTAATGATGGAGCGTCAACTATATTGACCTAACTCCAAATAGAACTCGTAATAGGAAGTGTCATTCATCTTGACCAAGCTTCCCTAGCAGGAAACTCGCAGTCACCATCACATGTTTATGGGAGCGTGACTTCACACAACCCTCCCACAATTTCAGGTTTCAGAGGATACACGATGGGAAATACCTCCACCCCTCTTAATAAAACTAGGGTTAACACTCTATATTTAGCCATATTGTGGAACTAGTGTTCTTAGATTCACATCATCAAACAACCACTCAGGGAAAGTTGTGTGTCCTGTCAAAACCAAACTTACCGCAAATCATAACAATATTTCGAATCATAAATTAAAGAATAAGTGAAACTTTTAGCATACACTATCTTCTTGATGTCTACACAATCCAAACTACCTTAGCATTACAATCATTTTTCTATCGCATAACTCATCAACCTGTTGGTTAGTTTCCCAATAACTCATATCCATGCATATACACCACAATTTCATATAAGAATATATATATGCATTAATGTTCAACTAAGAAATGTATATTTATTTTTATCATGCCTTGCATCTGTTATGCGCTCACAACATAAGTTGAACTAGTATCCATGTACCAAAATTCCATATCATCATTATGAACATATAACAATAAAAATAAAATTATGCAACACATAAATAGGTCCATATATACAGTGCATATCAAATGTTTATATAAATATAGCTAAGTCCAAATAGTTACTAAGAAATGAATTACTAAGAAGAGTAATATCAAAGTTTTAACTGTCTAAGGTCAAAACATGGGGCATTACATACACCCAAACTTCAAGAAACTTTGTCCTGAAGTTATGGTCAAAATTCAAGGTAATCATAATGCATGGTCTTTACATCTCCCTAGGGTTATCTCTTTAAAAATTATTACATGGTGACTACTTTGATTGCACTATCATGAAGCCATCACAAGGCTACTACTACATTAGCGATAAGGAGAAGACCCATCAATATAAAATTTATTTCCCATCTAAAAATCTATTGTTTTTATTAGGAAACAAGAGATTTAAAATATCTATTTCTCTAACTTTTAAATTAAGTTATGAGGCATTCTGATATTCCTTTCAACATCTCTTTGGAATCTTCTAAAATCACTAGTCTACAAATTTTATTTTATTTTCATTATTATTTTCACATCTATCATACTATTGTTCTTTACCATACATTAGCCTTTTAACAATGTGAATGAAAATTATCAAGTCATCTCATTTTTACAATAACATAACTATATCAAAAAATTTAAGTATATTTAAGCACCTTTTAATGAAAACCATCCCATTATATTTATTCAAACCATCAATGCACCTTTCAATTGAAAAATTTTCAATGCAATAACCACCATGCTTTAATATGTCTTTCTCTTAAACAAGATTAATCAATAATTTGATTTATTCACAGTATCCTAAAATCTTTCAATAAGGAAGACAACTCATTTGTCTCACCATTCTAATCCATACTTCAAATTTCCCACTACTTCAAGGTTTGGCATTAGATCATAAAGGGCTTGAAACACACAGTATAAGATAGCACTCATAAAACCTATGAGGTGTATCCATAGTTGCCAATGAAATGTAGAACATGCTTCTCAAAATTAAATATTTACTATATCCTCCTCATTGAAATGTGTGTATCATATGTGGTACATACAACCTTGCCTTAGCTAATCTTCTAAGCAATAATGAAAAAAAAATCATATTCATGACTAATAGTTTTCTTTACATAATTTTTTTAGGGAACTAATAGCATATATATATATATATATATATATATATACTCAAAGATTGCTTTTATGTTACTATATTATTATGAGCATTTTTAAAACTCTAATATAATTTAATGAATATCTTTATTTGCGATCAATCATATAAGGAGTAGTTGTACCCTCAAAGCCTCGAGGTAGCCATCCTTCTACTAACTTTTATGTTCGAACCATTAATCATCTCCATATCAAATTTAAGTCCAAGATCTATACACACAAAACCAAGAGATAGTCTATTTTCCATTGAAAAACTTTGTTAGAAGCATGTAGCACAATGAGTGCAAAGATGGGGAAAATAAATCCGTTGAAAGGAGGTTGAACCGATCTCCCCACAAAAGGAATTAGAGCTTTGGTGTGACATCCCTCCGTTACGACAACAAACAGTGATGGGAAAAAGGTATATTTTTTTTTTTTTTGCATTAGAAAATTAAATCGTCATGACATAATTAATAACATCACAAGTTACACATCATCATAAGAAAATAATGACACATCCAAGCATTAACATAATTAACAACGACGTAAATCAATGCATAAACATTAGGAACGACACAATTCAACACAACACGTTCGACTGAAGCAATATACAATTGAAAGATCAACCATGTCACTAAGCATTTAAGGAACTACTCGCCCAACCTACCCTGCAAGGCTAGGACCTCCAAGACACATAAGAAACACTCAAGCCCAGGATTCATCTGATTTATTTTGACCACTTAAGGTCTCAGGGTTGGCGACTGTTCTAAGGAACAAGGAGGTGTCTAAATCCCACTAACACAATCAAGTCAAAAACCAACTAGCTCAATCAATCAACATCATTATTGTTCATGGTGCAAGATAATATAATTACTAATCAATCATATGTCAACATTACTCTAAAGGCGCAAGTGTAATCAACTTTATTTTATAAGGCGCAAGAGATTATAAGGGCTTAATCAATCATATAACAACATAATTTAAGGCACAAGTGTAATCGACTTTATTTTGTTTTCATGGCACAAAAGAAAACATCTATTTAATTTCAAGGCACATGATTAATCAATTACTGAATTAAACAATATATCAACATTATTTTCAAGGTGCGTGCATGATCTAATTACTGAATTGAACATAAAGAAACATTCCTTCCAGGGAACACGACTAATCAAATTGGAAAGGTGACTTTTATGTGTTGTTGTTCATGGAAGCATTCCAAGGGCTTGAAGAGATGAAAAAATCTAATATCATGAACTAAACATTGTTAGAAAAGACTACAACTATTATGGAGGATAGAGGGACACAATTCATCGAATAGTAAGATCATTGAGATATATGTTTGTTCATATGTAATTAAAATATATGCTCTTGATCATGTAGTAAAACCAATGTGTAAGTTATTATGGAGGATAGAGGGACACAATTCATCGAATAGTAAGATCATTGAGATATATGTTTGTTCATATGTAATTAAAATATATGATCTTGATCATGTAGTAAAACCAATGTGTAAGTTATTGCATTCATGTATATTAAAATATTGAAAATGTCAATAATATGATCTTGGTGCTATCTTTTTCTATTTTCCAAATCATTATGAACTTTTTTTTGGAATTACTTGAAGAAATCCTTCTTATTAGCGTGAAAATTTAATTATATATTTTTCTTATTGGGAAATCTATTATCTCTTTTTGTGTAGGTTTTATTGCTTTCATACACTTTATTTAATATGATTTCAATTTACTCTAATATTCCACTATCTTGAATCTTTTTGACTTCCAAATTTTTCCACCTGAAGAGTGAGTTTTAAATTCATCTTTGTCATGATTCAAATGGGATATCCTTCAATGAATGGTCGAAACCATTGTTATAGACAAACTGTGCAGGTGAAGATAATATTCTCAACCTTAGGGTTGATCCATTCCATGAATATGGATCACACATCCCATACTTTATATTACTCTTTGTATATATCCATTGGATTCCATAAGATACAATGCACTAAAAGACAACTCAATGCAAGAATATTGAAACAGGTTCCTTAAAAATTTGAAAGTAAAATTTGTAGCTTTAATTGAAACTATGACATTTGTACACTGTGGAATATTACCACTTATCAAAAGAAAATTAAGGGATATATAACATTCTCTTTGAGTAATATTGATTTGAAAAATTGTGCCTCCATGTTTAATGTATATACTACCACGGAAATAAATGTATATACTACAATAAAAATAAATTCATTTCCTTTGAAATTCCCTAGTCTTGTAACAACATCCATATTGACTTCTTCCAATTCCTAGTTAAGCATTCTAAAAGAATTATGTTTTCCCAATGGGTGTTGATGTTCTACTAAAGGTTTCAAAGGGGAAGAAAAGTCACCAGGAGAATGGGTGTTGGTGTTCTACCATAATTTTGCACCAGAAAAATGCATTACAGTTTAAAATAAAACTCAGAGATAAATTCCTGGCACATACCATTGAGGAAGAAGGTAAACAAAATGAAGTCTAGTTATAAAACAAGCTCAAAGATAAATTTCTGGCACACACCATTGAGGAAGAAGGAAAAAACAATGCATTCTAGTTATAAGACAAAGCTCGGAGATAAATCCCTGACACATACCATTGAGGAAGAAGGTAAAAAAAAACACAACTTAGTTATAAAACAAATCTTAGAGATAAATATCTGGCACATACCATTATGGAAGAAGGTAAAAATGAAGTCTAGTTATAAAACAAATCTCAGAGATAAATCTCTGGCATACCATTGAGGAAGAAGGAAAAAAAACGCAGTCTAGTTATGGATAAAATGCAGAGATAGATTTTGAAAAAACGCAGAGGTTTATACAAGAGAAAAAAAAATCGCTTGGCTAATTCCAACAATGGGCAAATTGGCACAAGGAAAAATGCAATCCAGATTCAAAAACACAGAGGTAATTCCTTAATGAAATCTCAATCCATATTCAATAGCGCAGAGGTAAATCCCTAATGAAATCGCAATCCAAATTCAATAAAAAAATGCATATGTTATTCCTTAATGAAATCTCAATCTAGATTCAATAGCGCAGAGGTAAATCCCTAATGAAATAGCAATCCAGATTCAATAAAAAAATGTAGAGGTAAATCCTTAGATCCTTAAGGGAATCACAACTCCAGATACAAATAAAAGCACAGAGGTGAATCCTTAAATCCTTAAGGGAATCACAAATACAGATACAAATAAAAACGCAAAGGTGAATCCTTAAATCCTTAAGGGAATCGCAAATCCAGATACAAATAAAAATGAAGAGATGAATCCTTAATCCTTAAGGGAATCACAAATACAGATTCAATAAAAATGCAGAGGTATCTGGTGAGTTATTATGTACAAACGCAAGAAAACTCTTATATAAAAATGTAGAGATTGCCCCTAATTTGAAAAAAAGGGAAAACAATGAATAAGAAATCAAGATTTAGTTTGGAGTTAAAATTGCAGACTCATTAGTAATTCCTTTCTACAATACACAATCATCAAGGAAACTTTCCATTCCAATATCAGAAATCCATTACCACTGTCAACAATTCAAAAACCATATATACAATAAAATTTTAATAAAATGCAAACTCCAAATGAAAATATCATAATGGGTGAATATAGGCTTGACGAAGATCCTTGGTGACTGATGTCCCCTTCCTCCGTTTGCTTGCTAACCGTTGAGACTTCACCGATACCTCCTAGGCAATGCTAGGGGTATTGTTCTTCCCCCTTAGCCCCCGAGCCACAAAGGGGCCACACACACACACACAACCAGAAATCCTCTAGCTCCCAGCTCACCTCACAAGGTAGAGCCACCACTCTCTCTCAAGCTGGGTATCCCAACTCTCACAAGAAAAACCTGTCAAAATTTCTGCAGCATAACCTTACCCTTAACCAATGTGATCCATCTCTCAACTTAGCCATTTGTTTTATATAATTTTCTCATAACTCATCCCCACTTGCACACTTAAATCGTCTTTTTAATTAAAATAATTTAGAATTATCTCCCCCTTACATCGTTTCCCCAATTTGCACAATTAAATCCACTTTTTATTTTAATAAAATTCAATTTCCCTCACCCTTCCTAAAAACGCTCCTTAAATCACTCATATTTGTCTCTTTATTCCCCTTATCTCCAATTAATGACTGACGCCTTTCTAAAACTGATTTGAGTTAAAATAGGAATCTTCTCCTAGTTAGACTAATGTTAGCTAGACTCTAGATTCCTTTCTATGCATACCCATTTCTTTAGTTTTATTCCATTCTCACCTTAAATTCCAATTTGGTAATTACTTGCACATATGTGTATGAATCAATCTTTAGATTTATTTTGTTTACCTTGAATTCTTAAATTGATATACTTCATCCCCTCACATTTAATTTATAAAATTAGTTTCTAGTCTTCTTACTAACTTATACTTAGTCTTAACTAAATTTTTAATTGCAAAAGATTATACTCTTGTAGGGATTATGATTAATAAATTCATTAATTAATTAATTAATTCGGCAGTTCTTAAGATTTTACAAGGTTTAACACTCTCTCAAATTTTTCTAGGCCACCTAGATTCATTGACTCAAATTTTAATTCTACGACGTGCTCTTCCAGACGCACTCTGTGCTTCAAGGGTGTTACTCGCCTTTGATTCAAAGTTTTAATTACGCGACATGCCCTTCAAGACGCACTCTGTTCTCCAAGGGTGTCACTCGCCTTTGACTTGTTTTGGTAGTTTTACAACCCCTGGAGTCATCACTCCATTCGGGTGACCTTGTGAGAGACTAAGGACTTCTAAAGAATAAGGACCCCACCTTATTGCGTGCCCCTTAGAATCTTCGTGAGCGATTGTCTCAATATTCCCTCACGACATCGTGGACATTTCGAACTAGATAATTGTTAACCCCTCAGTAATCGAACTACGTAATCGTGGACTGTCTCAGTCTATCTCAATATCTGGTTTCTGTGCATGGCCCCTTTACTCATTATGTGAGTCAAATTAGCAAGCATTTGTCAGCCTTCATTCATTAATGAAACATTGTCAATGATCCATAAACAACATCATAATATAACCGATCATATGTCACATATGCATAAATGAAATACTCAAACCAATACAATCCACTCCCTGACTCAATCCGGTGTCCAAGGAGGTCCATTGATGTCATCGACATCCTCAATCTATCAAGTGTCATGCACACTCAGGGTAAACTTGTCAATAGCATTTGTCAATACATAGATATCAAAACAACATAAATCATAATCCATCAACGTCATCATAAGAATCCATAAGCGAAATAGATAACCATATACTATAACCGAATCACTTGCATGCAAGTGTCCTCAAAGAATAAGTCAATAACATGTGCTCGCAAGAGCAGTATGTTACATCTGGTTCATATTGATTCACATTGGAAATTAATGTGCCAATATCTGTCTATTGAAAAGTGTTTAAATTTGAAGTTTCTCCCACAAACAGTGGGAAAACAACATTATTAGATTTGTTTTTTTGATATTGATAGTTTGATCCAAGTGAAGGATATCCTGGAAATGATTAAGACCTAGATTCCCATTTTCTTCTCCTGCCTTCTAATAATATTTAAAGGAAACCACTCTATACAAAATGTGCAATAGGAGCACCTCTCCTGAGTTGCTAGTCTTATCAATATGTTGTAACAAATATTTAGAACTTCTTGCATCAAGATAATTCACATGTGATTCCTAGTATAAATCAATGTCCTTAAAATAAAGGATATCTCTCGAATCGAGAAGAAAAATGGGGTTGTATTGACCTTTTCTAATTATGTTCCATCTAGAAAGACTCACACTTTTCTCATAATGCATAGAAATTGTTACTACCTAAGTATTCACAAATTAATGTTGTTAGAGGAGTGAGAGATGTCGCATCTTCATTAAAAATTCTTCCACTAAGCTGGAGAAATAATGATCATAAGTAATGAATGAATGCATTTCTTGAGTGATCACATAGCATTTTGATTGTGTGGTCGACATAGCGGAGTTTGCTACATTTATAAATGATGCACTTCTCCTTTTGTTTAAAAAAAATTGAAAAACAATTAGCCTATCTCTTGACTTTCAAGCCTCACCAGTAACAAAGTTGGCAATGCTTTGAGTTAATTGAATTGTATATGGTAAGAGAGGAATTGTTGGTATTTCCCACTAAAATGAGTTTTCATTGGATGTCATTGAACAAAACTTACTAGATATTCGTAGGATCCAAAAGTTGAGACATGTATCTTATTGTTCCTATTGGAACATATTGTGAGCGCTATGAAGAAACTGGAAAGGCCATCATCTACCAACATATATTCAGGTGATGCCCCAAACTTATAATTTCGCATGAAAGGAGGTTCTGGGCTCACCTTATTGAATATGCGTGTCTTGTTTGAAAATGCTTGTACTCTTCATGGAATTGCTTTCAAACATGAGGGTTGAGGGATGATATATAAGAGAGATATAATTTATTTAGAAATTGTTTTTTTTTTGTTATTGTAATTTTTAAATTAATATGAAATAAATTACACATCTCTCTCATACTCTTTGATGTTATAAAAGGAGTATATCAACACAATAAGAAAATTTGTTTATAGTTCATGTTTGTCTCTCATACTCTTTGAGGTTATACAATTTTATTCTAGGTCCAACTTCATTTTGTATATCTTATTTTGCATATAGGTTCATTGCATTTTAGTTTTTTGGGGGGCGCATACGTTCTCTTTTCCCATTATGGATAACATTTCCATCTTAAAATTGAAATTTTTCATGCATCAAGACCACATCCGATATTCACCACTTCACCATGAAACAATGATAATATGAACCATATTTTTTTTGGCTCTAAATTGTTCTAATTTGTTCTCGATTTTTAGCTTATGCATTACTGTAGATTTAGGATGGGCTTAGTTTACTAGAATAAAATAAATATTTGTAAAGGGCCTATGAAAAAAAAAAAAATCAGAAATAGGATAATTTATTGGCAATGGTTGTTTTCCTTTGGAAAACCTGGTAATGATCAAATTCGTTTTTTTTGGGGGGGAGAAGGGTCCTTAATGCAGGCGACACTAAACTACTTCATGCAAAATTCCTGGATTAAGCTTTTGTGTTTATGAATCTCTAAAAAGAAGTATTGTTTGGCTAAATTGAAATCTACATGTTTCTTGTCATACTAAGTGTTACCATTTTGTACAGAAGAACTAAAATACAAAAATAAACTTGCTAAACATGAGTTGAAATCAGTAGCTCATGAGTTGAAAATAATATTGCGATCACTTTCTTACCACCACTCTAGGTAGCCCAAACTTACTTGAATAATACAGGCTACAGAAAAACCCGATTATTTCATTATTTGATAAGAAAACTGTAAAACAAAGAACGTTATATTTTTCATATTCTCAATAGCTTATTGTTACAACATATCATCATAATAGTTTTACCTCAAGGATCATAATAAGCTCATCAACACTAACACCTCATAGCAAAGCCCATCTTTCATTAGCTTCAATGCACTTCTAAGTTGTTCAGTTGGTCTATATTCTACTTTCTTGATTGTAATCCAAACATTGAATTTAAGTATTTACAACAAGAACATCGATGAATATTTTTATTTTTTTTGGTTACGATAAACTTGAATTGCTAGGTTTTACAATTTTACGGCATGCGATGTTGCATGCCAACAAGTTAAAGCCACTGCAAAAGAGACAATCGAACATGCATGGGCATTGGTGCCACATGTACCAGATGAAATTAATATATCTAGTCCTATGAGATGCAACTGGATACATATAGTTGTGGGCTTCTAAATAGGTCCCCGAACCAGATGCCCTGAACGTAAAGCTTCAGTTTCCTATATTAGTTTCCAGTTGCATCACAACCTCCTTCAATAGAGGATAAAGTTGGTATCTTCTCTTAATTTGAAACATACATATTATATATACATATGCTTCCTACACACTGAGGTGTCAAACTACCAAGGTCCCGGGCTTACTATATTTTAACCCAACCTCGTAATAGTTCATGGGTTGATCTGTCCACTAGGAACTCATGTTTTTTTTTCACAACAAAATATATATATATATATATATATATATATATCGAGATTAAATTTATGTATATATTATTATCTTGGTACTTGGAAGTAGATATCCTTTCCATCATCATAAAGTATTTCCTGGATTTCAATTGATTTTAATTGCATTTTGGATATTGTCAATGATGTGAATTGATTCTTAGTGTATTCTTATACATTTTGTTTTCCTCCATCTGACAATATATTGAGCACCCATTAAAAGTTGCAGGACAAGTAGACAATAATGAATGCCCTTCTATTGTAGTTCCACTGCTAGTGTTATGTCTGGCCAGCACATAAACAAAGTAGCTCATCCCACTTGCCATGAGACAATATAATTGTAGTTAATATTAATCTAGTGCAAAGAAAGTAGCTTATCTCCATTGATCAGTGAATTCCAAAGTGTTGGAGAATATCTTATGACCCCTGTTGATAAGACCCTTACTAGGACAAAGAGGGTAACTTCACCATCATTTAAAAAAAACATCATGAATCATTATCTGAACATAACTTGATTTCACTTGGTTTTTTTTGTCCTACTCTATTTCAAGATAAGTCTACATATTGGGAGGTGCTTTTCTTTGTTGACATTGACTATCCATATGTACAGACACACAGTGAAATACAAATATGATCGAATGATAACTGGTTGTGCACGTTATCATCCTCGGGTGCAATATTCAACGACAATATTAATAATTTATTTTCATTTTAATAACTTCAACGCTAGCTTGCCCAATGTTCATTTTCATTACTCAGGAAAGCTTCAACCAACCAAAAATAATGAAGGTAAAAACATTGTTTACATTAATATTTCCAACGTACCAGCACAATGGTGGCATTCTTATGTGCATATCTATATGACTAGAAATTGTGCCAGCTGGTGCAAAGTATGACCAATGTCATTGTAACACGGGAGACCCTGCTACTTGGCTAATTGCACCCCTTCTTTTGACCAGATAGGTTGAAATTATGTGAATATCAGAGACTTTGATATGGGTATCAATATCCAAGTGATGTATGCAACCACAATACTATGATCAAAATCCCAAGAAAGTATAAGGATTATCCTAGTGTAAAACATAAAAATTTGTATAACACTATTGATTTTCAATATCATATAGATACAAGGATTGGAACATATTATATGATAGATGATCGGGCGACCTTGTCCCTTAAGAGCCCTACTTAAGAAATAACTATTGAGCCTTCATTGCTAGTTTGAAGGAAGAATGTGAAGCATAAATACAACCCATAAAAGGTTTATACCACCTAGGTGAAGCATTAGCTCTTGTTGGCTAGAATTTATACTTGCTTGGTGAAATATATGTTATGGATGACTACGAGACCATCCTCAATTCGCCATATATATATATATTGATAATTTTAAATTCATTATGACCCTTGAGAAAAAGCAGTGTAACAAACTCGAGTTATAGTCATTCTTGACTGTATGCAAAATGGCTTGAGTTTTTGCAACAAAATTTTTTTTTACACAAATTCCTTTAGGTTAATTAGAATTTTCAGATGAATTATTTGAGATCCACAGATTGATCTCTTTGTGGGTCTCATTTTGAGCCCTTTTTTTTTATAGGTCATTCTGCAGTGAATTTGAGGCACTTTCTACATTGAGATTGTTTGTTGGTTTACTGTTGGATTTTCCTAGACTGAGATCAATTTATAGGCAGCTTGTGCAGTCATACATGGTTTGGTATAAAATTAGGGTCCAATTATAGAAACCAGAATTAAACAAATAGTCATTGCGGAATGAGCTCAGAAAAAAACCCTTGAAAACATCATATAGACAGGTTGTTTGGAGATTTTGTTTTGTTCCCATAGGAAAATAATCACATGGAGCAAGAACAAATAGGTATGTGAGTATAGGAGTTCAAAATGGTTGGCCATATGATTTGAAACAAATACCTACATAGATGGATGTGGGTGGAAAACATCGGAAGCTTGAAAAACAACATAGAGTGAATCAAGAAATTATGTTTTCGAAGGAGGATACAAATGAAATCTATGAAATGGAAATAGAGGCGATGGAGAACCCAATGCTTACCATTGATGAAGGTGACGAGGAACATCCATTTGTTGTTATTGAATATATACAAGATATATCTAGCTTCCACTGCGAAAGTAGAGGTCCTTATTTGTGAGCCTCCAAAGAGCATGCCTACTAAAATTGACATAAATCACATTATGAGAGATTTTGTGGGAGACTGGATTATTGGGGTGGACTAAAAATATGGCCTCATGCCTACTTTGTTCTTGTCAATGTTTTAAATTTGAAGGATGGATATCCTTCATCCCAAGAGACTTAATGTAACGCCCCTAATTTGATGAATGCTTAAAGATTACAAAGTAAAATGAATTAAAGAAAATAATTATGGTTAACTAAGTAATACTTTAACTACAGATCACATTTAATGATCTGAGAAATAAATCTTAAGAAATCACTGAGAAATGTTATAAAATGGTTGCGTATGCAAGAGGGGA
This sequence comes from Picea engelmannii, assembly GCA_009831015.1. NCBI lineage: Eukaryota > Viridiplantae > Streptophyta > Pinopsida > Pinales > Pinaceae > Picea > Picea engelmannii. The sequence continues at coordinate 1,741,831 of ML776633.1, forward strand.
GAGCTATGAATCCCGAGAAGATAAAACATTAAAGGAAGGGTATGGGACCTGCACGGAGGGTGGTTGGAGGAGTAACTTCATGAGTCGGTGAAGGAGGAATAAGGGAGGGGAGAAGATTGTCGGGAGGGGAATTCGACATGGAAGGGAGATTTTTCTGAGGATTTTTCGGACTTGCTGTGAGCACAGAGTTTTTGACTATGGCTTTTGATCAGGGGAGGCACTGAGTTGCTGGAGGTTTTGGGCACGGGGGCCAGGATATCTGTAGATATCCTGGAGCTAGGTAGTTTTCCTAGTTGGCAGGGAGGACAGTAGTTTTGGGCAGTTATTTTCCTGTTTGTGGCAGGGTTGATCTGGGTAGCAGGCAGCAGCAAGGCAGCAAGGCAACAGAGATTAGCATCAGGACCAGGTACTTTGTTAAGTTATGTATTTGTTTCATCCTGTCATGATATCATTGTTCATTGATACATCTAAGTTACTGGAGTTGCTGATATGAAAAACAATATTTTGCTATGAAGTTATTGTTTCAGTTTACTAATGAAAATGTTTATGAAATTAAATGATGTCTAGAAATATTAGGCTGTTACATATGGTATCAGAGCGTCTTAGTTCGAAATCTGGGCCTAAGGACCAAAACCCCGAGTGTTAACTCCAGCCACGCTTAAACTACAAACAAAACACGTTCAACTTGACCAGATATGACTGATACGGTATCCGAAAATATACTCAGGTAGTACCCCTAAGTTATCCAAGCAAATGATCTCATATATCGCAAGTAACCACTGTAGGCAATACCCTTTAACTAGGTCATATATAGCTACTACAGTTAGTCTGAATATTCAAAGGAACGCCTTTAAAATAGTGGCAGCAAACCAGAAAGTTGCAGGATCACCTCCTATAAATTGGCTACCCTTAAAGCAGCCTGATAAAGCTTTTAAGCACAAAAAAGAGAAGCGATAATTTAATTTTATTTGAGCAATGTTGGTCAATGAAGTTTCGAGTAGTATTGACACCTGAAAATCGATGAAAATATCAAGGGGAGCTTCTGTTGAAGGCTTGAAGTTGGAAAAATTTAATAACTATACGAGTTATACTATATAAAATGCAATAGGACTTTTGCAAGACCTTGAAAAGGCCTACTTTATCTCGAACTTACCTGAATGAGGAACTGCCAATGCGCAGCACCAAAGAGATACAGAAAACTTGTATCGCGCAGGAAGCGTGTAAATTACCTGCCTGTATTAGCCCTGGCAAAATCTTAAATAACGTAAACTCTCATGAACAGTAGACCAATACAAATTTGACCGTACCAAAAGAGCGGGTTTAACACCACATAATGCTCATGCAACTAATTGATTATCCCGAAGAAGCGTTGCTTATTACGAGGGAGAACAGATCTGAGCCGTCAGATCTCGGGCGGATACCCAACAACCGTCGGATCTGTAGGAAGTTGCGAGGGAGTTAAGTCCTCAAGGGATACAAGAGGAGAAATCTTGACATAATCGGGGTCGTCCGTTGGAGGGACGCGTGGCAGCAATCGAGCGCCACCCAAGAGAACCTGACAGGAGGTCAGTCATCGGAGTCAGAGTTTTGTTAAGTCAGAGAATCGAGACCTTGTGGTTCTCGAAATCCCGAGAACGGATCCTAGCCGTTGATCTCGGCAGGACACGGGTCAGCGTTCTGGGGAGGAATCGAGATTTTACCATATCGGAGATTTTAGGAGTGTGGAACTCGTGCATGTTGAAATCGTGATCCGCGATTTCGCGATAGAATCGGAGCCGTCCAAACAACGGGGACACGTGTCAGGAGATCCCGAAGAGTCGGGGATCGGGAAATCGGGGTTTTCGAAGACAAGGAAACCTCGTCGCTGGGAATCGCGATCCGCAATATCCCGACAGTGACGTAAGCGTTGTGGGACCACCAGAGTCAGAGTGGAGAACAGGTGTCCGTCATCCGGGAAGAGTCGGGAACTTTGTGACAAGAGGTCGGGAAATCAGTAGAGGAAATCCCGATACAATCGGAGCCGTCCATCTATGGGACAGGTGGCAACCATCGAGAACCATCGGCATTTGGCCCCATCGGGAAATTGGGAATCCCGGGGACATGATGTTTAGGCACTTTGAATTCGCGATCCGTGAAACCCCGATGAGTGGGGGCCAGCTGTCGACACAGCAGAGAAGGAGGACAGAGGCATAGTGGAGACCAGCTATCAACCAACCGGGGAGTTGGGATTCGGGGTTTTCGAGGGCACAGAACGCTCGCATGTTGGAGTCGCGATTCACGATATCCCGACGGGAGTTCTGAGTCGTTCATTCTGAGGACGCATGGCAATCATCTAACGCCATCGGTGAAAGCTCCACAGTAGGGATTCATCGGGTATCGGGATATCGGGAGTCCCGGAAACATAGCAACAAGAGTTATGAAATCACGAAATGCGATTTCTCGATAAGCCAAGGAACAATGGGACCCATAGAAGGGTCAACGGTGGACAGGTGGCATCGGATATCAGGATATCGCGAGTTTCGTGGACGTGGTGTCCATGCACTACGAAATCGCGAACCCTGAAAGCCGACGCAATTAAATTAACTCTTTAACCCTTGATTAAAAGAATTAATTAATGACCGATTAATTAAGACCTAAACATATCGCGAAAAGTTAAAATTTTAACCATTCGTTGACCCAGGGTAAACGCGAAAAGGCATCACAAATTTTAAATCGAAGAAGTTCTTGCACGAGGAGGACCAAAACCCCGATGGGGAGCCATAAGACGACAGTCACGTAGGAACAGGTCGCATGGACCTCGGCTAGATGAAAAGGAGAGAATGCACAAGGAAGAGGCGCATCGAATATCGGGATATCGGGAATCCCATAGGCACGGGATTCATGCAAATCGATAGCGCGATATCCGAAATTATGATAAGGGATAAGGCTGCGGTCACAAGGCGAGGTCGTGTGGATCACGAGCATAGCTTAGGGGCTAAGGCGCAAGGAGCATATCGGGGATCGGAAAATCGCGAGTCCTGAGGACTCGTGAGGTTTGACATATGGAACCTCGAAACTCCGAAGTACGATAGGGCTAGAGTCACATGGAATGACGGTCATATAAGATAGGTGTCTAGCCCGGAGGGCTAGCACACAAAGTACCATATCGGAGAATCGATAATCGGGAGTCTGTGAGGACAGAGGTTCGTGACAGTGAAAATCGCGAAAACCCGAATCCCGACAAGGAATTAGGACTACGGTCACATAGGACAGGGTCACATGGACCAAAGCATAACCAAAGGAGGGCTAAAGCTAGAAGGTAGCGCGTCAGCATACCAAAGATTGGGAATCCGTGAGGGCAGGAGACTCTCGGCATCGAGCATAAGGAAACCCCGAAACCCGAAATTCAAGTGGGGAATTTCACAGTTAGGAGAAAAGGGGCGTGAGCAATACAGAAGGCAATATATATGCAGCTAACTACATGCATATGCACAGGCAAATAAATTTATAAAAATAAATGAAATAAATTGAAAGCAAAATACCAAAATCGATACAGAACTGGAATTACAAGCAAATCATTTTGTTTCAAAAAAAAAAATCACCATTCATTACCACCGCGTAAGCAAGGTTTATGCAATTTCTTGATACGAATAACCCCGCGTTCTTCATGAAGGTACTGAAACTGTGCACAACAGGCGGACTGAATCGTACCTCTTACTATAGCTGAGGGAGAGCTCCGCGAAAGGTACAGACAAGGGATTGGTTCCCAACAATTCAAGGAGACTGGACTCCAGGTCCTGGATCTTATCAGGGGCCATATCAATATACTCGGTTTCTGCAAAACGAACTGGTAAAATGCACAGAACAACGTTGTGGAGGTGAGCCATGGCAAGGGGGATTCTGAAAACCTCTGAGCAGAGCAGAGGCAGATCTGTGGTGGAAAAAGACTGATGCGAGGAAAGTCCCAGCGGATGAGAAAGTGGGACAGAGGAAGAACGCGTAGAGAGTTGAAAGGTTGACAGGTGTAGAAATTGGGAGTTAGATACGAGGGAGCTTATGAAAGCCAGACGAGCACATGGAACCCATGCGTGCCCGAACCCTTGGGTATACGATTCAATTATTATATGTATATAAAATAAAGTGTTAAAAATAATTTAAAGTAAATTAAATAATTTAGTGTAAATAATTTATATATAAATAAGATTAAGTTAGTATAAAATTAAAGTAAAATTAATCTGGGTTAAATTAGCGTAATAATAATTTTAATTTAATTATTTTATTTGAGTGTAAGGTTAATCTACCTTAAAGTTCGATGTTAACTAAGCTTAGATGCTTCATCCTAACCCAAACCTAGCCAATTCCCCTGATGGAGTAATGTCTGTTTATAGACAAGTAAAGAAAACTTACGCCCAACCCTGTTTCTAAGTTTAAGTAGCACCAATTTGAAACGTCCTGGAACTCACCCGAACAACTTTGGGGTGATGCAGGTTAAGTCATACAATATGGTCAGGACTCGAAGGGGTCGAGGCAGGGGAGTGTCGTCACGAGCACCACCGACGCCACCCACACCATCAACACCACCAACACCACCACCACCATCGCCCGAACTAGCCCTCATACTACGCTCGTTGGAAGCCATTAACGAGACTTTAAATGGGCGCCAACCAACAGGGACTGAAGTGGAACCCCCACCATCTGGAACTGGTAATCCAGAAGCATCAAGGAACTCAAGGGGAGAATTTCCACCTGAAGACATCACACGAGAGTTGCAAAAGATCAAACTTCCAAAGTTTGCCGGAGGTTGCGCCAGTGAATGCGCGAAAGCATGGTTGGAAGGCATGACAAGGTGTTTTTCCTTAAGGGACTATGCGTCCAATTCAAAGGCCAAGATTTCAATTTTCCAGTTAAGAGACAGCGCCTTGAACTGGTGGGGCAACTTGGAAAAACAGCTACACCTTACCCCAGACACAGTATCTTGGGAAATTTTTGAGGAGAGGTTCCGAAGGAAATATCTACCAGCATACTATGAGGAGCAACAAGTAGGGGCATTTCATGCCTTAATACAAGGAAACAGAACTGTAGAAGAATATGAGATCAGGTTTATGGAACTGGTCAAATACGTTTTGTATATGGACAATGACCAGCGACAGGCAGAGCGCTTCGTTTATGGATTGAACCCGAAGATAAGAGCTATGGTGCGGATGTGGAATCCGTCTTCAGTAGTAGAGGCGGTAGAAAATGCGTGTTACGCAGAAGAACACATGAACTTAACAGTGGGTGCAAGATTGACATTTTCGCAATGCCCTGGATTCATAGGAAAGACCCCGAGGACATTTCCTAGGGGAGGGGGCTCAAGGCCACCACCTTATGGTAACAGAGTTGTGCCAAGGACAATAGCTGCAGGGATTTCAATGGCAGCTAGTGCAGTACCTCGTTCATCACCCATGATGCAGACAGGTCCACGACCATCTCAGGGAACAGCTAGTAGGGGCAGGGGTTCCAGGGGAAGGAACTCATTTCAAAGAAAGACACATAACAATGCACAGGTTCAATCTCGTATGGCCTGTTGGAGATGCGAAGGACCCCATTACGAACGGGACTGTCCAGAGTTACAATCAGGGTTTGTGCATAGAGAAGGAAAGGTACCAATGGGGAGGTCAAGTAGCAACAACCAGATTTACGCAGCGGTTAACAACCGCCAGGCTGAACATCAATCCACAATAGTAGAATCCTCAGGTACGCTAAATCATGTCAATGTTAATATTTTGTTTGATTCTGGTGCAACAGATAGTTTCATTTCACCATCTGCATTAGAAAGGAGTGGGTTGGTAGCCTACGAGCACGATGACTTTAAACAAGTCAAGATGGCTTCGGGGGAAAAACAAGTTGTAGGACCTAGTGTCGATAATTGTATAGTAAACCTAGGAGTGTGCACTACCAGGTTGAAGGTATACGTCACTGCTCTTGGGGCGTATGACCTAATCATTGGAATGGATTGGTTATCAGCTCATCGAGCTTTGGTAGATTGTTTCGCAAAGAGGGTGTTGTGTATTGATGATGAAGGAAGACCAATAGAGATCCAGGGTGTACAGAGAAAAGTGTCATTACGCTTTATATCAACTATGAAGGTCAAGCGATGCTTGAGA
>ML776633.1:1775653-1785779 GCA_009831015.1 Picea engelmannii
TATTTGTCTTCTCTCCACATCTCTCTCTCTCTCTCTCTCTCTCTCTCTCTCTCTCTCTCTCTCTCTCTCTCTCTCTCATACTTAATATGTGTGTGTGTGTGTGTGTGTGTGTGTGTTTCTGTCTCTCTCCCCTACTCTCTCCCATGTTGATATTATGGTAGTTGTGGGAGGTATTAACCTCCACGTGTAACCTTGACAAGAATAGAATATTCCAGGCAGCAAAAATAAACCCTAAAGAATGGATAATAACCCTAGGAGGCAATTCGGCTCAAGAGAATATTTATTATCGAGTTATTAGCCTCCAGAAGTAGAAATATGCCCAAACAACTTAAAGAGAACAGTATAAATATAGGGTGCCAGATTTCATTTGACACACATAGCTCGCAACTGCAGAAATGTAAGAGTGTGCAATGCATAAACTGAGTAAGTGTGCAAGTCTAGAGAGTAGTTGTAGATACAACTACTGAAACCTGCATTCTCAGTTTAGGCTTGGACTTTCTATTGGTTATGGTTTGGAATTTCTGCCTTGTGTGCTAGCTCTGGAGAGAGGTACACTACATTGATTGGCTATTAGGCCTAGGATTTTCTTTCAGAATCATTCTCTGTCAAGGTTAAGGTGCTCGGGGGTGGTTTGGCCTATGGTTGGGTGACAATATTGCTATATTGTCTATGGTTAAATGAGCACATCTATTATTTCTAGCAGGTTATGGGCCCACACTATCTTCAAACAGTCTAACCACTGAAAGATAGATTGGGAGGATTTGCTTAGTTACAGTTGCAGTCAGTTTTTGCTGCAGCAACGAAACCCTAACCCTCTTGTTGAGGCACCTTAAGTGAAGATATTGACCTAATTTTTGGATATCCTAGTGCGCTCTAACCCAACACACGTCCTGGTACTCTCAACAAGCTAAGACACCAAGTTTGATTTTTTGGTCAAAGTCAAAGGTTGACTAAGTTAAAGCAGTCGTGACTTATTCTATGAAGTCAGAAAACAAGTTAGAAGGGGCTTCTAACTTAATAGCATGGAAGACAAGGATTTATCTCATCCTTGCCAAGAATAAAGTGTTGGTTATCGTGAAAGGAAAGATCATGGAACCACAGTTTGTAGAAGGAAAAGAGAAGGAACCTCAAAATGTTGCAATTATGGAGAAGTTCAAGGACAGTGACATCAATGCCATGAGTATCATATTGGACTCTGTAAAACAGCACTTGATACCCTACATATCTCATCTTGACTCATCTAATAAGATGTACGATTCCCTAACTATCCTCTTCTTAGTCAGAAACATTGGACAAGTAATGAGTCTGAAGAATTAGATCTATGACATGAAAATTAATGATGATGAAAGCATAACATCATACTTTGTGAGAATATCTCAGACAAGAGATCAACTACATTCTATTGAAGAAATCATTTCAGAGAAGGAACTGGTAAATATAGTACTCAATGGTCTTCCCAAGACATGGGATGCATTTGCCGCAAGCATGAACAAGGAAGGAGTATCCCACATTTGAAGAACTTTGGACTTGTGGTGCACAAGAAGAATCAAGGATTAGTGCAAAAGAGAAATTCCAAAGGAAAGATGATGATCAAGCCTACACAACAAATTTCAAGAAATTCAGGAATAAGAAGAAGTTTGACTCAAGGAAGAAACCAAATCAAGAGAAAGATATCTCAAAAATACAATGATTCAACTGTCGAAAATATGGTCACTACAAGAATCAATTTATCGAGTTAAAGAAAAGAAAGGAAACACACGAAGCATCAGTTGTCGAAGAAAGGGAACCCTGAAAGAAGGCCAAGAAGCATAAAACAGGCTTCTTCTTCTTCTAAAACAAGGTAACAATTTTCTTCATAGTTCTTGTACATACCATGTTTACATAGTTTATGTACATATCTTGCATATCTATTTATTAGAAGATAATATGTTCAAGTGAAACAATAACTATGGAAGAATAACAAGATAAGGATCGCTATCATTATGACTACAAGTCAAGCAATACACATGAAAATATGAAGTACATTGACAATCCTTGGTAACAATTCCTGTGGAAGATATTACATAAGTAACAACTGCAAGATAAGTCAAAAACATAATCAAACTTGAAGAAACCTAGAAGAAGTAAAAACATAAAGAAGTCAGCAATCAAGAGGAAAATAGAAAAAGACTTACGACACTTTGCAGAAGACAATAAGGATGTAGACGGAAGTGTGGACTCTCTTAGATGAAGGGAACTGATTATATAATTCCAAAAGAAGAGCATGCATTCATGCATGAAGCAAGGATTATGAGGGAGCTAATCATAATTGATATGATCCATCAAGGATTATGAAGTATCTTTCCATGTTCCAATTGAAAGTAGCGGCCATTATAAACCGTACGTGTTCAGTTTGACTCTAGAAGAAGTCTTCTTCGAAAAGAATCCTTAAAGTATCCTTGGTTGCCCATCTACATACATGATCTTATGATGAAAGGAAGAATTTGGAATCTTCATAGAATGGAATATATATAAGAATACATGGACCCAAGAGCTAAAGTGAGACATGAGGAAGAACATGAAGATTCCAAGAATGAAAGAAAAACCAAAACAACCAGTTATTATAATGAGAATCACAAGACTACCAGCTTGTTTTGAGCTCACTAGAAGCAATCAAGAAGAAGTAATGGAATATATGATGAAGAATGGTATATGTGAGAAATTGTGAAAAAGGATTATGAATGGAAGCATTGCGAGATTCATAACTAGAGGTTCTTCCAGAAGGAGGAGAAGACTATGATAACAGCTTGTTCCCATAAACCAAATATACCTCTATCTGAGCTATTATATCTCTTACAGTATCCATGGATTGAAGTTTACATCAATTGGTTGTAAAATATTGTTCTTCCCAATAAGAGCATTTGAGAAAGAAGCTTATATAAATCAATCTCAAGTTTTTGAGGTATACCAAAAAGAGAAGCATGTATGCAGATATAAGAAGACCTTGTATGGATTCAAACAACTTGATGTAGAGTATCTCATATACATCATAAGCATGGTGAAAAATTCCTATGAAAGAGAGAGTGTATCGGAATAGTTACTCAAAAGTATGGGATGATGGATTTCTAATCCATGGCAAATTCTCATGATGATAGAAGAAGTGCTACTTGGATATGTTTCAGTTTGAGCCTTGCCACGATGTCATGAGCCAGCAGGAAACAAAAGTGTTGAATTCGACCATGATATATATTGTAATGATCAGAGCTACATGAAGCCTTCAGAGAAAACCAATGTTCCATAACAAACCAAAGTACATTGATATCAAGCATTATATTCTTCGTGATAAAATCCATAAGAGAGAAGTGGTTCTCCAGTATATCTCCACCGATGAGAAGACATCAGATATTTTGGTAAAGATTCTATCCAAGATGAAAAATTTTCAAGTTGGGGCTTGGGGAGACGAATTCCTTATTGAAAAAGGAAGAGATTACTCCTAGGTTGGGAGGGAGCACTAATGTGTTATTGATTTATGGACAGTCATTTTTTCGGTTCGAAAAATGGTCCAAGATGAGCCGTTCCTTTCTAGTTCAGAAAGTGGTTTGATATTTATGATGGACAAGCATTTTCCAATTCGGAAAATGGTCTAGATTGGACAATCATTTTTGTAATGAAAATGGTTCGATAGATTGTTGATGTACCATAGACAGTGATTCCCCTTGTGGCCAGTGTGGGGGAATGGTCTAGGACAATCATTATTCTTGGCAGTTAATCTGAGTAGTGGTCAAGTAGAATGGTCTGCCTCGTCAGGCAGTCATTCTTTTGAAGTTCACAGTTGAGAGTAGTTTCGAAAAATGGTTCATTTTGGAGGTTGGTGCAGGACAATCATTTCCTTAGGAAATGGTCTAGACATTCATTCCCTAGGGAAGACTCATTCTCTTCAGGTTGCACTATGTTTAGTGACGGATGAATGGCCCAATTAGGTGAATGGTCCAAGCTCAACAATCAGGGACATACATTCCCTAGGGCAGACTCATTTTATCCAGGTTGCACTATGTTTAGTGCCGAAGGAATGGCCCAATTAGGTGAATGGTCTAGGCTCAAAAATCAAGGACAATTATTCTTCTATGCTTGAGAAGAATATTCCAGATAGCCCATGGCTGATGCTTTACTTTCTGAGGGAAGATGCTCTTCCAGATCTCACAGATGTGAGTGGAAGACTGGCCCAGATGACTCATTTTATATCATGATATTGTTTTCTTTCCAGGTTGATACCAAATGATATGATGGAGACTGTATGTCCTTGGATAGTAGATGTATGCTACTATGGTGGATGTGTTCCACTGGTTGTGACTATGTGTCACTGATTAAGTAGTTGTATGCTACTTGGTGTGGTAGTGTACCATTGGATAGTAGTTGTGTACTACTATGGATAGACACAGTTGTGTTCTATTGAATGGCATTGTTCTGATTTTCGTGTAGACTATCAATAGTGTTGAAAATGATTATCAGCTAGATGGATAGTCAGTGTGCTAGTGGACAGACATTCTCCGGGCAGAAAATGGTCCAGGAAATTTACTCTTCTAAGACGTATGATCTGGATTTTATGAGAAGAACAAAATGAATATAGATTATTAATAGGTTCTTAACACAAAATAACATAGATACAATAAAATTGGTTTTCTATTCTATAAGGAAATAAGTTGAAACTGTAAAATGCAGCAAAAAACAAGCTTGCTAGAATGGTGGCGGCTTATCTCTAAGAAGAGATGTGACAGTTGCGCTCATTCACAAGAAGATGATTACAATGAGGCTCTGAAGGCCTTTTTACAATAAACATGAATGCCAAAAACCTAACCCTAGGAGATGAAGTGCCAAAACTCATGTGGGCCCCGTTTGGGTAAGTTAGTACATCAACTTCCCTAGGTCGTAACTTTTGCATACGATCTTCGTTTTAGGCGCATGATAGCCCATTGGAAAGGTATCGTCGAAGAGATTCATTTTGGGGGAAACACCAAAGGAATCTCCATGTTTCTCCCTATTTTCCCAAAAAACATCGTTTAGGGCCTCAAAACAACTCCAAAAGTTTCAGGACCCGAAAAACTACTAAAACTAGTAAATTACCAAAATTGCCAGAAAACTATTTTGAGCCAGTTGGAAAAGGTGGGTAGCCATTGATATCTGTCTGGATCAATCCTCCCTCCTTATGAAGTAATGGTCTCCATTGCGTTGAGGTCCCCCATCAGATGAGGAATTTTTTGTTGAATTTGGCCCCAGGTGAGCCACTTGCCTTGGTGCAGGAGCTACCCTGCTTTGACGACTCGATAAAGCTGGATCCTTTGTTGTCGAGTTCCCTTGATCTGTGTGTCCACAATATAATCATTGTATTCCTGTTGTATGCATTCAGGGTTGATCTATATTGGTGTTAGTTGTTCTGTTACTTCTGAGGTGTTCAATAATGGTGGGAAATAAGGGCGAAGGAGATCCACATTGAACACTGGGTGAAGGCCAAGGAAAGGAGGAATTTTGAGCTCAAAAGAATTATCCCCCATAGCCTTGGAGATGGTGTATGACCCATAACGGAGTGGGAGAAGATTTCGATGGGGTCATGTAAGGAATTCTTTCTGCAAGTGCAACCAAACTTTGTCGCCCACCTGAAACTTATGTGGCACCCGATGTTGATCATGGCGTTGTTTGTACTTGTCATTGGAATTCTATAGGATATCCTGAACCTATTGGTGGATGTGTTGGATCCGCTCAATGAACCGGGTGGCTTTTTCAGCTTCAGTTGGAGTAGGAGATGAGTCGGTCGAGGTGACCGCACGGGGAAGTGCAACATCTATGGGACCCAATGGTTGGAATCCCAACCCCACCTGAAAGGGGTTGTGGCCAGTTGAGCTATGCAGGGCTCGGTTGTAGCTATGTTGGACATAGGGAAGGCTCGCATCCCATGTGCGAGGGTGATTCGAATTATACATGTGAAGGATATGCACAATTATTCGATTTACGACCTCGGTTTGGCCATCTGTCTGGGGGTTGAAGGTTGTGGATTTGGTGAGCTTGGTGTCCAGTAGAGACTTGACCAGAATGTGTTAAGAAATTGTTTGTCCCGATCTGAGATAATGGTTTGTGGTATTCCAAAATGTACCCAGACTCGTTCAAAGAAGATCTTGGCAGTGGCCTCTGTTGTGATGCTCTTCTTGCAAGCAACCAAAATCGTCATCTTAGAAAAGCGATCAACAACCACAAAAACACAGTCATTTCCCCACTTGGTGGATGGGAGGCCCGACATGTAGTCCATTGAGATGGATTCCCATGGCCTGTTAGGAGTAGGAAGAGGTGTGTACAAGCCCTGTTTCTTAGTGGTTGGTTTGGAAATAGCGTAGGCAATGCATGACATAATATACTTGTTGACCTCCTGTCAAAGTTTTGGCCAGTAGCAATGTTTCTGTAGCATTGCCACTGTCTTTTCGACACCAAAGTGTCCTGCCACCCGACTGTAGTGGGCTTCCTAGAACAGCTTCACTCGCTCACTTGATGGAACACAGATATGGCCCAGACGACACAACAACCCATCCTGAATATGGAAATTATCGACAATTGTGTTTGCACCCAACATTTGGTAGGTGGTGGCGAAGTNTCATAGAGTTGGGGCCATCCAGAGGTCTCATGGTCGCAAGAGTCTAGCAGCATGGTGAGTGTCACAACTGGCGGTCTACTGAGGTAGTCAGTGACACGATTGGTGCTTCCTATTTTATACTTGATTTTGAGGTGGAATTGTTGCAAGTATGTCGACCACTTTTGATGGTGGTCATTCTGCAATTTTCCTTCTGTTTTCATGAATTGCAGTGGCTTATGATCCATGTGGATGATTGTTTCCTTCCCAAGAATGTAATGTCTCCACTGGCGAAAGGCTTTCACAATGGAGTACATTTCTTTGTCATAAGTAGGGTACTTATGGACAATATCTTATAGTGTCTCACTATGATAGGCCATGGGGTGGTTGTGCTGAGTGAGAACAATACCCACAACATAGTCTGAAGCATCTGTCTCGATCTCAAAGGGCTACTACAGGTCTAGTAGTGAAAGTATTGGGGCTTAGCATAAGCGCTGCTTCAAATCATCGAAATCTTGTTGTTGGGACCGGCCCCACACAAATTTTTCCTTACCACCACCCCTGGTTATTTGGCTGAGGGCCCATGCAATATGGGAGAATCCCAAAATGAACCTGCGGTAGAAACTGGCAAGGCCCAAGAAGATATGAATCTCAGTGAGTGTGGTTGGGGTTGGACAGTCACGGATGACTTGGATCTTGGCTGGATCCACATGTATGCCATGCTGATCAACGATGTATCCTAGGTAATGGACCCTGTCCATGCCGAAGGAGCATTTTTCTAAGTTGGTGTATAGCTTGTGCTATCGTAGGGTGTGCAGAACCTGCTGAATATGTTGCAAGTGTTCGACTGAAGTCTTGTTGTAAATGAGAATGTCATCCAGATACACCACTAAAAATTATTGGTGAATGGTCATAGGATATCATCCATCATCCTCATGAAAGTGGTTGGAGCATTTTTCAAACCAAAGGGCATGACCAACCATTCAAAAAGGCCTTCCTTTGACTTGAAGGCGGTCTTCCATACATCTGTTTGTTCTATTGACACCTGGTGGTAGCCAGAATTCAGATCAATCTTACTGAAGTATTTGGCACCTATGAGTTGATCAAGGAGGTCGTTGATTCAGGGAATCAAGTACCGGTTTCTGACTGTGGTTTTATTCAGAGCCCAGAATCAATGCAAAGTTGTCAAGTTCCATATTTCTTCTGTACCAACACAATTGCGATCCCGCAAGGTGATGAGCTGGGATAGATGTGCCTCTTGTGGAGAATTTCTTGGATCTGTCACTTGATCTCCTCATTCTCTAACAGAGAGCAGCGATAGACTAGCCCATTGGGCAGCGGTGCGTCGAGGGTCAAATCGATGCGGTGCTTGACTTGGTAGTGTAGAGGTACCCCAGTAGGTGAGGAAAAGATATCCGAGTATTCTCCCATGACCTTATCTACTTGCTTCTTCTATGTGGAGAGGTCAGTCACAGAGACCCTGGATGTGGTTTTTATCTTTCGCTCATTCTGAGAGCAGATCACGAAGAAGACAAACTTCCCCGTCTGAGAGATGACCTTCCTACATTGCTTAGCAGAGATCAAGAAAATATCACTAGGTGGGATTGCCTCGAGTATCCTGTACAATTTCCTATTCAAAGTGATAATAACACTATGAGGCCTAGACTCATATACAACATGACATTTCCATAAATAAGGTTGGCCCAAAAGAACATCACAAACTTCGAGAGGAGAAACATCACACAATACCTCGTCTTTGAAGGGCTTGATGTCGTACGACAGTCGGCACTGTTGGCTGACATGGAGATCGCTTCCTTGGCAGAGCCATCCGATGGTGTAGGGTTGTGGGTGCGGTGTTTTTGATAGGGCCAGTCACTTGACGACCTCTGCTAAGATGAGGTTCTTCTGTCTACCACTATCAACAATGAAGTGCAGTGGGGTGACTTTTACCCACATCTGTGAGTGGAAGAGGCGCTCTCCTTCTTCTGGCTCGTCTGGTTCACCTGGCTGGAGCTTGGTGGTAGCAACGGTGGCATTGGGTTCCACGTCAATGATCCATATTCTCCTTTCTAGATCTGAATCGGAGTCAGAACCCGCATCTGATTCAGAGGCTTTCACTTCGGTCACTAGTGACTTCTTTGAGCAGCAGTCAACAGTGTTATGCCAAGGGCTCTTATGGAAGTTGCACCACTTCTTGGTGTATTTATTTGTCTGTCTGATGTCCTTCTTTGCTTGTGGCTCAGACTGGTTGTCCTGATACTATCCATATTTACCATGTCCTTTTTTTTGTGGCTTGGGGCCGCCCTTTCCTGGCTTTTGTTGTGAGGGGTTCCCAAGCCCAAATTGTCACGTCTTTTGTTTGATCTTCTGCTCAATTTTGATGGCATATCGGTAGGCCGTGCCCAATGATGAGATTTTCATAAATTCAATTTTGGTCTAGATGTATCTATGAAGAGCACCAGATGTCGCTCTGAATCTTTGATACCCATCTTGGTGCGCAAGGTATGGAAGATATTTGTGAAATCTGGCACTGCTTGGTCTCTTTCTTGCCGCAGTGTGGTCCATTTGGTATACAAGTTGTCATAAATTCCAACAGGGTAGTATTGTTCCTTAATAGAATCACTGAAGGATTCCCAAGTGGTTGTGATTGTAAATAATGAGGGTTCTTTTGTTTCCTTTTGGTCACAGAAAGTTTCCCACCAATGTTTGACATGGGGAACGACTTTGAGGAGCGCAAAAGTAATATTTTCTCTATTCGAAAAGTTATGGATAGAAAAATACCCTTCTAGTAGACTCAACCACTTATCTACAACATTTGCATCTATATGACCTTCAAATATAGGAATATTGAAGTTTATTTGTACCTTGAGGGGGCCAGTGCCTCTTCTCGAAGAAGATGTGTCACATGTTGGTAGTCGTCGAAGGATTTGCGCGAAACTATCCATCATCTCGTTCCTCTGTTGCATGAGGGCTTCCGCAAGCAACATTTTGAAATGATATCCTATCCCATCATCTTTATTTTCTCCTGCCATGAGAGGTCTCTTGGGCGTGTGATATATTTTTTCCTCAAGAAAAACAAGCTCAAGACCCAACTCTTTGTACTCCGACCTCGTTGGAGACATGCATTAAGATGACATGGAGAAAACCGCTCTGATACCACTGATCCAAATTTTATGAGCAGAATGAAATGAATACAGATTATTAATAGGTTCTTAACACAAAATAATAGAGATACAGTAAAACTAGTTTACTATTCAATAAGAAAATAGGCTGAAACCGTAAAATGCAGCGGAAAACAAGCTTGTTGGAATGGTGGCGGCTTATCTCTGAGAAGAGATGTGACGACTGCACTCATTCGCAAGAAGATGATTACAATGAGACTATGAAGACATTTTTACAATAAACAGGAATGCCAAAAACCCTAGACATCCAAAAACCTAACCCTAGGAGATGAAGCGCCAAAAGTCATGTGGGCCCCGTTTGGGTAAGTTAGTACATCAACTTCCCGAGGTCGTAACTTTTGCATACGATCTC
>ML776633.1:1788007-1822641 GCA_009831015.1 Picea engelmannii
CCCCCCCCCCTCTTCCCTTCTATCAATCTCTCCCTCTTTCCCTCTCTCTCTCTCCTCCCCTCTCTCTTTACATCTATCGACATCCATCTCTCTCCTTGTCTCCTTATCTCCCTATTTCTCTCTCCCCCACTCTGCCATATCTCTCTCTCTCTTGTGATCCATCTCGCCCTCTTGAGAGAGATAGATTGATAGAGGGGGAGAGAGAGTGAGATAGGGGGATAGGAAGTGCAAGAGAGAGGGGTAGATGTGTGTGTGTGTGAGAGAGAGAGAGGGGGGGGGGATGAAAGAGGGAGGGAGGGAGGGAAAGAGAGAAGAAGGGAGAGTGAGAAAGGTGGATAAATAGGGGAAGAGAGGAGGAGGGGAGAGAGAGACAAATATGGATGGATTCAGGGAGAGAGAGATATAGAGAGAAGGGGGGGAGTGGGGTAGAGAGGGAAAGAGGGAGAGAGGCAGAGAGTGATAGAGGGGACAAAGGGAGAGGGAGAGAGAGAGTTAGAGTTAGATTCAAATTAAGGAGAGAGAGAGTAGGGGCTAGAGATACAGGGAAATAAGGAGAGAGGGAGAAAGGGGAAAGGTGGGGGGAATATTGAGTGAGCAAGAGGGATATATAGAGAGAGGAGTAGAGAGAGACTCGGAGGGAGTGAGAGAGAGAGGGGGGAGGGATAAAGTGAGAGAGATGGATGGGAGGAGACATGGAAAGAGAGGTAAAGAGTGAAATGGGGGGAGAGAGGGGAAGGAGGAGAGAGAGGAGGGAGAGGGAGAGAGAGAGAGAGAGAGAACTACAAGGAAAAGACCATCTAGCAGAGGTTATAGTGGAGGTTTTTAGTGTTACAAAATTGGCAAAAATTGTCAAAAAAACCTCCGTGAAAACATATTTTTTTGGTAGCGGATGTTTTTGCGGAGATTATAATGGAACTTCATTAGAACTAAAAAACTTGGGTGAGAGTAGGTTGTAGCGTTTGTTTTTCTAGTGGATGCACTTCAGGGTCTATACACATTGATGTGTTCTCAAACATAAAGCATCGAGCCAGTCCTAAAATATCGGGGCACCAATGCTTTAATAAAAACAACACACCAATGGAATCTATGATACCAAGCACCGATGTGTTCTATAACTTAAATCACCAGTGCTTAACATTATAAGAAAGCACCAAGGCTGTCCAAAAATGATTGGGGCACCAGTGCTCTTATAAGTAATAATGCATCGATTCCTTAATAAGAATAAGGCATCGGGTGAATCTATGGTACCATCACTGGTGCATTAAAAAATAAACCCTATCGATGCATGATATTCAGAACGTACCGAGGTGGAATTGTGATACAGAAGCACTGGTGCGTTTATTAATTAATGTACCAATAAAGGTTTTTTATTATTATAATTGTTGGTTAAAATAGTATTAATATCGGTGTTGGTTCCTTGTATATAAACACCGGTGTGAATTTAATTACGACACTGATGCGATTTATCTTGAAACGCACCAGTGTTGTTTATTATTAAACGAATCGGTTGTCATTTTATCTTTTTAGAAACATCGACCCGTGACAATGCACACTTATTGTTATTTTTTAATTCTATTGTTCATCAAAAAATTGACATATATCTTATAATAATATTCATATAAATTTAATTTTGATTAGTACATTTGGACATGATGTTTGGATTAATTTTTTGTATCATCAGAATTCTCATCTCTTCATTATAATATTTAATCATCCATATATTTAATCAACGATGTAACATTTCACAACAACATTGGACAAAGCAATAAAATAAAATAAAACATATTTTATTATATATGAATAATAGGCTCTTTGTCATACACAATTGGTCAACACTTATTGGTAACCCCTTGTCTTTCAATTGGGACATTATGTCTGTTACATTAAACAAAATGTATGATTTTCATAGACAATTATTTCAAAAAATACAACTTGCATTGATATCCAAATATATTGATCATAATTCTTCGTTGGAATTGTTGTCAGTGCTCGATCTACTTCCATGACTTGGGTTATTTGGTTGAACATTTTTTTTATTGTCTCGATTGTTTTCCTCTTCTTCAAATGATTCCATCTACAAAAATAAAAATAAAGTGTAATGAGTGTATCTACATTGGTGAGAATAATGAAAATTCAAATAAATAATATACATGAATGTAAATTGAAAAAGGACATACCATAGAAAGAATTGAGGCGTGAATGATACACATTTTTTCAAAACCAAATCTCATGCCTTCTGTCAACAACTCTTATTTTGGCACATTTCCATACTTTGTTTCCTGCAAGTTTTGTACCCCATAATAAATCATAGATTTAATATAAAAGTTTTTTTTTGTTCCATTAATTATAAAATGAGAAAAGTAAAACAACATAAGATACTTACAAATTCCACAATTAATTTTTGATGTGCTAAAATATACTCACAACCCTTACTTAACCCAATGCCAATCAATTCTTGTGATGACTCTTCTTTGTATGGTAGCACTTGTTTGAAGACATTTAAGGATGGCTATTGTAAAACAAATTAAAATATACAAAAATGAAATATTAAGTTAATGTTATAAGGAAATAACAATTACTCACAAACTTTGCTATTAACCCTTTTCTTCCTTGTCGTCTTGTTTTATGTATTGAATGGGTTCCATTTTGTTTTCTTCTCTACAAGAAAATACTTGAAAATTAATATTTAACGCTAAATTATTTATTTATATGTACTTAATAGAAAATTTCGATGATTTCATACATTTGAAGCATGTTGTTTTTGAGATGGCTCCTCCTGCGATCCAATTATTTCCATTTCTTTTACCATATTCTTGTACAATTTTTTCGACATTCCTACTGGCATATTTTGGATATCATCTCATTGATCCTTTGGGATTTTCATAATCTTCCTGAAAAAAGAAACATGACAAAAAAATATTTTTATATTGATATATGAAAACATAATATAAAAAAAATTGATATTAATAAAGAAATGGTTTGTAGTAATATATACATATTCTAAAAAAACATTTTTAGGAATATTACTTTTTGAATGATTATTTTTTGTTGTTGTATGTTTTTTTTATTGCAAGTTTGACAGGTCTCATTGACCATTGCTCTGGAAACGCTTCCTGTAGTTTAGAAATAGCATGGTTCTTGGAATCACTAGATTGATTTATGTATTGTAAGTGAAAAGTACGTCTACACATTCGTTCCACTATATCCCTCATAGTTTTGTAAAAATTTCCCCCCCTTTCATTAACCTCCATAACCACTCCAGATGAGCTAAGGACCAATTCATCATCATTTACATCTTCTATAGTTTTTATTTTCTTAGGACGACATTATGTCCCTTCGTTGTTGGTCCCTGTAGAACATTAAACATATGTGAATTAATAGATTGTTTGAAACATGTTATCCAATATTTATAAGTATATTATTAATGAAAATTCAAAAAAGAATTCATATTGAATAGAATTTTCCATTCACTTGATTCTTCCTTTTGAAATTTTTCCATCAAGCTTTTACGCTCTTCTACATTTAGATCACAAAGAATATTATCTAGCTTCCTCATTTTATGGCTCTGCGGGACACACACTAACCAATACATATTAGTTAAACTTACATATAGTTCAAACATATTAGTTTTGTATAGAATTTACAAAGAACTTGTCTTTTTAGCATATTAATTTTGTACAAAATTTACAAAGAACTTGGCTTGTTTGCCTTTTGGATGTATTATCATTGTGTTGATCAAAATTTGTGTTACTTGAACTATTCTCACACATTTTTTTATCAATATATATCTTGTACCATTCAATACACAAGCTACTAAATATATTTTATAAATAAATCACATAATTTTCTACCAAAAAAAAACAATCCGGTGTGCTTTCATAATACAAAAACATCGGTGTGTTCCATATATGAAATGCACCTATATCAAAAATAGATTTTTTAAAAACCATAAATTATAGTGTGATATGTATCATTATCAACACTGATCCAATAGAAAAAAAATGAAAATAAAAAATACCATGAACAAATAAAATTACACATCGATGAATGAATTTTTTTAATTATGTTGCAGCATTACCGATGCATTTTATCTAAAAGCACACGAGTGCATTAGATTGAATTAGGCGCACCGATAACCCAAAACAGTTTTTAAAAAAATGTGACAGGGCCGAGAGCGTTTGGATCTAATGCATAACATGTCAAACGCCTTTTATATGGAAACATAAACCCATTAAATCTAAAATTCCTAAAATGAAAAGGTGTAATTATGAAGTGATAGAGGGAGTTAAACCCTAAGGTGAAATTTTACAGTCACATAAGCAAGAAGAAGTAAGGGTTTAAGGTAAGTATGAAATTTTTTTATTTTTGTTTTCTAAATTTTAATTAAATATGAATAGAGATACAAATTGTAAAAAAAATATTATTAAAATCAAGCGTAAAATTTAAAAATTTTACTATGCGGGGTTTTGAGTAAATCACAAAACCCTTCAAATTCTAATTTTTTGAATAATTTTGTTGCTCCAAAAGGGTTTTGAATGAATCACCATACCCTTCAAATTTGATTTTATGAATAAGTATCTTGTTCCAAAGTATTGATCTCTTGCTCCCCTGTATGTATCTCTTGCAAATCTCTCCCCTGTAAATTTTGGCAAAATAACAAAATACAAAATAACTTATTACCCAGGAAAGATTTTAGGAAAAGGGTTTTAAATGAATTACCATAACCTTCAAATTTTGATCTTTTGAATAATCATGTTGTTCCAAAGTATTATGTTGCTTCACAATGCTCTCTGGTATGGCTGTCTTGCAAATCTCTCCACTATAAATTTTGGTAAAATAATGAAACAGTGAATAGATTTTTACTATTTAAATGACTTTATGAAATTGGATTTTAAATTCCCGCTCATTTTTCAATTGTAAAAAAACAAAGTCGTGTTTTTTTAAGCTTTTTGAAACTTCGGTGTGTCTATTAATATAACACACCAGTGCATTTTTGTATACAACACACCAGTGAACTTAAAATTTTTGGAGCATCGATATCAGATAATTTTTTTTTATTTATTTACAAACTGGTGTGACTCGTAAATAAACTCCCTAGTGCTTTATATTGTTATATACGCATCAGTGTGTGTTTTTTATAAGCACATCATTATGCTTTCAAATTTATCTGAATTTTTATTTGCACACAAAATAGTATATTCATCTTAAATTATCTTTTAGGATGCATCCACATGACTTGCAGTACTCAATAGTATACATTATCCTCTTAAAGTCGCCTTATTCTTAAAAATTTATTGTTGATTTTACTCAAATGTAGGGAGAAAAGATTATAATATCAAATGGTCAATTCTTCAAATTCTAGCCCGTCCCATATTTCTAAAATTACACCGCGGAGTTCTCCCTTTCCATCTGTAGTAAGTTCATGTTTTATTTATATTATGATTATCTAATTGTGTGTTGTTTAAATAAGCACATCATTATGCTTTCAAAGTTATCTAAATTTTTATTTGCACACAAAATATTGTATTCGTCTTAAATTATCTTTTAAGATGTATCCACATGACTTGCAGTACTCCATAGTATACATTTTCCTCTTAAAGTCGCCTTATTCTTAAAAAATTATCGTTGATTTTACTCAAATGCAGGGAGAAAGACTTATAATATCAAATGGTCAATTCTTCAAATTCTATCCCATTCCATATTGCTCAAACTTCATCGCAGATTTCTCCCTTTTCATCTCCAATAATTTCATATTTTATTTATATTTCGATTATCTTATTGAATTTAATTTTTTTATCCTAATTTTTTTATCCTTTTCAATCTGAATAAAAAATTATCCAAAATTGCAGGATCATGATTCAGAATCGAGTTCAGATGCAGATAATATTCCACCAATTCAAAAACGTCAGAAGCTCTTATCAGGAGAAACATACCGCAAGAAGTTGGTAGATGAAAATGGACAACCGCTTTATGTTGTCAATAGTAACATGCCATCTTCCAACCATAATCTTGGATATGAGACGGTAATAATTAATGTTGGGTATAATGTGATTTGAAAAAAACCAATTTCATTGTGCTTATTAATATCATAGATGTACTAATGTTCAATATTTTTGAAATAAGGATTATGATGATGATCGACCTACCTATCATCTTCTGTTGTACCCCACTAAAATGTAAAATCGATAGAATGCCGCAATAAGAGCACAAATCAGAGAGGAAGCATGCAAATAATAGTTGAATCAACCACCTATTCAATTCCCACTACATCCAAATTCACCAATTAGGAATGAATACAACAATAGTAGTTCTTCACAAGTTGAAAATGGACTCAATTAAATAGAGGTTGGTATGGATGATTATTTGTAGGATATAACTGCCATGGAGACAATGTTGTTAGATGCATTCTAGAATGATGAGCGAGGGGATGATGCTCATATCACTGATACCTTATTCAAAAGTTTGAAATCGGCTTCCACCACCCCTCTCTTTGGACCTAGCCAGTCAAATTCTAACCAGTTGGGGATAACAATGTTACTATACAACTTGAAAGCAAATTTTGCCATGTTAAATGCATGTTTCTCGACAATATTGAGGTAAATTACCATCATTAAGTCCCTTAAAATTTGAGAAATCTTGTCACACATTCAACATTAAAAACGATTGATTTTATGAACTGTAAATGGCATTATACATTTCTATTTCCCACTAACTACAGTTTATTCAAAAATAAGGTTCTTCTGGGTGATAATATCTTTCCTGGTAGCTACGAAGAGGCAAAGAAAATGTTAAAAATATTGGGTGTTGACTACATATCATATCATTCATGTCTAAATGATTGTATTCTATATAGAGGAGAATATGCAGACAAAGAGATATGTCTGAAATGTGGGCATGACAGATATCATAAATCAAATAAAAAGGGTAAATCACATGGTCCTCCTCATAAGATATTGAGGCACATGCCTATAATCCCAAGGATTCAAAGTCTCTTTCATTGCAAATAATTAGCTATGTTGCAGGTATGGTATGCCTCACACAAAAATGAGTTGGGAATTATGTGAATCCCAACAGATTCAATATCCATGAAGCATATAGAGGATACATGGCCCAGAAAATTCAAGGATGAACTACGAAGTCTATAACTAATCATAGCCATGGATGGCATCAACCCATATTCCCTCCATAACACCAACTGTTATTTTTGGCCTGTAGTAGTGATCAATAACAATATCCCCCCATGGTTGTCCGTGAAGAGTTAACATCTTATGTTGGCTCTCATAGTCCCTGGTATAAGATAAGTGAAGAATATGAATGACTACCTACAACTGTAAGGTACCAGATCTATTATATTAGTAGAAAAGAGAAATAATGCAGAGAATAACACTGAGATATCAATAGAAGATAGAAATACTACATAGATAACAACGGAAAAACAAATTATATGGAACCACAACACCATAATTATACCTTTATTCATAAGAAAAAATGTTCACTTGCCTCTTCGAGGGGGAAACCTCCAACATAGCATATCTCTATTACAATAATTCTCAAGACAAACGTCTCATACCCTCTACTCCTATTTATACTAAATCTATCTATCCAAAAGAACAATGTAGAGGAATATCCTTATAGAAGCGGAAGCTTCTATTAGGTCTTCTTACATTTGACTTATTCTTCCTTATTTCTAGGCCTTATTAATCTTGGCCTTTATTACATGGAAATATATTATTCTACCTATGTGAGGGTTTAAGGAGGTTATTTCCGTAACATTCCCTCCACCTTGAAAATATCCTTGTCTTTCAGGCTTTAGATGGGGAAATTGTTGTAGAATGGTAGTTGGATCATAGGTGGTGTCGGCTGGAGTTGTATTTTTCCACTAGAATAACACTTACTTGATGGTGCATTGATGAAGATGATGCTCAAGTTGGTCGATAACTGCATGTGGTTGCAACCAAATGGGACCTTATTCATACAACTCCGGAAGGATGGTTTGAATTTGGCACTTAGTTCCAATCACCTTCTTTAAGAAGGAGACATGAAAAACATGATGGATCTTAGAATGACTGAGCAAATCTAAATGATAGGCCACCTGTCCCACTCGCTTGAGAACTGTATAAGGACCATAAAATTTGCGTGCCATTTTTAGACAATGGTCGACCTTGAGTGAAGTTTTATTATAAGGTTGTAGTCAAGGAAACACTTGGTCTCCTTCAGCAAATTGACATTCGAAGCAACCTTGATCTTCTTGTTGCTTCATATGATTCTGAGCCATGACCAAATTCTCTTTGAGGGTACATAGAATATCCTCTCAAACTGTAAGTGTTTGGTCAACCTCCTAGACCTTTGAGACACCTGGTATGTATGAGAGAACTAAAGGGGGATTTTTTCTATATACTTCTTTAAAAGGATTCATGTGAGTAGCTGTATGGTAAGAGGTGTTGTACCACTATTCATCTAGTGGTACCCATTGATCCCACTGATGTTTCCTTTCATATGCAAAACACCTCAAATATGTTTCCAAACACTTGTTGACCACTTCAGTTTGACCATCAGTATGGGGATGATAAGATGTGATGAGATGCAATTGGGTTCCCTGTAGCCTTAATAGTTCTAGCCAAAAATTGTTGGTGAAAGTGGGATCTCGATCAGAAACAATAGAATGAGGCATGCCATGAATCTTGAAGATATGATCCATGAAAAGTTGAGCCACAATGGAGGTGGTAAATGGGTGTTGAAGAGCACATAAATGAGAATACTTGGAAATATGATCAACGACCACCATGATGACTGACTTATCACCCGATTTAGGTAATCCCACAACAAAATCCATAGAGATGTCCCTCCAAATAGCTAGTGGAATCGAAAGTGGTTGTAGTGTGTCGGGAGATTTAACTATTTCACCCTTGTTGTGTTGAAAACCATCACATTCTTCCACAAAAGTGTGAACGTCATGTTCCATACCATCCCAAAAAAAATAGCATTTGACCCGGTCATAGGTTTTGGTAAACCTTGAGTTCTCAGCTATGGGTGTAGCATGAAGTTCATAAGTTGTGACTGTTTACTTAAATACAAATGTCCTTTGTAGCGAAGCTCATCATTGTGCCAAGAGTACCCAGGGGAAACTGGAGAATTGGCTTGCAATTGTTGGATTAGATGTGAAATTTTTGGATCTTGTAGCCATTACTGGTGAACATCTTGGAGCCAATATTGGACAATGAAAGAGAGGGAAAAAAGGACCCTTCGTCTTCATATTTTATGGAAACATCATCAACAACCAAATTTTCCTTTCCTTTCTTGTAAATTATCTCATGATCATATCCAAAGAGCTTAGTCACCCATTTTGTTGCTCCAGGGAGGAAGGTCGTCTCTCCAGAAAATATTTGAGGCTTTGAATATCTGTCTTAATTTGGAAGTGTTTCCCCATTAGATAAGGGCTCCAGAGATCTATTGCATGCAGAATAGTCAACATTTCCTTTTCATTGATTGATTGGCCCAAATTTCACTCTAACAGTTGTTTTGCTGGTATAGGCCAAAGGTCGACCATATTGCATAAGGACTGCTCCAATTCCTCTCCCTGACGCGTCACATTCCAAGACAAAGGTCTTGGTGAAATCAAGAAGGGCCAAAACCTGAGCGGTGTACATAGTTGCCTCCAAGACTTGAAATGCCTGATCAACTACGAGATTCCAAGTGAAAGAATTATTTTTAAGTAGAGTAGTGAGAGGAACCACAATATTTCCATAATTCTTAACAAACTTGCGATAATATCCTCTTAAACCCAAAAACCCACGCAATATTTTGATGGTCTTAGGGAGAGGCCAATCCTTCATAGCTTCAATATTATAAGGATCCACCCTGACACCTGCCTTGCGAAAAATATGACCCAAGTACTCGACTTCTGAGGCTCCAAAATAACATTTATATTGTTTGAGGAAAATTTGGTGCTGAGAGACTAGATGTAGAACTCGATCCACATGAGAATTATGCGTTGTCCAAGTTTTACTGTAGATGAGAATATCATCAAAGAAAACTAATACAAGATGATGGAAGACATGATTCATGAAGCTTTGGAAACTGGAGGGAGCATTCCACAAGCCAAATGGCATGACCAAAAACTCATAGTAGCCCTCATGAGTTTGAAATGTAGTCTTAGGAATGTCTTCCTCTTTCATACGTATTTGGTGGTAGCCAGAACGAAGATCAATTTTAGTAAAGAACTGGGCACCACTCAATTCATCCAAGAGATCATCAATGATGTGAATGGGAAACTTGTCCTTGATGGTGAGTTTATTGAGGGCACAAAAGTTAGGAAACATGCACCAAGTACCTTATTTATTGAGTACCATGACCACAAGAGAAGAATAAGGGTTGGTACTAGGGTGGATAACACCCGCTTGGAGCAACTCCTGCACAATTTTTTCAAATTCATTCTTTTTGGAAAATGGATGATGATAAGGGTGAACATTGGGAATAATAATGCCAATAACAAGGGGGATGGAATGATCATGAACACCACGAGAAGGCAGAATTCCTTGAGGAGTGAAAAAATAGTTTGATGTTTGGAGAGGATAGCTTGGAGGTCAGGATGCACATAGGGTGTCTCAACTACTTGAATGGAATGGAGTTGAGAAATTATATCGGAGTGACCTTTATTGAGGATATTTTCCACGTGATGGGAACTGATGATCTTAGGCGAACCAACTGTGAGGCCTTAGAATTGATATTGTTGTCCCTCGTGTTGGAATTTCATGGTTAATGCCTTAAAATCCATGAGAATGGGACCCAAAGTGCATAACCATTCAACATCAAGCATAATGTCACAACTATCCATATCAATGGAAAATATATGAGATTTCAAGTGGTACTGTCCAATTTGAAGATGTACATTTTCACAACACCCACCACATTTCATGGGCCCACCATTGGCTATCATGATTTGAAAATTATTGATGACACGAACATAGAAATTGGTTTCCTGGGCAATGCGATGATAAATAAAATTATGGGTGCTACCACTGTCAACAAGGATGATGGCTTTCTGATGTTTAATATATCCAATGAGTTTTAGGGTTTATGGAGCAGAGAAGCTAGTGAGGGCATGAAAGGAAATGAGTGGGTCAAATTCAGGTGGGTTAGTGGGCTCCTAGGTAGCATCGGGAAGGGAAACAGTCGCATCTTCTTCAACAACATCTTATAAGATGGCCATAAAAAAAAATTGTTCCTTATACTTGTAACCCGAAAAATATATTTCATCGCAATTATATCAAAGACCCTTGAGTTGGAATTCAACCATTTCATCCCTAGTTAATTTATGGACCTTTATGGGAGTGGCAGGAAGGGAAGGATTTGTGGGTCGAGGGAGAGGAACAAAAGATGGTTTTTTATTTCTGGGAAAAAACCACTTGGTGGGCCTCTTTGGAATGTTTAGTAGCTTCCTACCAAGTCTGAGGGAGAGCCATGAGAACTTGGGCTCATATTTCATCATTAAGGCCACTGATAAATAATTCCTAGAAGAACACATCTAACATGCCCTCGGTTCAAAAGGCCAAATTCTCAAAAGAAGTTATAAAGTATTCCATTGTGCCAAACTCTTTCAACTTGTTGAAATGACCAAGATAGTGGGTATCAATTTCAAAGTGTTCATAGAGCTCGACAATAAACTGGGTCCATGAAATATACCCGTGACGATATTTTTTACACCATTGCCACCATTTCCAGCGTTCAGGATCCAGATAGAGAACAACATAGTGAAGTTTTTCCAACTCATCAGTAATGCCATGTAGAGAAAAATAATGCCCCATTTGAGTGATCCAACCTGTGGGATCGGAGCCATCAAATCTATTGACCTCAACGTAGGGACTACGAGGGTCATGATGAAAGGAGTTGGATTGAAAATGCAGAGAATGAGAGGAATCAACACCATCTGGTTGGTCCGAGGAGGAAGGATCTGGAGTTCGGTTCAACAACTAGTTGACAGTAGACTGGAGGGTATTAAATTGGTTCATGAATTTGGCATCCATGGTGTCAATTTTGTTTTGGACTTGTGTCTCAAAAATTTCAAGGAGAGAATTGGTAGAGCCAATATCAAATGCCACTTGTTGGAGGGACTTGTTGGTTTGATTGATGGAAGCTTGCATGTCTTGGTTGCGAGTGTTGGCCATTTGGAGATGGGGTGTGATGGAAAGGGAAAATGAGTGGGTGGGACCACAGAAAAAGGACTTATAAGTGATAGGTACCACTATGATCTGGATGAGAAGGGGAATATAATGGGAGAGGTGGAAAAATAGGGACGCTGTGAAGGGGTCGGTTTCACTGAAGAAAAAGGATTAAAAATGAAAGGAATGAGTGCGATCAAGGAAAAAATGGAATCCAATGGGATAGTTCCCAAATAAGTGTGTTAGCGAGACCACCATTTTTTTTTACTCCCACAGAGTTACACTCCGATATGAAGAATATTGCAGTGGTTAAATGCCCAAATTCTTAACAGGAAGAAATGTGTAGGAATTTCACAACTCGAATGTAGGATGTAAGGTTGCACGACAATAGATATTATCTATTTATTTTATGTTTCTATCCCAAGAGTTAGGGTATTCATGGTTTCTACATACAAGGGTTTTCCTTGTGTTATATCTCTCTTATATGTGTGTGGGGTCCAACAGTAGTACTCAACCCAATATCTTAGGGCACCAACTAAGGAGGCTAGACCGTGCCCTTATCCGTACTACCTGACTACCCAGGTACTAGAGAGTATCTTCCCGAGTGATGTTCTTGGTGACACTATAGAAGTCAGACGGCCGATCAGTTTATCTACAGGGGGATTTAGGAGATCTAGGTCGATCCATATACAAGTGTTGTTCGATGCACTACCACTCGAAGGGGTACCAACAGGGGTTACAAGGGTGGCCAACAATGTGCGCTTAAGTACCACTTGTATTTACTGTGTGTATGCTTCCCCGACCATATATTTATGTGTTGAACGACAAATTTTTGTAACTTTAAGATGTTGGAGTACGTCTCTACCCTGAAAAAAATTTAACCCACAATTTTTTGCCAAGGAAAGTGCTCTGATACCACTTGTAAGGTACCAGATCTATTATATTAGCATAAAAGAGAAATAATTCTTATACTAACATAGATATAGCAACAGAAGACGGAAATAATGCAGAGATAACAAAGAAACAACAAATTATATGGAACCACAACACCAGAATTATACCTTTTATTTATAGGAAACAATGTCCACTTGCCTCTTCGAGGGGGAAACCTCCAGCAGAGAAGATGTCTATTACAATAATTCTTAATACAAACTTATCATACCCTCTACTCCTATTTATACTAAATCTATCTATCCAAAAGAACAATCTAGAGGAAGATCCTTCTAGAAGAGGAAGCTTCTATTGGGTCTTCTTACATTTGACTAATTCTTCCTTATTGATAGGATTTATTAATATTGGCATTTATTACATGGAAATATATTATTCTTCCTACGTGAGGGGTTAGGGAGGTTATCTCCCTAACAACAACCATTGGTAGATGAATTGAAGGAATTATTGGAAGGGATACATATATATGATTTATCAAGACCCATCGCAATAGAGAGGAGTTTTATGTTGTATGGCATATGTTCTTACACCACACATGATTATCCAGGCTTAGAAGTTTGCTCTGCTAAATTACATGTTTATTGATTTGTTTTTATAAGTAACAATATTTTCTGGCATATTTAATTCATTGTGATTGTTCTGATCTTCAACACTAACATGCTATGTATACATTAATAATTTTAGAGGTCTTGTAACAAAAGGCTATCATGGATGTAAATGTTGTTGACCTTCTCTGAAAGCTAGGTAGTCCAACCACCTATGAAATCCAGTGTACGACTAATCCAAGGTATTCCTCCCAGAACAACACCCTTACAAAAGAGAAACATCTTCTTTCAATGGTAAACCAGAGCACACCCAAAGGCCTGCAATAATGACACCAACAGAATGGCTTAAAGCATATGAGAGAGATAAGGATAAGGAGATTACATAAATGTTCTATTCAAATGGGGAGCCTATGTTCGATGATCCAAAATTCTTTGACACCTATGTTGAGAAATTTCCCATTTGGATGAAAAGGAAATATGTCTTTTATGAGCTCCCATATTGGGAGCATCTTAAGATTTCCCACTTACTAGATCCCATGCATATATTCAAAAATGTTTCATCTTATTTATGGAGGAAAATATTATCAAAATAAAGTGACACATTGTTTGTTAGGGGAGATATTATTTCTTCAAAAAGTAAAAAGAAACATTGGCCAAGAAAATAAAGTAGAGGAGAGGTTGTTCATTCTTGGTCTTTCAATCAAGGTGATATACACATGTTTTATTTCATCATTAATATTTTTCTTGTGTATTTTTGTTATCTTTATTTTGCTAATTATATTGTTTTTTATTCATCTTCTGACAGAGGAAATGTTAAGTTAATTATAACAATTGTTTGAAATATTTTAGTTGGTTAACATTCAGTTTGATGCGTAATGTTTTTGTCTTTTAAATTATTTGTGATTGCATGGAACGATTGATTGAAATAGAATTTTATATTTTTATTTGAACATATTTATATGTCCTTTCATGTTTAATTATATAAAATTTTAAGAATTGTTATCATGATAAAGTCGTAAGAATTATTATCATGTTCAAAAAGGCCTCAAGATGCTAGATGTTTAACCCTTTACCAACATGTTATAGAAACATTGAGACCTAAAAAAGAGCATAATAACAATGGTGTACTTAGAATTTTGATGTGTATAGAAGGTGACATTTATCCATTTAATAACAATCCTCTTACCCTTGAACACACTCAAGCACTTGTATAAAACACTTTTGTTAGTGATATGAATTTGATCCTTATATCTCTTAGGGAAATAATTTTAAGATTTGCATTGTAATTCCTTTCTTGAGCATTTGAGTTGTGAATGTTTTAAACCATGCATGAGTTATTTAATTAATTTTTATTTTATTTTATATATATGCAACGACATATAATATTTTTATAGTTGGCAACATGTTTAGATACTGAATGGTAATATTTTAATTTACATAGTTTCTTATTTATCCTAATAATCTACGTTGATATTAGAAGTAATAATATGGTTGATATGCATGTTTAATAGTACAACCTTTTTGATGATATGTTAACATGATAATTCAAAAATTGAGTATATGTTCATGTATTTTGTAGATTTAAAAGTAAGATATTTAACAACTAATGTGGTTTATAATGTAAAAATTAAATTTCACTTTATATTTTAATTTAAAAACCACCATTGTATTTAATTTTATATATATGCACCAACATAAGATATTTAAAATCTATAAAATTAAATTTCACTTTGTAGATTTAAAAGTAAGATATTTAACAACTAATGTGGTTTATAATACCAATACAATGGTGGAATTCATATATACATATCTATATGACTAGAAATTGCTCCAGTTGGTGCAAAGTATGACCAATGTCATTGTAACATGGGAGACCCTACTACTTGGTTGATTGCACCCCTTCTTTTGACTAGATAGATCGAAATTCTGTGAATATCAGAGAATTTGATATGGGTATCAGTATCCAAGTGATGTATGAAACCATAATGCTATGATCAAAATACCAAGAAAGTATAAGGATTATCTTGGTGTAAAACATAAAAATTTGTATAACTCTATTGATTTTCAATATCATATAGATACAAGGATTGGAACATATTCTATGACGGATGATCGGGCGACCTTGTCCCTTAAAATCCTACTTAAGGAATAACGATTGATCCTCCTTTGCCATTTCAAAGGAAGAATGTGAAGCATATATACAACCCAAACAAAGCTTATACCACCTAGGTGAAGCATTACCTCTTGTTGGCTAGACTTCATACTTGCTTGGTGAAATATATGCTATGGATGACTACGAGACCATCCTCAATTCGCCACACACACACACACACACATATATATCTTGATAATTATAAATTCAATATGACCCTTGAGAAAATGGAGTGTAACAAACTCAAGTTATAGTCATCCTTGACCGTACGCAAAATGGCTCTAGTTTCTATAAAAAAAAATTACACAAATTCTTGTTGGTTAAATAGAATTTTCAGATGAATTCTTTGATATCCACAAATTGATCTCTTCGTGGGTCTCATTTTGAGCCCCTTTTTTTATAGATCATTCTGCAGTGAATTTGAGGCACTTTCTACATTAAGATTGTTTTTCGGTTTACTATTGGATTTTCCTAGACTGAGATCAATTAATAGGAAGCTAGTGCAGTCATCCATGGTTTGGTATAAACTTAGGGTCCAATTTTTTTTATTTTTTTTTTTTGGGTGTCTGGAGGAATCAGCAACTAGTTGGGCACATGCTCGCATTACACGTGGTCGTGTTATCCAACCGCTACCACTATAACCTCTAGGTGTGCCCACGATGCCCCTTACGCGGCACACAAGGTAAGTTGGGGGGAATTGAACTCGAAACCTCATGGAACTTCATTTTCACGGCACTTGCCAATTGAGTTGCCCCCCCGGGGGCTCTTAGGGTCCAATTTTAGAAACCAAAATTAAAAACATATTGTTGCGAGATGTTCTCGGAAAAAAACCCTTGAAAACATCAAATAGACAGGTTGTTTGGAGATTTTGTTGTGTTCCCATAGGAAAATAATCACATGGAGCAAGAACTGATAGGTCTGTGAGTACAAGAGTTCAAAATGGTTGGTCATAGGATTTGAAACAAATACCTACATAAATGGATGTGGGTGGAAAACATCGGAATCTTGTAGAACAACATAGAGTGAATCAAGAAATTATGTTTTCAAAGGAGGATATAGATGAAATCTATGAAATTGAAATAGAGGCGATGGAGAAACCAATGCTTATCATTGATGAAGGCGACGATGGAAATCCATTGGTCGTTATTGAATATATACAGGATATATCTAACTTCCACTGCGAAAGTAGAGGTCCTTATTTGTGTGCCTCCAAAGAGCATGTCTACTAAAATTGACATAAATCACATTATGAGAGCTTTTGCGGTAGACTGGATTATTGAGGTGGACTAGAAATATGGCCTCATGCCTACTTTGTTCTTGTCAATGTTTTAAATTTGAATGATGGATATCCTTCAACCCAAGAGACTTAACAAGAATCATGTTGTAGCTATCCCACGACTCTAAATGTAGCTATCCCAATAATCTATCCCACGACTCTAAATGTAGTATGCAATCAGTTTACTATTTATTTAGGGTAGTTTACACAAACATGGTGGCCGTTTTGGTCCTAGAGTTTGATCCTAATCTCTGATACCAAATGTAATTCCTCTCTATGAGAGACTATGAATTAATAAGTGACAGTTTATACACATATGCATTAAGATATTTGATGTAAACTCAAATTTTTCCTTTATGTAAAATTTCATAAACATAATGAATACATACTAACAAAATACCTCCTCCATAGTCTATTGAAGCTTTAGTTGCAATGTATCCTTGATAGTAGTAGGAAGATTCTTCCAAGCATTATTTTCCCACTTTCTCGTATTGAAACAACATAATTATCCTCCTAACCAACTAGGAGCATAGAAGGCTTCCTAGCTCCAAGATATCTTTTAGTTTCTTGGCCCTCCGTGCTAGTGACTCCAAGAAGAACAAAGCACATATGCTCTAAGAATACCATCGCAAGAAATATATCTTCCAAGAATTATCCATCCTCTCAACATGCTTCAACCTCTCATGCATTATGTTTTGGAGGTTTAGACATTGTTCTACAGGGATATGTTGATTTAGATATGGCATGTGATAAATATAGTAGGAGGAGCACCACAGGGTATGTTCTTACTATAGGTGGAACAAAATTAAGTTAGATTTTGAAGCTGCAAAAGGTTGTCGCACTTTCAACAACAAAAATAGAGTATGTTGTTGCTACAGAGGCTAGTAAAGAAATGATTTGGTTACAAAGGTTTACGGAGGAATTGGGAAAGAAGCAGGAGAATAGCAGGTTGTACTGTGACAATGAGAGTTCCATTCATCTTGCAAATAACTCAGCCTTCCATTTGAATTATAAGAATATAAATCTCAAGCACCATTTCATACGATCCGTCTTGGAATATGGACATTTGAAGTTGGAAAATATACACACCAGCCAGAATCCTACAGACATGTTAACAAATGGAGTAACCAGGGGAAAACTAAGTTCTTGCTCAGTTTCAGTTGGTATTCAATCATGAAGGTGAATATGAGAAACTCGTCAGGTCCAATAAGGATCATAGTCCAACATATATAACAGTGATGGACTTGTTGAGATCAGTCTCAAAGTGGGAGATTGTTGGCTGTGGAGCTTGCTTATCTTCCTGATTCAGAGGTCATTGTTTTCATCTGTGTTTATACCTCATGAAGACTTTACACCTCAGAAGAATGTACACTTCTCCATGTGGGGGAGTGCAGGGGGGGTTGCCCCCCTTGCAGGGTCCAGGGGCAAGCAGGCCCCCTACTAGGGATCGAGGGACAATGTTCCCTAATGAGAGTTCGAGGGCGAAGCCCCCAAAGGAAAATTTTCCTTGTAAATGTATATTGTAATGCATAGTAAATCTGGACCATTCATTATAAGGTCATAGATTTGACAGTAGAAGTTATGTTAGGGTTTTTTTCCCTATAAGGAAACCCTCTTTTATGAGGGAAATGTATTGCGGCTAAGTATGATGGTGAATATTGTATTCTGTGAGAGGAGACAGTGAGAGAAAGAAGAGGAAGTTACATCGGGTGTGATGTAAACTGTATCCCTTCATTTTGTTGGATACTAATAAAGAAAGGACTTGGAAATTTCTCTGGTGGACGTAGTTGTTGGCCCTTGACCAAGTTTTGAGGATCCTTGGTCATGTTTGACCTACTTTTGGGACTTCGACAAGCTGTCGAAGGTGGAGCGCAAGTCGAAGCAGAGATCGCATGATATCGACCCCTTTTTAGGGTTTTTTGGGTTTTGGGCTATGTAATGGGTATGGGAATGTCAGCCCATGCATTTTCCCATGTTTAGGCCCTTTTGTAATATATAAATAGATGTCTAGGCAATGTAAGAAGGAGGTGTGTATAAGACAATATAGGCATCTGTGTGATGAGGTGCTAAGTGAAAGTGATAGTTGTATATGCTCTGTGCATGTTGTGTGAGACTTGAAAGGCTAAGTGCAAGTGACTGTAAGAGGTTGAGTAGAAGCTTTGTGTTGTAACCTAACTCAGGGAAGGAGAATCAGGCGAGGTGCATGTGGATCTCCTGTCCTATGCAGAGTAGGATCTTGTGACTCTGTGCATGTAGAAGATTGACAGAATATAATAAAGAAGAAGAAGATTTGGTGGACGTAGCCCCGGGTTGGGGGTGAACAACATATATTATGTGTTGTGGTTGCTTTGTGCTTTATGGTTGTTCTCTTGTTTATGTGATTAAATGCTTAGTGCACTGATATATTCTTAGAAGAATCCTATATGATAGCTTAGTGTTGAATAATGTGAACGAATGCTAGATCTAACATATGTTGATGTGCTTAGTGCTTGAATATATTGGATCTGTGTGAATACTGCGATGCTCTGTAATTAGGGTTTTATCTGTGAAGTAGATACTGGTTAAATATTGATGGATTGTAACTGCTAAGTGCTCTGTAAAGGTGTTGTAATCATAGATTTGTGTCTGAGCTAAGGTTGCATACATTTGAGTCCTACAACCACCCTTGCCTTTACCTCGGGTGAGACTTCATCTACTTGGCAGGTGTTGTTGAAAGGGCCGATAGTTAGGGTTTTGTTGGTGCACTCTTGAGCGTTGAACCCTGGGTCTGCCCCTGTGCCAACAAATAGTTCCATTGTCGGGACCTGAAACTGTGATTGCTGGGAACTAAAGTAAAGAAAAAGAGAAGCTTTGTGCGTAGATCTATTGCTGAAGTGTGCAGTATCCAACCTGAAACTGTGATTGCTGGGAACTGAAGAAAATAAATCTTTGTGCATAGATTTGTTTCTTTAATGCACAGTAGTCTACTTGACTTGTGAAGCTCTATGCTAAGAACAAAAATCAGATATGAAGAAAAGAGGTAAGTTATTAAATCTTTGTGTTCTGATAAAGGTAAGAACAGTGAAAAATTTTGATTGAAAAGGTAATATAAGTGGAAATTTTTGTTTCAAAAGAATGGATCTAGGTATGTTTGATAAATTTTGTCATAGTAGGGCACAACTAGATGAAAGAAGGTTTTATATGAGTAGATCTGATAGAAATAATGAAAGATATGTTATTCCTATGCATAGAAAGAATGTTTGGACTAACAAATGGATGTAGGAACCTAGAAACATTTTTTTACAGGATAGTTGCTATGATCCTAGTGCGCAGTATAGGAAAGGTTGGGGATCATTTCAAAGAAAGAGAGGATTAACTCTTTGTTATAGTTGCAGAAGACCGAGACATCTTGCTAAGTAATAGCCTAGTAGAAGACCTGCTCAAGAGCAGGTCCACACCATTCAGAGAAAAGTCATGGAAGTGACTCAGAGGCTCCAACCAATACAGGACAAGGCTTGCCAACTGTTTGAGGAGATTGAAGGCCGAGGAGAAGAGCTAGAACAAGTCGTTGTTGCAGTCGAACAGTTCTTAGAAGGACCTATCAACAAAAGAAGGTTCACAAAACTGTAACTTCGTCGAGATATCAGAACAACGCAACATGGAAAAGAAATATAGTCGTTGAAATAATTATAACAGTTATCCCAACACCCCAAACAGTTAGAACAACATTTATGGACAGAAAGCTCACCATCCAACCGTTGGGACCGCGCCTCAACGGAAATAACCGCATTGATGAAGGCCTCTCGTCCGTTGGAGAGATTCGTTACCTCGTGTCTACTTATTTTGTCCATTGTTGCATCGAGAACACTTTTTCGAATTGTATCCAGGCCAACCCATTACTACCGCGTTGTGTTTATTGAGATCGACACCTATTCTATTACTTTGAGAACTCATTCATCCACCTGAGTTATCCGATCTAAGTGTGCATGTCAGATGATCTCAATGCCGCAGAGAAAATCCTCGAAGAAGTTCTAATCGACCTTATGGTTGAGAAGGTGATGTCTGTCGAAGTTCAAGCCTCATCGACGAGAGGAGTGCAAGCCTCCCCATCAAATGATCGTGGATCCGGACCATCTCGAACAACAGGAGAGAAAAGAACCAAGCATCGAGATGACTTGGTGAATGCGAAGTTAATCCTGACCATCTTTCCTGCATACATCCCACCTTTGGTTGGCATGGTGAGTCGTGACAGTGTCCTGAGAGACTTTGATTACACCATGGTTACTGCGTACCTCCTGAAGGGGATACATGAAGTAAGAATGCAGAAGGATAAGATCACAACGTTGAAGTTTAGCGACTTCAACCTAGGGGACCACAAGAACTACATTATTCTCACTCCTTATAAGTATTTGACCAGGATGAAGGGGAAGAACTCGAAAATAATCCCCCAGCCATGGACTATGAACCTCGTGCAGTCCACCCTCTTGAATGTAATGAAGATTCCACACTTTGGAAGGCACCAAGAGGTTAACGTGTGTGTTAAGATCCTACTATCATGCTACCATGGAGGCTACCTATGGCTACACCGATGCATCATCGTCGATATGACACTGATCCATAGGATCATCGGATTGAGCATGCAGGGACCCGACCCGTAAGACTTCTACCCAGGGAAGGCTACAAATCGTGCATTGGCACAGAAGATCAAAGACACATATTGCGATGTAGAAAAGGGAATGTGAGGCTACAAGGTAGCTTCCATCCAGAATGGCACAGTGTGTCTAGCCTGCCACCTGATCGCAAGAAATCTCATAAGAAAGAACAGACCTACACAAGTCACATGATTCGTTGTTGACCTCGTCAGGAAATGTGTAGAAGGACTCGAGATGAACTAGGAGAAGTACTTGGTCAACCATCTGGAATTAGACTGTCACAAAGCTCGGTATCAGGGCTATGAGTTCCACTTTAGTTGGCTCCTGATCCTCATTGCATTTACTTCTTAGGAGATGTCAGAAGGTGAGACCTTCCCGGACATTGAGTCGTTCGAGCCGCTCGCTACGAAGTTCACCATGCTCTGGTACTCGAGCGATATGGGAAAATAGTGGCAGTCAAACGTGGTCTTTCATACATATTATCTCCAACTGAAGAGGGCTATCAAAGTTGTCCCTTGCATGACGCTAAACACCCTGCATCGGTTCCGACCCCTCATGAAGGTTTGCGCAGATCGACACTTCATTTATATCACCACGCACGCAGATGAGCATAAAGAAGAGATTCGGTCATACTAGAATCTCACAGAGGAGGACCTCGAAGAGATAACCAAGGATTGGTCTACAGAGCTCCTCATCCCCACTAACCCCGCAGAAATTTCAGACCCTGAACTAAACGGAAACCCTGAGACCACTCATGAAGCAAAGGATACTCCTAGACCCAGCAGAAGGAAGAAGACCAAAGAGGTCCAAAATTTGAGCAGCGCATCAAAATAAATTGCTTCAGTATCACCCTGTCGATGGGGTGATGACGAACTAGATCAAGAAGAGACCAATAGAAAAGAAGATCAGCAAAAGCAGGGCAAAGTAACATCGCCTAGGGATCTTGTTGATGAGACTGATCCCTCAAAGAAAAGAAATGTTTCCCCCACAAAACCTACCTCACAGAAGAAGTCAAGAGAGAGAAAAACCACGATTCAAACCGTTCTCACGATCGATGACTTTGACTTCATCATCACCGATGTAGCAGATGCCTCGCAGGATGTCTTACAGAAACATGAATCCAAGCAAGAAGAGATGTACGATAGAATCAAGGTTGAACTCAGAGGGGTACAACAGGGCCTTCAATCCAGTCGTGCAGTATCCACTGTGCCCCCACCATCAGAAGCACCGGAGTTGGGAGATGAGCCTACCCAACTCCACAGACTAGTTTATGTGACTGAAGCTCGCCTTCGTCGTGCACAGGAAGAAACAGAATAGGCCACAAAGGCCCTAAAGAAAGTGAAAATAGTAGTCATAGAGAAACGTCGAGTTGCGCAACAAGAAAAGGTTTCTCTACAAACAAAGTTTTAAGATGATAAAGCACAAATCCAACAAGAGAAAGAGCAGTTGCTCGTAGAACAGCTCGGAGTCAAAGAAGCCATCAGCAAAGCACTTCGCTTTGTGACAGGCTTAGAGTAAAAAGTGGAAGAACCAGTAGAGCATCAAGTAATGTAGCTTGCGGAATATATCTAGTACCTTCAACAAAGAATAATAGACTTAGAGTTATGAATAGTACCCAACACTCCGCAGGATATACGAGATCAAAGAGAAGCAAATGCTCAAAGCGCAGTTGAGAGAATCAAGGCCCTCACCATGTAATGTAAACAACTGAGTGATCGTAGTTCCTAGACTTATGAGAGACTCACTGAGGATCCTGAATTGAAGACACTGGAGTCACAACTCCAGGAGGCAACGCAGCAAGCAGAAACAGTACAGGCGCAGCTGAAGCCCCTATCCGCAGTTGAAAGGACGAAGCAATCCCAGGAACAGTGCACTACTCAAGAGCAAGTCCACACCATTCAGAGCAAATTCATGGAAGTGACTTAGAGGCTCCAACCAATACAGGATGAGGGTTGCCAGTTGTTTGAGGATATTGAAGGTCGAGGAGCAGAGTTGGAACAAGTCGTCATTGCAGTCGAACAATGCTTAGAAGGACATGTCAATTAAGTAGTTATCCAAGAGTTCGTCGAGAAGGAGGCCTTGGCGCAGCAACAAGTCGAAGCAGCTCAAGCCAAGCTCGAGGATTTTGGAGCAGAGCTACCCAGATCAGAGTGACTCGGGATGAGTCACAAGTGAGTGTTGGGGCCCTGTTGGCCCTCGACCAAGTTTTGAGGATCCTTGATCATGTTTGACCTACTTTTGGGACTTTGACAGGCTATCGAAGGTGGAGCGCAATTCGAAGTGGAGATCGTCATATCTTGACCCCTTTTTATTGATTTTGGGTTTTGGGCTATGTAACGAGTATGGGAATGTCAACCCATGGCTTTTCCCATGTTTAGGCCATTTTTGTAATATATAAATAGATGTCTAGGCAATGTATATAAGATGCTATAGTCATTTGTGTGATGAGGTGTTGAGTGCAATTGATAGTTGTATATGCTCTGTGCATGTTGTGTGAGACTTGCAAGGCTAAGTACAAGTGACTGTAAGAGGTTGAGTAGAAGCTTTGTGATGTAACCTAACTCAGGGAAAGAGGATCTGGCAAGGTGTGTGTGGATCTCCTGTCCTATGTGGAGTAGGATCTTGTGGTTCTATGCATGTAGAATATTAACAGAATATAATAAAGAAGAAGAAGAGTTGGTGGACGTAGCCCCAGGCTGGGGGTGAACCATGTATATCATGTGTTGTGGTTGCTTTGTTCTTTATGGTTGTTCTCTTGTTTATGTGATTAAATTATTACTGCACTGATATATGATTATAAGAATCTAATATGATATCTTAGTGTTGAATAATGTGAATGAATGCTAGATTTAATCAATGTTGATGTGCTTAGTGCTTAAATATATCGAATCTGTGTGAATACTGCGATGATCTGTAATTAGGGTTTTATCTGCGAAGTAGATACTAGTTAAATACTTATGGACTATAACTGCTAAGTGCCCTGTAAAGGTGTTGTAATCACATATCTGTGTCCCAGCTAAGGTTTCAGACATCCGAGTCCTGCAACCACCCCTACCTCTACCTCAGGTGAGACTTCATATGCTTCGCAGGTGTTGCTGAAAGGGCCGGTAGTTAGGGTTTTGTTGGTGTGATCTTGAGTGTTGAACCCTGGGTATACCCCTGTGCCAATAGTAGTCCACACTAGGTGAACCATGTATATCTATGTCTCTATTGTATTGTGTTTCTTATGCGTTTTATTTCCGCATTTGCTTTATTTTATTGCTTTGTGATCTTGTTTTTCTAACATGGGGCAATTTCACATGGATGCAAAAAATTGATTATTAGTGGGTTCCCTTTATATGTTTCAGATGGCATAAGGTTGGCCATATGAAGGCTCAGTGTAGGTAGCTTCCATCTCACTTTCCTCCTTTCCAAAAACTTTGGAAGAGGAAACAATTGTTAGAGAATTGTGCTCATGAGAAGGTGGCAACCTCACAAAGAGATGATCGAAGAGAAGAAAAGTCTTCTGGTGAAGTGTCCCTAGGTGCCTCTTCTCCATTGGACCCTTCAATTCATTCTACTGGTAATTTTCATTCTCCATATATTTCAAATCATTCACAAAAATTAGCAGAAGCTCATAATGAAGGTTTGAATAATGAGTGACTTTTCCCTACCACGAAGTCCTTTTCCTCTCCTGATAAATGTCTCAGGGTCAAGAGAATGGAAATCCCTTCTTTGAGAGCTCTAAGTGCTTCCCAAAAGGTGGGGCCTTCCCCTATCTCCCCCCTTTGTGTGTCCCCTAAAAAATTTGCTTCCACTCCTTCTCATCCGACTAAGGTCTCCTCTTCCAATCATTGCTCCAATTCATTTGTTAAATTAGACTATTTGTTATGCTCCAAGACTAAAAAGTGTCCCAAGGTCTTCTATTTTGGGGGGATGTGTTTGGAAAAAGGTTCTATAGATCTTGCGAGTAGAAAATCCTTGATTTCCCTAGCCTAGTCCCATGCTTTGAAAGAGATTAGATGTGGTAAACAAACCACTATTGTTCAGACCTTTAGAGCAGGGAGATCCCAGGAAGGGGGTTTGAAATTATTGTGCTTTATTTTAATGTGCATGGGGTTGGGGGTGGTCCTAAATTTCCCTCGATCAAAAGGATTGTTTAGGATTGCAGTATTGATTTTTTAATGATATATGAAAGAATTTGCAGTGGTGTAAAAGAAGTAGTGGCTATCCAAAGATTTTTAAAGGATTGTTTTTCCGTACTACTGACTCAATGGGTCTTTCGAGAGGTTTAATTTCATCTTAGATCCCTAGGTATAGGGCTTTGTTGTCCTCAATTATTCCTTCAAGAATTGTGGTAGACCTAATTGACCATGATCTCAATTGTTCATTCAGATTAATCAATGTATATGTGGTGTATGTAGATAGGGTTCATTTTTGGGAAGGGGTGAGCAACCTCAGGTTCCTAAATGTCCCAAATATCATCTTAAGAGGTGATCTCAATTTGACCCTATCAATTAATAAGGTTTTGAGAGTTCGTCCACGTTCAAACCCCCAAGAAATTATTTTTCTAACTGGATTGAAAAGAACCATTTGATTGAATTGGAGCCCCAAAAATTGACTCAAACTTTGAGAAGTGGAAGGAAAGGTAATGAACTAGTGGCCAAAAGGCTTGACATATTTCTTATTTCAGAAGGGATGATTGATTATCAATGGAAATTTAAATCTCTGGTGGTTTTGGGGGGTATCTCTTATCACATCCCCATTGTGTTGGAGATCGATAAGAAAAATCCGCATTCACCTTCCCCTACAAAGTTCAATCATGACCGACTCCTGGAGGAGGATTTTAAAAGGATAATACTTTCTTCATGGTCGCCTCTTGTCGGTATTGATGATTGATCCTATATGCACTAGTTCATAGAAAACATTTCAAAAGTTAAAAAAGAAACCACTCAATGGGCCAAAGCTTTCAATGAAAAAACGACCTCGCTCCTTCAGGAAGTGGAGTCTAAGTTAGGTGTGTTGTTGATAAACATCTAGGATGGTCAACTATGAGAAGAGGATAGTTTAGCTTTGAGTGATTTATTGCAAAAAAGGAAATACATGTTGGATTAAAAGGAAACAAAATGGTTCCTCAAGA
This sequence comes from Picea engelmannii, assembly GCA_009831015.1. NCBI lineage: Eukaryota > Viridiplantae > Streptophyta > Pinopsida > Pinales > Pinaceae > Picea > Picea engelmannii. The sequence continues at coordinate 1,814,837 of ML776633.1, forward strand.
GTAGATCCACTTGGTTAAAGGAGCGAGACAATACCAAATTTTTTTTCCATAAATTTACAATCCAATGGAAAATAATTGATTCCATATGGGACATAAAGGATTCAAGAGGTCATTCGGGTTCCTCATTTGAAGACATTTCTGAAACAAGGAAGTATTTTTTCTCAAATATTTTTAAGGATACATCAAGATGTCCTCTGAAATTCTGAAGGTCATATCCTTGTTTCTGAAGTCCATCTCGGAGGAGACGAATGAATTTCTTCAAGATGAGATATCTGAAAAGGAAATTGTGTCAACCCCTTCTTTTCAAAAAAGTAAGAGTCTTGGTCCAAATGGTTTGATTGTAGAGTTCTACATAGGAGTTTATGAGTTGTTAAAATCTAATCTCTTAAAAGTGGCCCTCAAATGCTTTAATTCTATTTTTCTATCTTTAATCCCAAGGAAAAAGGAATCAGTTTTTTCAAGGAATTCCGACCAATTTCATGCTACAATATGATATACAAGCTCATCTCCAAGATCTTAACCAACCATTTAAAGCCCATTTTTAGAGAAATTATTTCTGAAGAAAACATGGTTTTTTTCACAAATGTCAAATCCATGATGTTGCTTCTTTAACCTAGGAATATCTGCAGTCTATCAAATCTCGGAATATCCCCTCCAAAATTATGAAGGTATACCTATCCAAATCTTATGAACATGTTAACTAGACTTTTTTTCTAGTTAGCTCTAGTCCAAATGGGGTTAAATTTAAACACAGTCAAATGGATCAAAGGATTGTGTTGATTCTTCATCCTTCACGATGCTTATAAATGTCTCTCCTTCCACTACCTTTTGTTCTTCTAGGGGCCTTTGACAGGGGTTCCCTTTATCCCCCTTTATTTTCCTCATTGTTGCAGAAGGGTTGTGCACGCTAATAAATCACGCTCGAAGGAAAGGTCTTATCAAGATCCTTAAGATTACTACATCGAAAATCCTTACTCATGTGTTATTGTAATGCCTCTCTATGAGAGGCTATGCATTAATAAGTGACAATTTATACACACATGCATTAAGATATTTGAAGTAAATTAAGATTTTTATTTTTTATGTAAAATTTCATAAACATAATAAAAAAATACCTCCTCCATAGTATGTTGAAGTGTATCTGTTGCAATGTATCCTTGTTAGTAGTAGGAAGATGATTCCAAACATTCTTTTCCCGCTTTCCCAAAGTGGAACAACATAAATATCCTACCAGCCGACTTCCTAGCTCCAAGAAATATTTTGGTTTCTTGGCCCTCTCTTCCCGTGACAAAAAAAAATCACATATGCTCTAAGAAGACCATCCCAAGAAATATATCTTCCAAGAAGTATGCATACTCTCAACATGCTTCAACCTCTCAACTTCCTCCCCCTCATCATCAATTCCTCTTCCTATTTATCAAGTTTCTATACCCCCCTTCCCTAAGTATCCTCAACCACCCTCATTATTAGCCATCAACCTCCCTATCTAGAATTTTGGGAAAAGATAAAATAAACTAAAATATAAATGGCTTACATAAAATAACAATAAACAAAATGCAAATTCTTTCTTCTCATGCTAGCTCATAAATGCAACTTGACAATTTTCCCCAAAATGTACATGACAACCCACCATACTCATTTGATTCATCATATCAACCATCAATCGAAGTCAAAGAAGGTATTTAATGCTACTAGATATTTTTGAATGCAATATAATTCACATATCCATTAAATCATTCAATTAAATACTTAATAATCTAGTTTAATAATTAATACATTAATTAATTGTACTAGTGTACATGTGTAGGGTATGTGTGCATAGCTAGTAGACACATAGCCCACACATATACTAATATTAAACAATCATTGCATCTAGTGCATAGTTCATATATGATCAGACCAAGGTATGCACGAAAACAAATTTGTCATTTGATAATTTTAACAAATAAAACTACAAGAATTCGTCAATAATTGATCATTACACTTAGAATATAAAAAGGGAATAAGAATGAGTGTTTTGGAACAAGAGTGGCACATCTAATCCCCAATTATTATTTTCAACTAACACTAAAAAGACCCTATGAATAGCATCCAATGAGGAAATTTGCTGACAGAGGTGAGGAAACCACCAATAAGGCTAATGGTCTCCAAGACACTGCACGAATCCCAATGTGTGAATAGATGTATTGTCATCAAACAAAAGGGAAACCACCCAGTCAATGACCAATGATGGAATTTCGATTGTTGAGTTCAAGATTACCTACCAATGAGAAAAGTAGGGACAATGTGTGCAATAGGACTACAACTTCATGTGATTCTGAGACAAACTGAGGGTATGGACGACATGCAAAGTCAAGAGTTCTGAGGAATGGCAGACACAGTTGATATACATCCTTTGAACAAGAGCATGAGATATATGGAAGATTCTGGCATTATAGACTCAATGATGAAACCATGAGATGCAGGAGGCATGAATCAAACTCTCCATAGGGACTGGAAGAGTAACCAATTGGGGGAGTAAATTCTTTGTAACGAGCTCAGCTTCCTAAGGCCATGCTAAACCCAAAATTATGATGACAAGTGGAATCGGTAACTTTGTGATCTGTTCAAAGGTGACACCATTGCTGCCAATATAAGATAATACTCCCTTCCTACCCGTCTTTTTTTGTTTTTTCATAGTCAAATGAATGTTATGATACATAGGAGGAAACGTGATCCAAATTATTTTCAGCACGAAATGAGATCATATATATAATAAAGCATTGTATAAATATATCTCGGATGTCCAGTAATATAACAGAAATGTATCATAGATGCAACCATAAACACATAGATACAGTAATACACAATTTTCTATTAATTAGCGAAAATGTACAAAGACTGTAAAAATACAGAGTGAAAGACTCACTAGAATGGTGGCAGCTTATCTCTGAGAAGAGATGTGTCTACTACTCGCATTCGCAAGAAGAGGATTTTACAATGAGGCTCCAAAGGCCTTTTTATCATAAATAAAATCCAAAACCCTAACCCCCGAAAATGAAAAGCCAACAGTTTTGTGGACCTTGTTTTGGGTAGTTTGGTGTATCAACTTCCCGGGGGCGTAACTTTGGCATACAATTTTCGTTTGGGGCGCACGATATATTGTTGGAAAGGTATCGTCGAGGAGATTCATTTAAAGGGATAATTTAGAGTCTTTGGCTATCATTAAGAATCTCGATCCAAAAAAACTTCATTTAGGGCCTCAAAATGGCCTTGGAATTTAAAAACTGCTAAAAATAGTAAATTACCAAAAATGCCAGAAAATAGTTTTGAGCCAGTTGGAAAAGGTGGGTGCCCACCAATATCCACCTGGATAAATCCTCCCTCCTTAGGAAGCAATGGTATCCATTGCGTTGAGTGTCCGGGGGAGAGGGAAAAGTGCTTGTTGAATCTGCATCTTGATGAGTTGCTTGCCTTGTTGGAGAAGTTATGTTGCTTAGCTTGTTGAAGGTTGTCACGAACATGTGGCTGGAAGGGTTGGACCTTTTTAACCAGTCTAGCTACATGAGATGCATGTGTGAAAAAGGAATATTTACACTTTGTTGCAATATTTTCGACCTCATTCTGTTGGATAGAAGGTGCTTGGGTCAAGGATGTAATGGTTGCAGTATCCTTTTGTTCACCTTTTGAATAGATTATGAAGAAGCTGAATTTTGTAGTATGAGATACTACCTTGGGGCACTGTTTAGGTGGAAAAGTAGTTGTAACCACCTTTGGTATTCTGTAGATATGACCCCCCAGAGAATCAATGACACTGCGGGGTCGAGACTCATAAACATAATGGTGGTTCCACATATATGGTTGGCCCAAGAGAACATCACAAACATCTAGTGGGGAAACATCACATAATACCTCAGACTTGAAGGGTTGGATGTTATATGAAAATCGACATTGTTAGTTGACACAGAGTTCTCATCCTTGGCAAAGCCACCCGATGTTGTATGGTTGCGGGTGTGGTGTTTTCGACAATCCCAACTATTTGACGACCTCTGCTGAGATGAGGTTCTTCTGGCTTCCGCTATCAATAATAAAATGCAGTGGGGTCCCCTTCACCCACATCTGTGAATGAAAAATGTGCTCCCCCTCTTTAGGATCTATTGGTTCTTCTGGTTGAATTGTTGCGGTCCCGACAATAGTAGTGGGGTTTGCGTCGATGATCTGTCTTTTACCAGTATTTTCATAATCAGATTCTGAATCAGGGTTCGGCTCCTTGTCTTTGATCTCGGCCACCAATGATTGCATTGAGCGAAATTCCTCGGTGTTATGCCCGGGGATTTTGTTGAAATCGCACCATTTTCCGGTGTCCTTCTTTGTCTTCCTGTGACCCTTGTTTTCCTATGGATTGGACTAGTTTTTAGGAGACCATTTGTTAGGGTCATATTTATCATACTTTGGTTGTTGCATATTTGCAAACCCAAACTCCCATTTGTTCCGATGCTTAAATTTCTTCTCGATTTTAACAACATATCGATAAGCAACACCAAGTGATGAGATGTCCAGAAAATCCATTTCAGTTTGGATGTATCTGTGTAGAGCCCCATGGTATTTCAGAACCAAATGTTGTTTGGAGTCTTTGATACCCAACTTTCTGCGCAAGGTATGGAAGTTATTGGTGAACTCTGGAACTACATGGCCCCTCTCTTGCCGCAGTGTGGTCCATCTCATGTACTGGTCCTCATAGTTGCCAACAGGGTAATAATGTTCCTTTATCGCATCCACAAAAAAATACCAAGTGGGCTCAGCCCCAGATATTCCAAACCCCTCTGTGGAACTTTGATTTTATTAAGTTTCCCACCAATGTTTGACATGGGGGAGAGCTTTAAGGAGTGTAAAGGTGATATTTTCCTTGTCGGAAAAATTATGAACAGAGAAATAACCTTCTATCATATTTAACCATTTGTCTAGGGCATCTGCATCTATTTGACCTTCAAATACGGGAATATCAAAATTAACCTATACCTTGAAAGGATAGGTGCTTCCAAAGTGTTTTTTTGATGAATATGGGCCTATTTCTATCGGCAGGAGTTGAAGGATGTGGAAAAAATTCTCCATCATTTCGTCCCTCTATCGTGTGAGAGCTTACTCAAACAACAAATTGATAGAATCGTCTACTCCGTCGTTTTTATTTTCTTCCGCCATGGAGGGTTTCTTGGGCGTGTGAAAGATATTTTCTTCAAGAGAGACAAGCTCAAGACCCAACTTTATATACTCGGACCTCGTCGGGGACATGCACAAAAAAAAATGATCAAGAGCAACTTTCTCTGATACCACTGATCCGGATTATTTTCGACACGAAATGAGAGCAGAGATATAATAAAGCAATGTATAGAGATATCTTAGATATCCAATAATATAACATAAATGTATCAGAGATGGAACCATAAACACAAAGATACATTAATACACAATTTTCTATTAATGAGCAAAAATGTACAAAGGTTGTAAAAATACAGAGTGAAAGACTCGCTAGAATGGTGGCAGCTTATCTCTGAGAAGAGATGTGTCCACTACTCGCATTTGAAAGAAGATGATTTTACAATGAGGCTCCAAAGGCCTTTTTATAATAAATAAAATCCAAAACCCTAACCCCGAAAGATGAAAATCCAACAGTTTTGTGGACCCCGTTTTGGGTAGTTTGGTGTATAAACTTCCCGGGGGTGTAACTTTGGCATACGATCTCTATCTGGGGCGCACGATAGCTCCTTGGAAAGGTATCATCGAGGAGATTCATTTAGGGGGGTAAATTAGAGAATTTGGCTATAATTGAGAAGCTTGATCCCAAAAACCTTCATTTAGGCCCTCAAAATGGCTCCAGAATTAAAAACTGTTAAAAATAGTAAATTACCAAAATTGCCAGAAAATTGTTTTGAGCCAGTTGGAAAAGGTGGGTGGCCATCGATATCCACCTGGATCAAAACGAGTGTTGTAAGTAAGAAAAACTAGTTCCAGCAGTGGAACATACCTATGCTCAATGCAAGGAGGTGCATGCGGGAGATGGACACTCGGGGGAATGTTCCCTCCTGGGTATAGGGTGTCAAGTTGAAAAGGATATAAACGAGGCTCTGCTCAGTTGAGGATGAAAAACTACTAAGTCAAACAGCTTATAACCCAAAGCAAGAACCAGCTATAGGCTCAATACTGCAAGCAAGGGCATGAGATGCAATCACAACTTAACACCAAAAAATGTCATTTTTCATAATCTTAGTCAACTTGGTTTGAAAAAGGGGTAAATTGTACCAAATAGAAGTCCTTTCAAATCCAATTTACGAATGTGAAAGAGACAATTTCACTTAACAATATTTTTCTTTTTTGAAAACGAGTCGGAAAAGAGCTTAACTAAGACTCGCAACCTTTCAAGTCCAATTTAATGAGTGTGAAAGGGACAAATTCACTCAACAATATTTTCTCTTTTTAGACGAGTCGGAAAAGAGCTTAACTCATACTCACTTGGGAGTTTCTAGGTGGCATGTCACGAGGGACGCCAAGAATCTTATGTTGGACTTCTGTGAAATGTCAATATCTTACGAATAACTGACACAAGCTTGGGAAAACCCAAAGCTCTCCAAGTCGAGGAGGATAACGTGCTAGCGGAGGATATCATCTCCATGATATATCAGATGATGTCTCTTACTTTAAAGGACATAGTCTAAGGCATTGGATACCCCACAAGACCATCCCAATCAAAGGGAACTTCTCCAGGACTTGGAGGGAGAGTACTCGAGGAAAGTAAAACTCACTCTTGTTCAGAAGGTGCAGAAACCATTTTTTTTGGGGGGAGAGGGATCCTTAATGCATGCGACGCTAAAATATTTCATGTAAAATGCATGGATTAAGATTTTGTGTTTATGAATCTCTGAAAAGAAGTATTGTTTGGATAAATTGAAATCTACATGTTTCTTGTGATACAAGTGTTACCATTTTGTACAGATGAACTAAAATACAAAAAGAAACTTGGTAAACATGAGTTGAAATCAGTATCTCATGAGTTGAAAATAATCTTGCGAACACTTTCTTACCGCCACTCTAGGTAGCCCAAACTTACTTGAATAATACATGCTACACAAAACCCCCCGATTATTTCATTATTTGACAAGAAAACTGTAAAACAAAGAACACTAGATTTTCCATATTCTCAACAACTTATTGATGCAACATATCATCATAATAGTTTAACCTCAAGGATCATAATAATCTCATCACCACTAGCACCTCATAGAAAATCCCATATTTCATTAGCACATCGGTGAATATATATATATATATGTGTGTGTGTGTGTGTGTGTGTGTGTGTGTGTGTGTGTGTATGTATATATTTTTTTGGTTACAATAAACTTGAATTTCTAGGTTTTACAATTTTACGGAATGCAATGTCGCATGCCAACAAGTTGAAGCCACTACAAAAGAGACAGTCGAGCATGCATGGGCATTGGTGCCACATGTACCAAATGAAATTAATATATCTAGTCCTATGAGATTATTTAGCCCATCATAAGCCTAGATACATATAGTTGTGGGATGCTAAATAGCTCCCTGAACTAGATTTCCTGAACGTAAAGCTCCAGTTTCCTGTATTAGTTGCCAGCTGCATCACAACCTCCTTCAATAGAGGATAAATTTGGTGTCTGCTCTTAACTTGATACTTACATATCGGTTTGTTGCCTCACAACTACCTATACTACATTTATTATAATACATATGCTTCCTACACACTGAGGTGTCAACATACCAAGGAGCCATTATCTTTTAACAAGGTCATGGGCTTACTA
>ML776633.1:1822691-1840639 GCA_009831015.1 Picea engelmannii
GAGAGAGAGAGAGAGAGAGAGAGAGAGAGAGATTTCCCATCATCTTAAAGTATTTTATGGGTTTGAATAGACCTAATTGCAATTTCCGGATTAAAATTATGTATATATTATTATCTTGGTACTTGGAAGTAGATATCCTTTCCATCATCATAAAGTATTCCTAGATTTCAATAGATTTTAATTGCATTTTGGATTTTGTCAATGATGTGCATTGATTCTTAGTGTATTCTTATACATTTTGTTTTTCTCCATCTAACAATATATTGAGCACCCATTAAAAGTTGCAGGACAAGTAGACGATAATGAATGCCCTTCTATTGTAGTTTTGTTACTAGTGTTATGTCTGGCCAACACATAAACAAAGTAGCTCATCCCACTTGCAATGAGACAATATAATTGTAGTTAATCTTAATCCAGTGCAAATCAAGTATCTTATATCCATTGATCAATGAGTTCCAAAGTGTTAGAGAATATCTTATGGCCCCTGTTGATAGGACCCTTACTAGGCCAAAGAAGGTAACTTCACCAACATTTAAAAAAAACATCACAATCATTATATGAACATAACTTGCTTTCACTTGTTTGTTTGTGTCCTACTCTATTTCAAGATAAGTCTACATATTGGGAGGTGATTTTCTTGGTTGACATTGACTATCAACATGTGTAGAAACACACTGAAATGTGAATATGATTGAATGATAACTGGTTGTGCATGTTATCATCCTCGAGTGCAATATTCAACAACAATATTAATAATTTATTTTAATTTTAATAACTTCAACGCTAGCTTGCCCAATGTTCATTGTCATTACTCAAGAAAGCTTCAATCAACCAAAAAATAATGAAGGTAAACACATTGTTTACATTAATATTTCTAACTTACCAATACAATGGTGGCATTCATATATACATATCTATATGGCTAGAAATTGCTCCAGCTAGTGCAAAGTATGACCAATGTCATTGTAACATGGGAGACCCTGCTACTTGGTTGATTGCACCCCTTCTTTTGACCAGATAGGTCGAAATTCTATGAATATCAGAGAATTTGACATGGTTATCAGTATCCAAGTGATGTATGAAACCACAATACTATGATCAAAATCCCAAGAAAGTATAAGGATTATCTTGGTGTAAAACATAAAAAATTGTATAACTCTATTGATTTTCAATATCATATAGATACAAGGATTGGAACATATTCTATGATGGATGATCGTGCGACCTTGCCCCTTAAGAGCCCTACTTAAGTAATAACGATTGATCCTCCTTTGCCTATTCAAAGGAAGAATGTGAAGCATGTATACAACCCAGACAAAGATTCTACCACCTAGGTGAAGCATTACCTCTTGCTGGCTAGACTTCATACTTGCTTGGTGAAATATATGCTATGGATGACTACGAGACGATCCTCAATTTGCCACACACACACACACACATATATATCTTGATAATTATAAATTCATTACGACCCTTGAGAAAATGCAGTGTAACAAACTCGACTTATAGTCATCCTTGACCGTATGCAAAATGGCTCCAGTTTCTATAAAAAAAAAATTACACAAATTCCTTTAGGTTAAATAGAATTTTAAGATGAATTCTTTGATATCCACATATTGATCTCTTCATGGGTCTCATTTTGAGCCCCTTTTTTTATAGGTCATTCTGCAATGAATTTGAGGCACTTTCTACATTGAGATTGTTTGTTGGTTTACTGGTGGATTTTCCTAGACTGAGATCAATTAATAGGAATATAGTGCAGTCATCCATGGTTTGGTATAAACTTAGGGTCCAATTATAGAAACCAAAATTAAACAAATAGTCGTTGCGAGATGATCTCGGAAAAAACCCTTGAAAACATCATATAGACAGGTTGTTTGGAGATTTTGTTGTGTTCCCATAGGAAAATAATCACATGGAGCAAGAACAAATAGGTTTGTGAGTACAAGAGTTCAAAATGGTTGGCCATAGGATTTGAAACAAATACCTACATAGATGGGTGTGGGTGGAAAACATCGGAATCTTTCAGAACAACATAGAGTGAATCAAGAAATTATGTTTTTGAAGGACGATATAGATGAAAGCTATGAAATGGAAATAGAGGCGATGGAGAACCCAATGCTTATCATTGACAAAGGTGATAATGGAAATCCATTGGTCATTATTGAATATATACAGGATATATCTAACTTCCACTACGAAAGTAGAGGTCCTTATTTGTGTGCCTCCAAAGAGCATGTCTACTAAAATTGACATAAATCACATTATGAGAGATTTTGCAGTAGACTGGATTATTAAGGTGGACTAGAAATATGGGCTCGTGCTTATTTTGTTCTTGTCAATGTTTTAAATTTGAATGATGGATATCCTTGAACCCAAGAGACTTAACAAGAGTCATGGTGTAGCTTGTTGGGATAACTTCCTTGTTTGTGGCATCCAAATATGAGGAGACCAATGATCCTTGTTCGATATTTTATGAACATTTCCAAGCATTTTTTTCATAGTAAATGATGTTTAAGATTTCCTTGAATTTCAAAAAGACTATGTAACTGTGTTAGCTATTATACTATCTAATTAATAATAACTTTGCTTTGATTGCAGGAGAATTCCATGCTCAGGACCTTGCAATGTAATTACTCTATCCCACGACTCTAAATGTAGTATGCAATCAGTTTACTATTTATTTAGGGTAGTTTACACAAACATGGTGGCCCTTTTGGTCCTAGAGTTTGAGCCTAAGCTCGAATACCAAATGTAACTCCTCTCTATGAGAGACTATGAATTAATAAGTGACAATTTATACACACATGCATTAAGATATTTGATGTAAACTCAGATTTTTCCTTTATGTAAAATTTCATAAACATAATGAATACATACTAACAAAATACCTCCTCCATAGTCTGTTGTAGATTCAGTTGCAATGTATCCTTGCCAGTAGTAGGAAGATTCTTCCAAGCATTATTTTCCCACTTTCCCATATTGAAACAACATAATTATCCTCCCAACCAACTAGGAGCATAGCAGGCTTCCTAGCTCCAAGATATCTTTCGGTTTCTTGGCCCTCCGTGCTCGTGACTCCAAGAACAACAAAGCACATACGCTCTAAGAAGACCATCACAAGAAATATATCTTCCAAGAATTATCCATCTTCTCAACATGCTTCAACCTCTCAACCTCTTCCCCCTCATCTTCAATTCCTCTTCCTATTTATCAAGTTTCCATACCCCCCTTCCCCAAGTATCCTCAACCACCCTCATTATTAGCCATCAACCTCCCCTATCTACAATTTTGGGAAAAGATAAAATAAATTAAAATATAAATGGATTACATGAAATAACAATAAATAAAATGCAAAATCTTTCTTCTCATGCTAGCTCATAAATGCAACTTGACAATTTTCCCCAAAATGTACATGACAACCCACCATACTCATTTGATTCATCATATCAACCATAAATCCAAGTCAAAGAAAGTATTTAATGCTACTAGATATTTTTGAATGCAATATAATTCACATATCCATTAAATCATTCAATTAAATACTTAATAATCTAGTTTAATAATTAATACATTAATTAATTGTACTAGTGTACATGTGTAGGGTATGTGTGTGTAGCTAGTGGACACATAGCCCGTGCATGTACTAATGATAAACAATCACTACCTCTAGTACATAGTTCTTGTATGATCACACCAAAGCATGCACAACAACAAATGCGTCATTCAATAATTTAACAAACAAAACTACAAAAATTCGTCAATAATTGATCATTACACTTAAAATATAAAAAGGGAATAAGAATGAGTATTTTGGAGCAAGAGTGGAACATATAATCCCCAATCAATATTTTCAACTAACATCGAAGCATTCTTCCTAATCTACTTCCATCTCCCATCCTATCCCTTCCTTTGTTGGACTAATGCTGGAGAGTCAACTATATTTACCTAACTCCAGATAGAACTCTTAGGAGGAAGTGTCATTCATCTCAACCAAGCTTCCCCAGCAGGAAACTAGTAGTCACCATGACACATCTAGGGGAGCGTGACTTCACACAACCCTCCCACAACTACAGGTTTTAGAGGATACATGGTGGGAAATACACCCACCCCTCCTAATAAAACTAGGGTCAACACCCTATATCGGGCCATATTGTGCAACTATTGTTCTTGGAGTCACGTCATCAAACAACCACTCTAGGAAATTTGTGTGTCCTATCAAAACCAAACTTATCACATATCATAGCAATATTTTGAATCATAAATTAAATAATAAGTGAAACTTATAGCATACACTATCTTCTTGGTGTCTACAACATTCAAACTACCTCAACATTACAGTCGTTTGGGTATCACATAACTCATCAACCTATTGTTTAGTTCCCCAATAACTCATATACATGCATATACACCACAATTTCATATAAGAATATATATATGTATTAACGTTCAACTAAGAAATGTATATTTATTTTTATCATGCCTTGCATCTGTTATGCATTCACAACATAACTTGAACTAATATCTATGTACCAAAATTCCATATCATCATTATGAACATATAACAATAAAAATAACATTATGCAACATAAATAGGTCCATATATACACATCTCAAATGTCTATATCAATATAACTAAGTTCAAATAGTTACTAAGCAATGAATTACTAAGAAGAGTAATATCAAAGTTTTCACTGTCTAAGGTCAAAATATGGGGCATTACAATTATTCGTTGATAATGTGATTATTTTTGGTGTAGGGTTAGTACAAAAGTTTAAATCTCGGAAAGACATCCTCGACTCCTTTTGCAATGCAACGAGAATGTGAATTAATTTGGTAAAAACAAATTTGTAATTCAATGAATTATAGGAGGAAGTCAAAATGCAATTAAGGGATATTCTCCCATTTGCATGTAATAGCTTCGAAACAGGGCTCAATTACCTTGGGTTCGAACTTAAATCAAACTCCTACTCCTTTGATGATTGGTTATGGCTCATAAAAAATCATCAAGCAAGGATCTCGTCTTGGGCACAACGTTGGCTCTCTCGAGGAGGAAGACTAGTTTTGTTGAAAGTAGTGCTCAATAGTATTGTGGTGCACTGGGAAACTATTTCCAAAATACCAAAATGAATTCTCTCGAGGATAAGGAAAATATTATTTCATTTCCTTTGTATGGGGCGAAGGATACCAAGAGGTATCTCTTCAATAAAGTGGTCTCGTATTTCTACGTCGAAGGAGATCGGTGGTCGGGGCATTAAAAATATCTTTTGGTTTTCAAATATTTAGCAGCAAAAAGTTTATATAGACTTTTCCACAATCAGATGTTATAGGGTCGAGTTCCATCCTCAAAATATTTTCCTAGTTTATCGGTTGTGGAATGGATGAGGATGCTAAGAAAGTTGAGGGTAAACGATTCATTACGGTGGAAATATATGATCGAAGCATTTCCATTGATTAGAGATTGGTTAGCGTGGGAAGTAGGAAATGGGGAAAACATTAGACTTGGAGAGGACACATGGGTTAATCCGGGCCTGGGTTTCAATCTCTTTGAGGAGCTAGTTTCAAACTTACATGATAGAGGGATCTACTCTATTTGGGATGCTCGAGCGAGGGATTTCAACTATGTTGGGTGAAGTGTATGGCAGTTTGCATAAATCCTTGATTTAGAGGAGGAAATAAAAGAGGAATGGGAGGTCTATACAGGTCTCATGACTTCAAATTTTTTAAATCTAAATGAGGAGGAAGAAGATTCGTTGTGTTGGGTGAGAAAAAAGAAGTTGGGGAGCTACACAACGAATATGTGCTATCTCTCATTAGCAAAGAAAGAATTTGAGGGTGCCAAGAAATGGTGGTGGCCTTGTGTCTAGGGTCAATGCTCCATTAAAGGTGAAGATTCTAATGTGGCTATCGGTGGAAAATAAAGTTCTTACATGGGATAATGGGATGAAGAGGGGATGGATAGGACCCAGTCGATGCACTATGTGCAAGGTTGATGAAGAGACAACCCATCATCTATTTATCTCATGTTTTTTCACTCAGAAGGTGGTGGTAGAAGATTCATTTGCACTAAAATTTTGTATCTAGATGCTGGAAGGTGAACTCTACGTATGGCTAAAAAAAATGGAAGGATGACGCTAGCAACAAGGACTATTCCTCATTTCCATTCTTTTTAATTTGTTTCAATTGGTGGGTACAAAATGTAGGTATGTATTGGTGGGCACAAAATGGGTAAGTATATGCCTCTAGGGTTGTAGCTGGACTGGTTTTGAAGCTAGCTTAGGAATTTAAGTATGAGGAAAATATCCTAAAGATTAAGAAGATATTCATTCTTTCTTTAGATAGAGGCACACAATGGGGTTATTTTGATGGGGCCAACCAAGGACACCCATCACAATGTGGAGCAGGGGCAGTGTTATATATTCTAAAAACACATTTATTTAAAGTATGATATGCACCAGGATTTGAATCTAATACAAAAGCAGAGTTATGAGCTCTGTGGGCATTACTTTATGTGGTAAACTCTTTAAACTTGAGGAAAGTCCAGATTTTTTGGGATTCAAAGGCTATAATAGACTGGGTTAATGGAAAGTATCCATTGCAGGTGGTGAGTCTCAAGCTAAGGTGGTGAGTCTCAAGTTGATGATGTCACGGATCCACACATTTCTATCAGAATTGGAGTGGTTTTCATGCTGTCATATTTACAGGGAGCTCAACTCTACGACAAACAAGTTATCAAAGGAATCTCTCACGTTGGTTGATGGTGCTTTATTTTTCAGGAATTCTATGAAGGACAACCTTGAGGGGATATGTCTTTTCTTTTCTATCTCTAAACCTAATTAATGTTTTTGAGTATCTGATGTAAGGAAGAAAGGAAATGTGAGAAAGATTTTGATGAAGAATTGTTATGTATTGGAAGAAAAACAATATAAAGTTTTTAGAGATGGTCAGTTCTCAAAGGGACAGAAAAAATGTATATTCTATTTTTTTGAAATATAAGAGTGGAAAGCCATGATTTATCGATTATTGTTATGTCTTGCTTCATTAACGTTTTTTTTCCAATAGAAACTTCTCTCCAAAATTATATTAATATATATAAAAAAAATTACATCATACATAGGATTCTTCCCATACTTTGTTACTAGTCCATAACAAAAGGATAAACATATTGATTTAAAACAGTACCAAAAATATAGGCTCCATCAAACACTTTCTTTCTGACAATACTCCTAGAGGATAATAAGATATGAGGGCAAAATAGACTATCACTACAGTAGTCTTCTGATAACTACATATACCTCAAAAACTAGAAAGACATTAGAACAGATTGATATGATAGGTCGGGCCAGCAGTGCCTCCATCCCAGATATAGTAGGATAATCTCCCTCTCGGCTCCAATAGTGCATGTTTTGATAGACGGTCAACTTCCATATTGAAGTCTCTGTAGATATGTTGGAAATAGATACCTTGAAAAGAAGTAGCCAGTTCCAAAGTTCTTTGGTTCCAACCTTCTATGGCAGTTGAGTGTAGTTTCCCTTTATAAATCAGCCAGTCGATCACCACTTTTGAGTCCCCAATCAATAGAATTTTTTTTTATTTTTAAATGATGAGCTAGTATAAGCGTTTACCAAGAACCCAGTAGCTCGGCTTTAGTATTGGTGCCTTCCCCACCATTGATAAACCACATGTACTTTCTCGAATCTTGAGCAATAATATAAACTCCAGCTGCACATTTGAGTCTGCATGCAGATGAATCCCCATCGAACTGAGCAAGGGAGAAATCATTAACTT
Source organism: Picea engelmannii (assembly GCA_009831015.1). Classification (NCBI taxonomy): domain Eukaryota; kingdom Viridiplantae; phylum Streptophyta; class Pinopsida; order Pinales; family Pinaceae; genus Picea; species Picea engelmannii. Next base: position 1,830,480 of record ML776633.1, read on the forward strand.
GTAAAATCGGTCTATGTCTAGTATTCAGTGAAGAATGCTTGCGAGGAACAATAGAAAAGGAGCTAAGGGTTTTATAAACAACATCCCATGCAGAGGGGAATTTTTCTTCAAAGATCGCATTGTTTTTGGCAAGCCAAATATTCCAGCAGAGTATGGCAGCTAGCCTATTTGAGATGGTGGGGTTTGTGGTCCATGATTCCCAACAGTCAATGAAGGTATTTCCATCCCAAGAGAAATTGATATGTAATATGTGTAGGATTCTAGCCCATACTGATTTGGAAAAGGAGCAATGAATAAAGAGATGGTTTAAGTCTTCTCCAAAATGATTACATAGCAAGCATATCCCTGGACCTTCCCATCCCTTCCTGTTTAAAACTTTCGAGGTGAGGATTTTATTTTCTGCCGCCAGCCAAAGGAAAATTTTGATCTTTAACTATAGATTCCAATTCCATAGATTGTGTCTCCACCCTCTGCAAATTGGATAATTCTGAACGGAGATGATAGCCTTGTATAGGTTTCTACCAGAAGGTCCCCCCGAGGAATCTCCTCCGGGCCAAAGCAGATTATCAAAACTGTTTTGAAGAGTAATGTTGGCCCCTCGAAGATTTGAGACAAAGAAATCCCATTCACGCGCCAAGATCCCAGTTAAACCTAATGACTCACTACTCTTCCAGTGCTCTAAGCATGAAAATGGGTCTATTCCTGTGTAGGCCTGTGCTAGAACATTGACTTGATTTTGATTTAAATGTTGAATCAAGTCTAACGAGAGGAGATATTTATCTCCCAGACCTAGAATTTTGTCTATGCCCAATCTAACTAGACCACCTGAACCCGGTTGCCAAGTCAGCCAATGTAAAATGATATAAATCAAATTGGAGAGGCTCCTCCAAATCCTTGAGGCAGAGTAGCTCTTATGTGTGGGCAAGCAGAGCCAATTTAAAACAGTAGAATTTCTAAGATATTTATCCATTATCACGTTATGCCAGATGCCTTTTTTATTAAAACCCTCCAAAGGGTACTAGCATTTAAGGCCAGATTGAAAGGCACCAGATTGCGGAAACCCCATCCTCCAACACTCTTTGGTCTGGAGATAGTTTCCCATTTGCAGAGATGGAAATGTCGATCTTCATTATTACCATGCCACAGGAAATGTGACATCACTTTTCTAATCTTTCCAAGGATCGAACGAGGAATCGATTCCATGGACATCCAATACACGGACTATCCTTCCAAAATAGTTTTGATGAGAATGTATCTACTTTTGATGGACAGCCACCGATTACACCAAGTGACGATTTTCTTTGTTATTTTTGTTACTAGCCATCCCCAATACTCAACCTTTTGTAAACATGTCTTCAAGAAATAGCCTAGATACTTGAACCCATTAGACAATTCGCTAAAAGTATAGGGAAGGAACGACTTAAAGGGAACCAACTCAAGATCTGACAATCCATCAAAGTGAACTGTGGTCTTTGATAGATTTACCGATAGACCAGAAGCCTTACAAAAGAGAGTGATGATCCGATCGATTTTCAGCCATTTGTCTAATATTGCCCGAGTCATAATGAGAACGTCATATACAAACAAAAGATGGAGAATCTTGTGCAATCTAGACACTTTTATACCTGTGATCTTCCCTTCATCGATGTTGGACTTCAATAGAACACTGAGTCCTTCCATTACCAAAATGAAAAGCAAAGGAGAGAGTGGACAACCTTGTCGGAGGCCTCTACTGCTTCTGAAGAAATCGGTCGCCTCTCCATTGATTAGAGCAACAATAGACGAAGTAGTAACACATGACATAATCCAGTTTGTCATACATAATCCAAACCCCACTTTTAGTAGGATAAGTCTTAAATGTGTCCAATCTATATAGTCATAGGCTTTCCTTAGATCCAATTTAAGAACAAGAGCTTTTGTCTTCTTCTTTTGGATACTATGTAGACTTTCATGAGATGTACCTACCGCATCCTCGATCCTTCTTCCTTGTAAAAAGCCCAACTGTTCTTCAAAAAGAGATCTAGAGAGGTAAGGCTTAATCCGATTAGCAATGATATTTGATATTATCTTGTAACAGAAATTACATAATGAGATCAGGCGATAATCCTCAAAAGTGTCTAGTTTATTTTCTTTAGGAATCAATGTTAAGAAGGTAGCATTTAGTCCACCAACAATTTTCCCTAGTCTTCTAGACTCCTCCACCGTCTCTAGGAGGTCCTCCCCAATTAAATCGAAGAAAAAGGTGAAAAACTCCACCATCCAACTATCTGGCCCTGGAATTTTCTCTTTCTTGCAATGAAAAATAACATCTTTGAGCTCCTTCAGTGTGACCGGACTATATAATGATAACGACTCCTCTTCATTGACGAACTGTGTGAAAAGGTTGTTTACCAAGACTTGTTTAGCCAGGTTTGTAGACGGTGGATCCTTATAAAGGTTTTTGAAATATTGAGACGTTGCATCCTTTAGTTCACCTTGTTCCATCCTCTTGATCCCATCACTATCAAAGATTTCCCAAATATGTTTCCTTGTTCTGTTGAATGTAGAAAATTTATGAAAGAACTTAGTATTATTATAGCCACTAGCCAACCAGATTGCCCTGCTGCGCAATCTCCATTTTTCTTCAACTTCTTTTAAGATCTTATTTCTTTCCCCTTCCATAAGACGGAGCGACAGTTCCTTTCCAAGGTTTGAAGGATCGGCTGCTAATTCTATTATTGCCTCCTTGATAGCCGATTCCAAGGATAAAAGCTTTTCATTATTTTTGGCCAATTCTTCTTTGTTCCAAATCTTTGCTTGCGCTTTTAAAACTTTTAATTTCCATATAATCTTGGCTTGTTTGTCGCTTTCTGATGTGAATCAAGGATATTTCCATACCTTATGAACTAAATCCACAAACTCTTGATCATTTAACCATTGTGCATTTGTTTTGAAGGGAAAGGCCTTATTGTTCAGTGGTAAATCCATTTGAAACAAAACCGGTGCATGATCAGACATGAAGGGTAGTTCTACCCAGGATCTATATAAGCCAGTAGTAGATATTAAATATTCATAAACGATGACTCTATCCAGTCTTCTTACAATCGCTTCCTTTCCACGACGCCCATTTCGCCAAGTGGGGACCAACTTCGCAGGCTTAATATCGATCAAATTTCTGGAAGATAAAAGATTTCTATAATAATCATCCTTTACCCCTGAGCAAGGCAAGTCTCCCCATACCTCATCTGAAGATAGAACAATATTTAGATCCCCTGCGATAATCAAATGTTTTATCGAAAGAATCCCAGAGTCTTCCAGTGTTTTCCAGAACTGAAGCCAGTCTGAACAGGGACCATATATATTAAGCATCGCTAGTTCCCGATTGTTTGGTATGCACCTGCCTGAAAGAAGAATGCCACCTACAGTACGAAAAGGAGTCACGTCATAAATAACTGGATCCCACGCGACTAAAAGTCCCCCCGAGGTGCCGATAGAGTTTACTGCACAAGAGGCCCAAGAAGGTCGCAAATAAAACAAAAAGTCCCTAGCTCTCTGCGCATCCACCAGTGTTTCTTGTAAAAAGACAATGTCAGGGTGAGTATTATCCATAAGTCTCCGAACCGAGGTTGTTTTGAGGGTGCCTCCAACCCCTCTAATATTTAGAGATAATAAGAGCATTATTTTTCCCTTGCCAGGGCTTTCATCGCTCTAAGAGCCCCACTATCAGTGGAGGATGGCACCGAATCATCGGTTACATGAGAAGGTTGGGCCAGCTTCTTCCGCGAGCTACGAGTTTTTATAGGTGAGAGCTCTACTCCAAGTCCCCTAGACCAAGCATATTCTTTCCCCTTCACCCCAGAGGACGGCTTAGAGTTACTGGTCTCTGCAACATCCTGTTTGCTTTGTAAGGTCTTTCCAATAAAGGTCGAAAGTTTAATCGCATCAGAGTTATCTCGTAGGAAGGGGATAAGAGAATCCAAGATTGCACCAAGAGAAGAGTCAGGTTTTTCCGGTTCTCTGCATCCTGGCACAATCTCCTGGTCAATAGCATAGGTAAGAGTAGGTGAGGTAGCACGGATAAGAGTAGGTGAGGTAAGACTAACTAGATCCCCGGGAACTGGAGAAGGGACAGAAGGTTGCAAAGGCAGGTCAGTGGGAAAGGGTAGAGGGCGAAGAAAGGTAGGGGAACTACTATGTTCAGAGACCTTAAAAGGCGGAGAGCTCCCCTTAGGTAGGGACGAATTTGTCACCACATAAGGGTTTATAAAGGGGCCTCCAATAGAGCTATCTTTAAACTTCGAAGTAGATGCTTGAAACCAACCCGACTTCTCCAAAGCACTTCTTTCCCATAAGGACAGAGTAGAGTAAAATAAGGGACAAAAATGCTTAAGCTTACCAGTAAATGAATTTTCAGCTTCGGTCTGTGTGCAATCCTCCGGTCCAATGAGAGTAGGGTCGAAACCATAAGGGTCTGCTTCATCCATATAGGCAGGTGGGTCCTCTTGCGGAGTGGAGTCCTCTGAAAAAACCAATGATAGTTTCCCAGGACAGGCTTGCCAAAGATGACCTGTTTGTCGGCACCAGTTGTACCGAAAAGGAACACCCATATAGTCCAATCTCTGCATAAAAATTCGGCCTCTCCACTCAATCACCAGTTCCTCCGAGAGACCTCCATGGATATCGATCTCCACAAGGACCCTACCAACTTTCCTAACTGTGTTTTCCAAAATAGAAGAATCCAAGGTAATATAACACCCCAACGCCTCCCCAATCGCCTTCAAAGTACCTTCATTCCACAAGTGTAGTGGCAGACCCGGCAAAAGGACCCACAAATGATGATAATGAACCCACAAATGACGATAATGAAAGTATTCAATACGCGGGTCAAAAGCCACTCTCCAACGTTTTAACATATGAGTGATCCTCCCAATAACCCAGAAACTATTTAATAATAGCTATGCATCTTCCGGAGTCTTACAAATGAAGCCAAACCACCCCTTTGTAAGACAAAGCATCTCGGGTTCATAACCAAGCAGAGGAGCCCAAAACTGAGTTATCCACCCCTGAACAGAGTCATCTGCAAGATGAGGATAGGACAGTCTGCCCACCAGCCCACACAATGCCAATCTACACGAATCTTCCAAGCCCACATCAGAGCCCAACACCATTCTCCTAGCCTTCTTATTTGGCTTCCACGCCTTGCTCCTTATTCTAGACGGCTTAGTATGAAAGTTAGAATTTCCGTACACCGGTAGTTTTCCTCCTACATCACCCAGATTAGTTACAGGAACAGTCCTTGTGTATCCTTGTGATGCTCCGAGTTCACAAACAAAGAAGGGACATAAGGATGTTCCTCGCCACGTCTCTAAAGGAGGAGCAAGCTTCAAGACACTTTCCAGGAGAGAAACTGGTACCAGCCACATAAATAGTAAAGCTAGAAAGATGGTCTGGAGGCACACTCAAGGAGTCAACTAGGTTGAAAAGACCCTCCTGCTGCCAACATACCTCGTCTGCATGGGGGACCCATAATCGACACACCTATAAGGCACCAGAGGATAAAACTATAACATCTCATAAAAAAAATGGCGTATAGTGGAGGAGACTAATAAAAATGCATAGCGCATAAAGACAAGGCCCACAAATCTAGAGAGTTGCTAAAACTCCAAGAAACATAACAGTTTCCCAAACTGGCAGGAAGAGGGAAGTCCTCTAAAGCAAATAGGGAAGATAGTAAACCACAAGAAAACAGTGTTCCCAGCTTCTGAAGCGCACTAAGAATATATTATAACATATTCAAATCCCTTACAGACGCTCTTATCCCCAAAATATAACCAGGTGGGGGACCCGACCCTCTGGAGACTGTGTACAGCGCCATTGTTGATACCCTCCATGGAATGAAGTTCTTCATTGACTTAAACCCACGATAAATTCCAGGCATGAATACGACGATCTGACCGGTTTTATGGCCACACATGCTTGTCTTTTTCTTAGAATTTGATACTGTTGATTTTTTATTCAACGTGAGATTGCGTCTGATGACGTCTATTGCTCATGGAATTCAGAATTGATATCTCCGTTGCACATGCGAACATTTTTCCATTGGAGACGGCCGTACGCCATTCCGTTCATGACCGGTGTACTGTTGGGTTTTCTTGTCATTTTTTGTTTGTTTGAAATTTGATGATGAATGGTGTTTCGGGTTTTTCAACCTGTTGAATTTATTTATGTATTTAGAAAAATAATTTTAAAAAAAAAACAAAAAATTATAAACACTGAAAAAAAAATTATATTTTCTTCATAATATTAAAATTCCTAGAGACATTCGGCAAAACCGCCAATGAATTGGTAAAAATCACTAACAACCCTTTCCCTCCACCAAATTCGATTAAATTAAAGAGGGCTTTGGTTTAATAAAACAAAATTCAACGCAAAATATGCGTGGACTATGTTTAAAATACTTATGTGATTGGGATGGAAATAAATTGCATTATTACAAAACAAACAAGGTCATTTATTTAACACAACAAAATTCAATGCAAAATCTGCGTCAATTATGTTTAAAAGACTTTGGGATTGAAATAGATTGCATTATTAGAAAACAAACAAGGACAGAACAAAATAGAGATAGTTTATTTCTTTTCTAAATTAATTAAAATTTATCAGCATTTTGCAATGTACTACAAAATGATTAAATAACAAAATTTGTAAGTTACCGGGGAAACATAAATATGGCACCAACGAACCCTTTCGTGAAATTAGTAGTCACGCCCATGTTCTGTTGGCATTCAAAAATTTATTTGCAAGACAGGTGCGATGGTTTTGTGGTTTTATGCATAGTAAAATATAAAGAAACATTGTGGATTTGGCATTTTCTTACAAGGTCATTTTTTTAATTCTTTATTATGATATCGGTCGCACTAATTTATAAAGTTTAGTTATGTAATAGATAATTATTACAACATAAATGAAACTTCTTTATCTCTATTGATGAGATTTTGACACAATTCGTTAGCTATGAGGGTGAGATGGTATAAGGAAAGGGAAGGGATAAATTTTTTATTTTTTATTATTTTTCATAAGGCCATCAAGTTATATTTTGGGTTGTTTTATATGAATTACAATGGTTTATTTTATATTTAAGATTTTTTTTATTTCATTTCATTTGTTTAGTTTTTAAGTACATTCAATTTGCAAAACACAATAATATAATACCTTTCTAATTAAGTGAGTTGTGTTGTTTAAATCAACAAACACAAATTGAAGCACTTAGAAATACTTAGAGTCTAAAATTCACAACAAAATAATATTGGTTTTTAAGTACATTCAATTTGCAAAACACAATAATACAATACCTTTCTAATTAAGTGAGTTGGGTTAATCAACAAACACAAATTGAAGCATTTAGAAATACTTAGAGTCTAAAATTCACAACAAACTATCATATAAACACATAGTCATGTAACTAAAATTACATAGTTGTAACATGATTAAAACTTAACCCATGGATAATCATGATACATATTAGCATGATATTTATATTGGGGAAAAAACTCAAAGTGTACTTAACCCATGGACAATCATGATACATATTAACATGATATTTATAGTGGGGGAAAACTCAAAGAGCTAGCACACTTTATCAGTTCCCCTAGTGAAATGACCTATTTGACAAAAACTTCATCAATTTAGGTAGGAAGTTTATCATTAAAAGTTAGAAGACGTGACATGTTGAGTTGTTTCCTAGTGGTTTGGAACATTGTTGACACTCTAATGGCATGTGTTGTAACATAATTCAATAATGTAATTTAACAAGCTATCCTCATGTGTTATATTTCCAAGTGAGTGCAGTTCATTGCAATTTACAATTTCCACTCATTTTTTTTTATTTCTCTTAAACTTGTTCAGTGTACATTGTTAGGTGTAAATCGTTGACATTAATCAAAATAAAACAACAATAATGTCTATGATTATACCTAATGACATGTAATATGAATATTTGAAGACAATGAATCTATTTGGCATAATAAAAGAATTCATTTTTAATAGATCTGACTTTGAACAAATCAAAGACTACAAACAACCAAATACAATTGCAAATCTCCCCACACAAACTCATTAGTACATACATAACTACTATCAATAACTAACTATGGACATTCATCTAGATAGACAAGGAGATATATCAATCCCATTTTAGTGTTTTTCACCCCTCATTTCCAATCACAATGATATCTAATATAAGCTAGTATGAAATTTTGCATTATTGTCTCACACATCATTCTTGTCAATATTCTTTGTATTGTATATTTGGTCCTTTTCATCACTCGGCATGTACACACATCATTCTTGTCCATATTCTTTGTAGTTTATATTTGGTCCTCTTCAGTACTCGACATGTATGGTGTATGCCATTAGGCATATCTCATTGATATTAATAAAATATAAACAACAATAATATCCATGATATACATTTGTGGAAAAACACATTTTTCCATTATATTCATCCTTATAGTAAAATTGAGATATAAAACATAAATTGTAAAACCTGATTAAATATAGAATTTTTGTACATGTTTTCTTTGATATATCAAATCAAAGAAATTGCATGTATTGTACTTTCTTTCTCAGACTCACTTTCCACTGAACCACAAATATGGACTTTACATGAGGCATAGAAAATCAAGTATGGATCTTATGGTTCAAAGAGAAAAAAAATTCAAATAATTTTTACTGAAATTTACAAATAAAAATTCAATTGACTTTTATAGGGTATACATGGTCCAAGTCATAACAACTTACATAGTAATTTTTGAGCTATGAGAGGAATAGAAACATATTTTGATATTTCCTTGTAATATAAGTGGTTTTAATGACTTAAGCCATGGTTCAAAGGGAAAAAAAAAAAATTAACCTTAGTTTTAAGGTTGGACAATAAATGAGACTTTAAACCACTGCATATATTTTATAAAGTGATATTTGATCTACAATAGGAATATATTTGAAAGTTACCCATAACAACCATTATTTTTTCATCTYGAACCATAACATACAAAAAAAATAAAATTAGAGATTTAAGACTTGATCATTGTTTTTAAAAATCATGCGACATGTATGGAACCGTCAACAATTACATAACCCTATTGTGCTATGGTGTGCCAAGACATGTTTGGRTAAAAAGAATGGGCTTAAGTCTTATCAAATACTTTTATGGTTTATTGGTAATGCAAGGGAAAAATTTTGCAAAATGAATCTTCTACCTCTAAAAGGAATATGGGTCATGCTTAAAGGTTTGGGTGACAACATGATATATGTCATATATAACATATGGTTTGGAGTCCATGACTAAAAATTAAGGTCGCATGGCCATCTATTAGACTTTAAACCAATTCTAAGAAACAATCATAAGTTTGATAGAGGAATATGGACTTTTAAAATAGAAATAGGTATTGTACCGGTTGATAGAAGAATATGGATCTAATTTTGAAGATTTTAAAAATAAGAATAAGTATTGTACCGTAAAAAATAATTCTAGATAAGAGAAACAAAGATTTTGGGCCTCAATTCTAAGAAACAATCTTGGGATTTTAAGATTTTTAAAATAGGAATAGGTATTGTACCCATTGATAAAGGAATATGGAACTTGTTTTGAAGATTTTAAAAATAGAAATAGGTATTGTACCATAAACCATAATTTTAGATAAGAGAGACAAGGTTTTGGGCCTTACCTAATGCTTTTAGTCATGGATGACTTTTTTAACCCAATCCATCATTCAAAATAAAAAAATTAGAAATTTAAATAAAATATTTTAGAAACCCACCAACCATGCATACAACCACAAACCATGATATAAGAGTTAAAACTAAATCTTGACCTGAAAGAAGAATATAAACCTAATGAACTAGATTTCTAATTTTAGAAGAGGAATGTGGACTATTTTGTACTTTACAAGATGAATAGTTAGAACACCAAATGGCATTTTAGAACAAAAGGTTGATGCTAATTTAATTACTTTTAGAAAACAAATAAATAATTTGCTCTCATGGAATGTGCATCTTACTAGGATAACGAGGAGTCAGTATGAAAACAGTTTAAAGGTGGACAACATACACCAGCTATTTAACTGGAATAACATCAAACAAATTGCTAGTCTTCTAGTCAAAATTCACAGCAGAAGATCTGA
>ML776633.1:1840739-1880294 GCA_009831015.1 Picea engelmannii
CACATGTACACTAGTACAATTAATTAATGTATTAATTATTAAACTAGATTATTAAGTATTTAATTGAATGATTTAATGGATATGTGAATTATATTGCATTCAAAAATATCTAGTAGCATTAAATACTTTCTTTGACTTGGATTGATGGTTGATATGATGAATGAAATGAGTATGGTGGGTTGTCATGTACATTTTGGGGAAAATTGTCAAGTTGCATTTATGAGCTAGCATGAGAAGAAAAATTTTGCATTTTATTTATTGTTATTTTATGTAATCCATTTATATTTTAATTTATTTTATCTTTTCCCAAAATTGTAGATAGGGGAGGTTGATGGCTAATAATGAGGGTGGTTGAGGATACTTGGGGAAGGCGGGTATGGAAACTTGATAAATAGGAAGAGGAATTGATGATGAGGGGGAAGAGGTTGAGAGGTTGAAGCATGTTGAGATGATGGATAATTCTTGGAAGATATATTTCTTGTGATGCTCTTCTTAGAGAATATGTGCTTTGTTGTTCTTGGAGTCACGAGCACGGAGGACCAAGAAACCGAAAGATATCTTGGAGCTAGGAAGCTTGCTATGCTCCTAGTTGGCTGGGAGGATAATTATGTTGTTTCAATATGGGAAAGTGGGAAAATAATGGTTGGAAGAATCTTCCTACTACTGGCAAGGATACATTACAAGTGAATCTTCAATAGACTATGGAGGAGGTATTTTGTTAGTATGTATTCATTATGTTTATGAAATTTTACATAAAGAAAAAATAAGAGTTTACATCAAATATCTTAATGCATATGTGTATAAATTGTCACTTATTAATTCATAGTCTTTCATAGAGAGGAATTACATTTGGTATCCGAACTAAGGCTCAAACTCTAGGACCAAAAGGGTCACCATGTTTGTGTAAACTACCCTAAATAAATAGTAAACTGATTGCATACTACATTTATAGTCGTGGGATAGAGTAATTACATTGCAAGGTCCTGAGCATGATATTCTCCTGCAATCAAGGCAAAGTTATTATTAATTAGATAGTATAATAGCTAGCATAGTTACACAGTCTTTTTGAAATTCAAGGAAATCTTAAACATCATTTCCTATGAAAAAAAATGCTTGGAAATGTTCATAAAATATCGAACAAGGATCATTGGTCTCCTCATATTTGGATGCCACAAACATGGAAGTTATCCCAACAAGCTACAACACGACTCTTGTTAAGTCTCTTGGGTTGAAGGATATCCATCATTCAAATTTAAAACATTGACAAGAACAAAATAGGCATGGGCCCATATTTCTAGTCCACCTCAATAATCCAGTCTACTGCAAAAGCTCTCATAATGTGATTTATGTCAATTTTAGTAGATATGCTCTTTGGAGGCACACAAATAAGGACCTCTACTTTCGTAGTGGAAGTTAGATATATCATGTATATATTCAATAACGACCAATGGATTTCCATCATCACCTTCGTCAATGATAAGCATTGGGTTCTCCATCGCCTCTATTTTCATTTCATAGCTTTCATCTATATCCTCCTTCAAAAACATAATTTCTTGATTCACTCTATGTTGTTCTGAAAGATTTCGATGTTTTCCACCCACACCCATCTATGTAGGTATTTGTTTCAAATCCTATGGCCAACCATTTTGAACTCTTGTACTCACATACCTATTTGTTCTTGCTCCATGTGATTATTTTCCTATGGGAACACAACAAAATCTCCAAACAACCTGTCTATATGATGTTTTCAAGGGTTTTTTCCGAGATCATCTCACAACGACTATTTGTTTAATTTTGGTTTCTATAATTGGAACCTAAGTATATACCAAACCATGGATGACTACACTATATTCCTATTAATTGATCTCAGTCTAGGAAAATCCAACAGTAAACCAACAAACAATCTCAATGTAGAAAGTGCCTCAATTTCATTGCAGAATGACCTATCAAAAAAGTGGCTCAAAATGAGACCCATGAAGAGATCAATATGTGGATATCAAAGAATTCATCTAAAAATTCTATTTAACCTAAAGGAATTTGTGTAATTTTTTTTTTATAGAAACTGGAGCCATTTTGCATATGGTCAAGGATGACTATAACTCAAGTTTGTTACACTGCATTTTCTCAAGGGTCATAATGAATTTATAATTATCAAGATATATGTGTGTGTGTGTGTGTGTGTGTGTGTGTGGCGAATTGAGGATGGTCTTGTAGTCATCCATAGCATATATTTCACCATGCATGTATGAAGTCTAGCCAACAAGAGGTAATGCTTCACCTAGGTGGTAGAATCTTTGTTTGGGTTGTATACATGCTTCACATTCTTCCTTCGAACTGGCAAAGGAGGATCAATCATTATTCCTTAAGTAGGGCTCTTAAGGGACAAGGTCACCCGATCATCCATCATAGAATATGTTCCAATCCTTGTATCTATATGATATTGAAAATCAATAGAGTTATACATTTTTTTTATGTTTTACACCAAGATAATCCTTATACTTTCTTGGGATTTTGATCATAGTATTGTGGTTTCATACATCTCTTGGATACTGATACCCATATCAAATTCTCTGATATTCACAGAATTTCGACCTATCTAGTCAAAAGAAAGGGTGCAATCAACCAAGTAGTAGGGTCTCCCATGTTACAATGACATTGGTCATACTTTGCACTAGCTGGAACAATTTCTAGTCATATAGATATGTATATATGAATGCCACCATTGTATTGGTAAGTTGGAAATATTAATGTAAACAATGTGTTTACCTTCATTATTTTTTGGTTGATTGTAGCTTTCTTGAGTAATGACAATGAACATTGGGCAAGCTAGCGTTGAAGTTATTAAAATTAAAATAAATTATTAATATTGTTGTTGAATATTGCACTCGAGGATGATAACATGCACAACCAGTTATCATTCAATCATATTCATATTTCAGTGTGTTTCTACACATGTTGATAGTCAATGTCAACCAAGAAAATTACCTCCCAATATGTAGACTTATCTTGAAATAGAGTAGGACACAAACAAACAAGTGAAAACAAGTTATGTTCATATAATGATTGTGATGTTTTTTTTTAAATGTTGGTGAAGTTACCTTCTTTGGCCTAGTAAGGGTCCTATCAACAGGGGTCATAAGCTATTCTCCAACACTTTGGAACTCATTGATCAATGGACATAAGATACGTGATTTTCACTGGATTAAGATTAACTACAATTATATTGTCTCATTGCAAGTGGGATGAGCTACTTTGTTTATGTGTTGGCCAGACATAACACTTGCAACAAAACTACAATAGAAGGGCATTCATTATCGTCTACTTGTCCTGCAACTTTTAATGGGTGCTCAATATATTGTTAGATGGAGAAAAATAAAATGTATAAGAATACACTAAGAATCAATGCACATCATTGACAAAATCCAAAATGCAATTAAAATCTATTGAAATCCAGGAATACTTTATGATGATGGAAATGATATCTACTTCCAAGTAATAAGATAATAATATATACATAATTTTAATTTGGAAATTGCAATTAGGTCTATTGAAACCCAGAAAATACTTTAAGATGATGGGAAATATCTATATATCTATCTATCTATATATATATATATATATATATATATATATATATATATATATTTGTGAAAAAAAGCATGAGTTCCCAGTGGACGGATCAGCCCATGAACTATTATGAGGTTCGATTAAAATATAGTAAGCCCATGACCTTGTTAAAAGATAATGGCTCCTTGGTATGTTGACACCTCAGTGTGTAGGAAGCATATGTATTATAATAAATGTAGTATAGGTAGTTGTGAGGCAACAAACCGATATGTAAGTATCAAGTTAAGAGCAAACACCAAATTTATCCTCTATTGAAGGAGGTTGTGATGCAGCTGGAAACTAATACATGAAATTGGAGCTTTACGTTCAGGAAATCTAGTTCATGGAGCTATTTAGCATCCCACAACTATATGTATCCAGGCTTATGATGGGATAAATAATCTCATAGGACTAGATATATTAATTTCATCTGGTACATGTGGCACCAATGCCCATGCATGCTCGACTGTCTCTTTTGTAGTGGCTTCAACTTGTTGGCATGCGACATCGCATTCTGTAAAATTGTAAAACCTAGAAATTCAAGTTTATTGTAACCAAAAAAACATATATATATATATATATATATATATATATATATATATATATATATATATTCACCGATGTTCTTGTTTTAAATACTTAAATTCAATGTTTGGCTTACATTGAATATAGACCAATCGAACAACTCAGAAGTGCATTGAAGCTAATGAAATATGGGATTTTTTATGAGGTGCTAGTGGTGATGAGATTATTATGATCCTTGAGGTTAAACTATTATGATGATATGTTGCATCAATAAGTTGTTGAGAATATGGAAAATTTAGTGTTCTTTGTTTTACAGTTTTCTTGTCAAATAATGAAATAATCGGGGGTTTTTGTGTAGCATGTATTATTCAAGTAAGTTTGGGCTACCTAGAGTGGCGTTAAGAAAGTGTTCACAATATTATTTTCAACTCATGTTTAGCAAGTTTCTTTTTGTATGTTAGTTCATCTGTACAAAATGGTAACACTTGTATCACACGAAACATGTAGATTTCAATTTAGCCAAACAATACTTCTTTTCAGAGATTCATAAACACAAAATCTTAATCCATGCATTTTACATGAAGTATTTTAGCGTTGCATGCATTAAGGACCCCTCTCCCCCCCAAAAAAATGGTTTCTGCACCTTCTGAACAAGAGAGAGTTTTACTTTCCCCGAGTACTCTCCCTCCAAGTCCTAGAGAAGTTCCCTTTGATTGGGATGGTCTTGTGGGGTATCCAATGCCTCAGACTATGTCCTTTAAAGTAAGAGACATCATCTGATATATCATGGAGACGATATCCTTCGCTAGCACGTTATCCTCCTCGACTTGGAGAGCTTTGGGTTTTCCCAAGCTTGTGTCGGTTATTCGTAAGATATTGACATTTCACAAAAGTCAAACATGAGAGCCTTGGCATCCCTCGTGACATGCCACCTAGAAACTTCCAAGTGAGTATGAGTTAAGCTCTTTTCCGACTCGTCTAAAAAGAGAAAATATTGTTGAGTGAATTTGTCCCTTTCACACTCATTAAATTGGACTTGAAAGGTTGCGAGTCTTAGTTAAGCTCTTTTTCGACTCATTTTCAAAAAAAGAAAAAGATTGTTGAGTGAAATTGTCTCTTTCACATTCGTAAATTGGGTTTGAAAGGACTTCTATTTGGTACAATTTACCCCTTTTTCAAACCAAGTTGACTAAGATTATGAAAAATGACATTTTTTGGTGTTAAGTTGTGATTGCATCTCATGCCCTTGCTTGCAGTATTGAGCCTATAGCTGGTTCTTTCTTTGGGTTATAAACTGTTTGACTTAGTAGTTTTTCATCCTCAACCAAGAAGAGCCTCGTTTATATCCTTTTCAACTTGAAACCCTATACCCAAGAGGGAACATTCCCCCGAGTGTCCATCTCCCGCATGCACCTCCTTGCATTGAGCATATATATGTTCCACTATTGGAACTATTTTTTATTACTTACGACACTCATTTTGATCCAGGTAGATATTGGTGGCCACCCACCTTTTCCAACTGGCTCAAAAAAAATTTCTGGCAATTTTGGTAATTTACTATTTTTAACAGTTTTTAATTCCAAAGCCATTTTGAGGGCCTAAATGAAGGTTTTTGGGATCGAGCTTCTCAATTATAGACAAATTCTCTAATTTATCCACCCTAAATGAATCTCCTCAATGATACCTTTCCAAGGAGCTATCGTGCACCCCAAATAGAGATCATATGACAAAGTTACGCCCCTGGGAAGTTGATACACCAAACTACCCAAAACGGGGTCCACAAAACTGTTGGATTTTCATCTTTTGGGGTTAGGGTTTTGGATTTTATTTATGATAAAAAGGCCTTTGGAGCCTCATTGTAAAATCATCTTCTTTCGAATGCGAGTAGCGGACACATCTCTTCTCAGAGATAAGCTACCACCATTCTAGCGAGTCTTTCACTTTGTATTTTTACAATCTTTGTACATTTTTGCTCATTAATAGAAAATTGGGTATTAATGTATCTCCGTGTTTATGGTTTCATCTCTGATACATTTATGTTATATTATTGGATATCTAAGATATCTCTGTACATTGCTTTATTATATCTCTGCTCTCATTTCGTGCCGAAAATAATCCGGATCAGTGGTATCAGAGCAAGTTGCTCTTGATCGTTTTTTTTAGTGCATGTCCCCGACAAGGTCCAAGTATATAAAGTTGGGTCTTGAGCTTGTCTCTATTGAAGAAAATATCTCTCGCACACCAAAGAAACCCTCCATGGCGGAAGAAAAGAAAAATGACGGAGTAGACGATTCTATCAATTTGTTGTTTGAGTAAGCTCTCACACGACAGAGGGACGAAATGATGGAGAATTTTGTCCACATCCTTCAACTCCTGCCGATAGAAACATGCCCATATTCATCAAACAACCACTTTGGAAGAACCTATCCTTTCAAGGTGCAGGTTAATTTTGATATTCCCGTATTTGAAGGTCAAATAGATGTGGATGCCCTAGAGAAATGCTTAAATATGATAGAAGGTTATTTCTCTGTTCATAATTTTTTTGACAGAGAAAATATCACCTTTACACTCCTTAAAGCTCTCCCCCATGTCAAACATTGGTGGGAAACTTACTAGAATCAAATTTCCATAGAGGGGTTTGGAATATCTGGGGCTAAGCCCACTTGGTATTTTTTTGTGGATGCGGTAAAGGAACATTATTACCCTATTGGCAACTATGAGGACCAGTACATGAGATGGACCACACTGTGGCAAGAGAGGGGCCACGTAGTTCTAGAGTTCACCAATAAATTCCATACCTTGCACACCAAGTTGGGTATCAAAGACTCCAAACAACATTTGGTTCTGAAATACCGTGGGGCTCTACACAGATACATCCAAAATGAAATGGATTTTTTGGACATCTCATCACTCGGTGTTGCTTATTGATATGTTGTTAAAATCGAGAAGAAATTTAAGCACCGGAACAAATGGGAGTTTGGGTTTTCAAATCTGCAACAACCAAAGTATGATAAAGACGACCCTAACAAACGGTCTCCTAAAAACTAGTCCAAGCCACAGGAAAACAAGGGTCACGGGAAGACAAAGAAGGACACCAGAAAATGGTGTGATTTCAACAAAATCCCTCGGCACAACACCGAGGAATGTCGCTCAATACAATCATTGGTGACCAAGATCAAAGACAAGGAGCCAAACCCTGATTCAGAATCTGATTATGAAAATACTGGTAAAAGACAGATCATTGACGCAGACCCCACTACTATTGTGGGGACCACAACAATTCAACCAGAAGAACCAACAGATCTTGAAGAGGGGGAGCACATTTTTCATTCACAGATGTGGGTGAAGGGGACCCCACTGCATTTTATTATTGATAGTGGAAGCCATAAGAACCTCATCTTAACAGAGGTCGTCAAATAGTTGGGATTGTCGAAAACACCACACCCACAACCACACAACATCGGGTGGCTTCGCCAAGGATGAGAACTTCGTGTCAACTAACAATGTCGATTTTCATATGACATCCAACCCTTCAAGGCTAATGTATTATGTGATGTTTCCCCACTGGATGTCTGTGATGTTCTCTTGGGCCAACCATATATGTGGAACCAGCATTATGTTTATGATTCTCGACCTCGCAGTGTCATTGATTCTCTGGGGGGTCATATGTACAGAATACCAAAGGTAGTTACAACTAATTTTCCACCTAAACAGTGCCCCAAGGTAGCATCTCATACTACAAAATTCAGCTTCTTCATAATCTATTCAAAAGGTGAACAAAAGGATACTGTAACCATTACATCCTCGACCCAAGCACCTTCTATCCAACAGAATGAGGTCGACAATATTGCAGCAAAGTGTAAATATTCCTTCTTCGCACATGCATCTCATGTAGCCAGACTGGTTAAAAATTTCCAACCCTTCCAGCCACATGTTTGTGACAACCTTCAACAAGCTAAGCAACGCAACTTCTCCAACAAGGAAAACAAATCATCAAGATGCAGATTGAACAAGCACTTTTCCCTCTCCCCCGGACACTCAACGCAATGGATACCATTGCTTCCTAAGGAGGGAGGATTGATCCAGGTGGATATTGGTGGCCACCCACCTTTTCCAACTGGCTCAAAACTATTTTTTGGCAATTTTGGCAATTTACTATTTTTAGCAGTTTTTAAATTCCAAGGCCATTTTGAGGCCCTAAATGAAGATTTTTTTGGATCGAGATTCTTAATGATAGCCAAAGACTCTAAATTATCCCCTTAAATGAATCTCCTCGACAATACCTTTCCAATGATATATCGTGCGCCCCAAACAAAAATTGTATGCCAAAGTTACGCCCTCGGGAAGTTGATACACCAAACTACCCAAAACAAGGTCCACAAAACTATTGGTTTTTCATCTTCCAGGGTTAGGGTTTTGGATTTTATTTATGATAAAAAGGCCTTTGGAGCCTCATTGTAAAATCCTCTTCTTGCGAGTGCGAGTAGCAGACACATCTCTTCTCAGAGATAAGCTGCCACCATTCTAGCGAGTCTTTCACTCTGTATTTTTACAGTCTTTGTACATTTTCGCTCATTAATAGAAAATTGTGTATTACTGTATCTCTGTGTTTATGGTTGCATCTATGATACATTTTTGTTATATTATTCAACATCCAAGATATCTTTATACAATGATTTATTATATATATGATCTCATTTCGTGCTGAAAATAATTTGGATCACGTTTCCTCCTATGTATCATAACATTCATTTGACTATGAAAAAACAAAAAAGGACGGGTAGGAAGGGAGTATTATCTTATATTGGCAGCAATGGTGTCGCCTTTGAACAGATCACAAATTTATTGATTCCACTTGTCATCATAATTTTGGGTTTAGCATGGCCTTAGGAAGCTGAGCTCGTTACAAAGAATTTACTCCCCCAATTGGTTACTCTTCCAGTCCCTATGGAGAGTTTGATTCATGCCTCCTGCATCTCATGGTTTCATCNGATTCCACTTGTCATCATAATTTTGGGTTTAGCATGGCCTTAGGAAGCTGAGCTCGTTACAAAGAATTTACTCCCCCAATTGGTTACTCTTCCAGTCCCTATGGAGAGTTTGATTCATGCCTCCTGCATCTCATGGTTTCATCATTGAGTCTATAATGCCAGAATCTTCCATATATCTCATGCTCTTGTTCAAAGGATGTATATCAACTGTGTCTGCCATTCCTCAGAACTCTTGACTTTGCATGTCGTCCATACCCTCAGTTTGTCTCAGAATCACATGAAGTTGTAGTCCTATTGCACACATTGTCCCTACTTTTCTCATTGGTAGGTAATCTTGAACTCAACAATCGAAATTCCATCATTGGTCATTGACTGGGTGGTTTCCCTTTTGTTTGATGACAATACATCTATTCACACATTGGGATTCGTGCAGTGTCTTGGAGACCATTAGCCTTATTGGTGGTTTCCTCACCTCTGTCAGCAAATTTCCTCATTGGATGCTATTCATAGGGTCTTTTTAGTGTTAGTTGAAAATAATAATTGGGGATTAGATGTGCCACTCTTGTTCCAAAACACTCATTCTTATTCCCTTTTTATATTCTAAGTGTAATGATCAATTATTGACGAATTCTTGTAGTTTTATTTGTTAAAATTATCAAATGACAAATTTGTTTTCGTGCATACCTTGGTCTGATCATATATGAACTATGCACTAGATGCAATGATTGTTTAATATTAGTATATGTGTGGGCTATGTGTCTACTAGCTATGCACACATACCCTACACATGTACACTAGTACAATTAATTAATGTATTAATTATTAAACTAGATTATTAAGTATTTAATTGAATGATTTAATGGATATGTGAATTATATTGCATTCAAAAATATCTAGTAGCATTAAATACCTTCTTTGACTTGGATTGATGGTTGATATGATGAATCAAATGAGTATGGTGGGTTGTCATGTACATTTTGGGAAAAATTGTCAAGTTGCATTTATGAGCTAGCATGAGAAGAATTTGCATTTTATTTATTTCTATTTTATGTAAGCCATTTATATTTTAGTTTATTTTATCTTTTCCCAAAATTCTAGATAGGGAGGTTAATGGCTAATAATGAGGGTGGTTGAGGATACTTAGGGAAGGGGGGTATAGAAACTTGATAAATAGGAAGAGGAATTGATGATGAGGGGGAGTTAGTTGAGAGGTTGAAGCATGTTGAGAGTATGCATACTTCTTGGAAGATATATTTCTTGGGATGGTCTTCTTAGAGCATATGTGATTTTTTTTTCTTGGAGTCATGGGAAGAGAGGGCCAAGAAACCAAAATATTTCTTGGAGCTAGGAAGCCGGCTGGGCTCCTAGTTGGCTGGTAGGATATTTATGTTGTTTCACTTTGGGAAAGCGGGAAAAGAATGCTTGGAATCATCTTCCTACTACTAACAAGAATACATTGCAACATATACGCTTCAACATACTATGGAGGGGGTATTTTTTTATTATGTATTCATTATGTTTATGAAATTTTACATAAAAAATAAAAATCTTAGTTTACTTCAAATATCTTAATGCATGTGTGTATAAATTGTCACTTATTAATGCATAGCCTCTCATAGAGAGGAATTACAATAAAAAATGAGTAAGGATTTCCAATATAGTAATCTTAAGGATTTTGATAAGACCTTTCCTTCAAGCGTGATTTATTAGTGTGCACAACCCTTCTGCAACAATGAGGAAAATAAAGGGGGATAAAGGGAACCCCTGTCAAAGGACCCTAGAAGAACAAAAGGTAGTGGAAGGAGAGACATTTATAAGCATCGCGAGGGATGAAGAATCAATGCAATCCTTTGATCCAATTGACTGTGTTTAAATTTAACCCCATTTGGACTAGAGATAACTAGAAAAAAAGTCTAGTTAACATGTTCATAAGATTTGGATAGGTATACCTTCATAATTTTGGAGGGGATATTCCGAGATTTGATAGACTGCAGATATTCCTAAGTTAAAGAAGCAACATCATGGATTTGACATTTGTGCAAAAAACCATGTTTTCTTCAAAATAATTTCTCTAAAAATGGGCTTTAAACGGTTGGCTAAGATCTTGGAGATGAGCTTGTATATCATATTGTAGCATGAAATTGGTCAGAATTCCTTGAAAAAACTGATACCTTTTTCTTTGGGATTAAAGATAGAAAAATAGAATTAAAGCATTTGAGGGCCACTTTTAAGAGATTAGATTTTAACAACTCATAAAATCCTATGTAGAACTCTACAGTCAAACCATTTGGACCAAGACTCTTACTTTTTTGAAAAGAAGAAGGGGTTGACACAATTTCTTTTTCAGATATCTCATCTTGAAGAAATTCATTCATCTCCTCCGAGATGAACTTCAGAAACAAGGATATGACCTTCAGAATTTCAGAAATAGGACACCTTGATGTATCCTTAAAAATATTTGAGAAAAAATCCTTCCTTGTTTCAGAAATGTCTTCAAATGAGGAACCCGAATGACCTCTTGAATCCCTTATCTCCCATATGGAATCGATTATTTTCCATTGGATTGTAGATTTATGGAAAAAAAAATTGGTATTGTCTTGCTCCTTTAACCAAGTGGATCTACTCTTGAGGAACCATTTGGTTTCCTTTTAATCCAACATATATTTCCCTTTTTTGCAATAAATCACTCAAAGCTAAACTATCCTCTTCTGATAGTTGATCATCCTAGATGATTATCAACAACACACCTAACTTAGACTCCACTTTCTGAAGGAGCGAGGTCGTTTTTTCATTGAAAGCTTTGGCTCATTGAGTGGTTTCTTTTTTAACTTTTGAAATGTTTTCTATGAACTAGTGCATATAGGATCAATCATCAATACCGACAAGAGGCAACCATGAAGAAAGTATTATCCTTTTAAAATCCTCCTCCAGGAGTCAGTCATGATTGAACTGCGTAGGGGAAGGTGAATGAGGATTTTTCTTATCGATCTCCAACACAATGGGGATGTGATCAAAGATACCCCCCAAAACCACTAGAGATTTAAATTTCCATTGATAATCAATCATCCCTTTTGAAATAAGAAATATGTCAAGCATTTTGGCCACCAGTTCATTACCTTTCCTTCCACTTCTCAAAGTTTGAGTCAATTTTTGGGGCTCCAATTCAATCAAATGGTTCTTTTCAATCTAGTTAGAAAAATAATTTCTTGGGGGTCTGAACATGGACGAACTCTCAAAACCTTATTAATTGATAGGGTGAAATTGAGATCACCTCTTAAGATGATATTTGGGACATTTAGGAACCTGAGGTTGCTCACCCCTTCCCAAAAAGGAACCCTATCTACATACACCACATATACATTGATTAATATGATTGAGCAATTGAGATCATGTTCAATCAGGTCTACCACAATTCTTGAAAGAATAATTGAGGACAACAAAGCCCTATACCTATGGCTCTAAGATGAAATTAAACCTCCCAAAAGACCCATTGAGTTAGTAGTACGGAAAAACAATCCCTTAAAAAGCTTTGGATAGCCTCTACTTCTTTTACAACACTGCAAATTCTTTCATGTATCATTAAAAAATCAAGACTGTAATCCTAAACAATCCTTTTGATGGAGGGAAATTTAGGACCACCCCCAACCCCATGCACATTAAAATAAAGAACAATAATTTCAAACCCCCTTCCTGGGATCTCCCTGCTCTAAGGGTCTAAACAATAGTGGTTTGTTTACCACATCTAATCTCTTTCAAAGCATGGGTCCGGGCTAGGGAAATCAAGGATTTTCTACCCGCAAGATCTATAGAACCTTTTTCCAAACACATCCCCCCAAAATAGAAGACCTTGGGACACTTTTTAGTCTTGGAGCATAACAAATAGTCTAATTTAACAAATGAATTGGAGGAATGATTGGAAGAGGAGACCTTAGTCGGATGAGAAGGAGTGGAAGGGAATTTTTTAGGGGACATACAATTGGGGGAGATAGGGGAAGGCCCCACTTTTTGGGAAGCAATTAGAGCTCTCAAAGAAGGGATTTCCATTCTCGTGACCCTGAGACATTTATCAGGAGAGGAAAAGGACTTCATGGTAGGGAAAAGTCACTCATTATTCAAACCTTCATTATGAGCTTCTGCTAATTTTTGTGAATGATTTGAAATATATGGAGAATGAAAATTATCGGTAGAATGAATTGAAGGGTCCAATGGACAAGAGGCACCTAGGGACACTTCACCATAAGAATTTTCTTCTCTTCGATCATCTCTTTGTGAGGTTGCCACCTTCTCATGAGCGCACTCCTCTAACAATTGTTTCCTCTTCCAAAGTTTTTGGAAAGGAGGAAAGTGAGATGGAAGCTGCCTACACTGAGCCTTCATATGGCCAACCTTATGACATATGAAACATATAAAGGGAAACCACTAACAATCAATTTTTTTCATCCATGTGAAATTGCCCCATGTTAGAAAAACAGGATCATAGAGCAATAAAATAAAACACATAAGATACACAATACAATAGAGACATAGATATACATGGTTCACCTAGTGTGGACTACTATTGGCATAGGGGTATACCTAGGGTTCAACACTCAAGATCAGACCAACAAAACCCTAACTATTGACCCTTTTGGAAACACCTGCGAAGTAGATGAAGTCTCACCTGAGGTAAAGGCAGGGGTGGTTACAGGACTCAGATGTTTGCAACCTTAGTTGGGACACAGATCTGTGATTACAACACCTTTATAGAGCACTTAGAAGTTATAGCCCATCATTATTTAACTAGTATCTACTTCGCAAATAAAACCCTAATTACAGAGCATCGCAGTATTCACACAGATCCGATATATTCAAGCACTAAGCACATCAACATTGATTAGATCTAGCATTCATTCACATTATTCAACACTAAGATATCATATTAGATTATTCTAAGCATATATCAGCGCAGTAAGAATTTAATCACATAAACAAGAGAACAACCATAAAGAACAAAGAAACCACAACACATGATATACATGGTTCACCCCCAGCTTGGGGCTACATCCACCAACTCTTCTTCTTATTTATTATCTTCTGTTAATCTTCTACATGCATAGAGATACAAGATCCTACTCCACATAGGACAGGAGATCCACACTCACCTCACCAGATCCTCCTTCCCCGAGTTAGGTTACATCACAAAGCTTCTACTCAACCTCTTACAGTCACTTGTACTTAGCCTTGCAAGTCTCACACATCATGCACAGAGCATATACAAATATCACTTGCACTCAGCACCTCATCACACAGATGCCTATATTGTCTTATATACATTTCCTAGACATCTATTTATATATTATAAAAATGGCCTAAACATGGGAAAACCCATGGGCCGACATTCCCATACTCGTTACATAGCCCAAAACCCAAAATTCCTAAAAAGGGGTCGAGATACGACGATCTCCGCTTCGAATTGTGCTTCACCTTCGATAGCCTGTCAAAGTCCCAAAAGTAGGTCAAACATGATCAAGGATCCTCAAAACTTGGTCGAGGGCCAACATGGCCCCAACACTCACTTATGACTCATCCAGAGTCACTCTGATCTGGGTAGCTCTACTCCAAAATCCTCGAGCTTGGCTCGAGTTGCTTCGACTTGTTGATGCGCCAAGGCCTCCTTCTCGATGAACTCTTGGATAAATACTTCATTGATAGGTCCTTCTAAGCATTGTTTTACTGCAATGATGAATTGTTCTAGATTTTCTCCTCGACCTTCAATCTCCTCAAACAGCTGGCAAGCCTTGTCCTGTATTGGTTGGAGCCTCTGAGTCACTTCCATGAATTTTCTCTGAATGGTGTGAAATTTCTCTTGAGTGGTTCGTTGTTCCTGGGATTGCTTCATCCTTTCAACTGCGGACAGGGGCTTTAGCTGCACCTGTACTGTTTCTGCTTGCTACTTTGCCTCCTCGAGTTGTGACTCCAGTGCCTTCAATTCAGGATCCTCAGTGAGTCTCTCATAAGTCTAGGAATTGCGATCACTCAGTTGTTTACATTCCATGGTGAGGGCCTTGATTCTCTCAACTGTGCTTCGAGCATTTTCTTCTCTTTGATCTCATATATCCTGTGGAGTGTTGGGTAATGTTCGTAACTCTAAGTCAGTTATTCTTTGTTGAAGCTGCTGGATAGCTTCCGCAAGATATGTTACTTGATGCTCTACTGGCTCTTCCACTTTTTACTCTAAGCCTGTCACAAAGCAAAGTGCTTTGTTGATGGCTTCTTTGACTTCGAGCTGTTCTATGAGCCACTGCTCTTTCTCTTGTTGGATTTGTGCTTTATCCTCTTCAAACTTTGTTTGTAGAGCAACCTTTTCTTGTTGCACAACTCGACGTTGCTCTATGACTACTATTTCACTTTCTTTAAGGACTTTTATTCTGTTTCTTCCTGTGCACGACGAAGGCGAGCTTCAGTCGCATAAACTAGTCTGCGAAGTTGGGTAGGCTCATCTCCCAACTCCAGTGCTTCTAATGGTGGGGGTGCAGTGGATACTGCACGACTAGATTGAAGGGCCTATTGTACCCCTCTGAGTTCAACCTTGATTCGGTCGTACATCTCTTCTTTCTTCGATTCATGTTTTTGCAAGACATCCTGTGAGGCATCTGCTACATCGACGATGATGAAGTTGAAGTCATCGACCGTCAGCATGGTTCAAATCGTGGTTTTTCTCGCTCTTGACTTTTTCTGTGAGGTAGGTTTCATGGGGGAAACCTTTCTTTTCTTTGAGGGATCAGTCTCATCAACAAGATCCCTAGGCGATGTTAGTTTTCCCTGCCTCTACTGATATTCTTTTATGTTGGTCTCTTCTTGATCTAGTTTGTCATCAACCCATCGGTAGGGTGATATTGAAGCAGTTTATTTCGATGCGCTGCTCAAATTTTGGACCTCTTCGGTCTTCTTCCTTCTGCTGGGTCTAGGAGTATCCTTTGCTTCATGAGTGGTCTCAGGGTTTTTGTTTAGTTCAGGGTCTGACATTTCTGCGGGGTTAGCGGGGATGAGAATCTCTATAGACCAGTCCTTGGTTATCTCTTCGAGGTCCTCCTCTGTGAGCTTGTAGTATGACTGGATATCTTCTTTATGCTCATCTGCATGCACGATGATATAAATGAAGTGTCGATCTGCGCAAACCTTCATGAGGGGTCAGAACCGATGCAGGGTGTTTAGCATCATGCGAGGGACAACTTTGATAGCCCTCTTCAGTTGGAGATAATATGTATGAAATACCACGTTTGACTGCCACTATTTTCCCATATCACTCTAGTACCAGAGTGTGGTGAACTTCGCAGCGAGTGGCTCAAACGACTCAATGTCCGGGAAGGTCGCACCTTCCGGCATCTCCTAAGAGGTAAATGTGATGAGGATCAGGAGCCAACTAAAGTGGAACTCATAGCCATGATATTGAGCTTTGCGACAGTCTAATTCCAGATGGTTGACCAAGTACTTCTCCTAGTTCATCTAGAGTCCTTCTACACATTTCCCGGTGAGGTCAACAACGAATCATGTGACTTGTGTAGGTCTATTATTTCTTATGAGATTTCTTGCAATCAGGTGGAAGGCTAGATGCACTGCACCATTATGGATGGAAGCTAACTTGTAGCCTCGCATTCCCTTTTCTACATCACCATATGTGTCTTTGATATTCTATGCCAATGTGCGATCTGTAGCCTTCCTTGGGTAGAAGTCTTGCAAGTCGAGTCCCTGCATGCTCAATCCGATGATCCTATGGATCAGTGTCAGATCGACCATGATGCGTCGGTCTAGCCATAGGTAGCCTCCATGGTAACATGATAACAGGATCTTAACACATGCGTTAACCTCTTGGTGCCTTCCAAAGTGTGGAATCTTCATTACATTCAAGAGGGTGGACTGCACAAGGTTCATAGTCCATGGCTGGGCGATTATTTTCGAGTTCTTCCCCTTCATCCTAGTCAAATACTTGTAAGGATCGAGCATAATGTAGTTTTTGTGGTCCCCTAGGTTAAAGTTTCTAAACTTCAATGTTGTGATCTTATCTTGTTGCATTCTTACTTCATGTATCCCCTTCGGGAGGTACGCAGTAACCATGGTGTAATCAAAGTCTCTTAGGACACTGTCATGGCTCATCGTGCCAGCCAAAGGCAAGATGTATCTGGGAAAGATGGTCAGGATTAACTTAGCATTCACCAAGTCATCTCGATGCTTGGTTCTTTTCTCTACTGTTGTTCAGGATGGTCTGGATCCACGAGCAGTCAACGGGAAGGCTTGCACTCCTCTCGTCGATGAGGCTTGAACTTTGACAGACATCACCTTCTCAACCATAAGGTTGATTAGAACTTCTTCGATGATTTTCTCTGTGGCCTTGAGATCATCTAACATGCACACTTATATTGGATAACTCAGGTGGATGAATGAGTGCTCAAAGTAATAGAATAGATGTTGATCTCAATAAACATAGTGCGGTTGTAATGGGTTGGCTTGGATACAATTCGAAAAAGTGTTCTCGATGCAACAGTCGACAGAATAAGTAGACACGAGGTAACGAATCTCTCCAATAGACGAGAGGCATTCATTAATGTGGTTCTTTCCGTTGAGGCGCGGTCCCAACGGTCCGATGGTGATCTTTCTGTCCACAAATGTTGTTCTAACCATTTGGGGCGTTGGGATAACTGTTATAATTATTTCAATGGCTATATTTCTTTTCCATGTTGCGTTGTTCTGATATCTCGATGAAGTTACAGTTTTGTGAACCTTCTTTTGTTGATAGGTCCTTCTAAGCACTGTTCAACTGCAAAGACGACTTATTCTAGCTCTTCTCCTCAGCCTTTAATCTCCTCAAAAAGTTGGCAAGCCTCGTCCTGTATTGGTTGGAGCCTCTGAGTCACTTCCATGACTTTTCTTTGAATGGTGTGGACCTGCTCTTGAGCAAGTCTTCTACCAGGGTATTCCTTAGCAAGATGTTTCGGTCTTCTGCAACTGTAACAAAGATTTAATCCTCTCTTTCTTTGAAATTATCTCCAACCTTTCCTGTACTGCGCACTAGGATCATAGTAGCTATCTTGCAAAAAATTATTTCTAGGTTCCTGCATCCATTTGTTAGTCCAAACATTCTTTATATGCATAGGAATAACATATCTTTCATTATTTCTATCATATCTACTCATATCAAACCTTCTTTCATCTAGTTGTGCCCTACTATGAATTTTTTTATCAAACATACCTAGATCCATTCTTTTGAAACAAAAATTTCCACTTATCTTACCTTTTCAATCAAAAATTTTCACTATTCTTACCTTTATCAGAACACAAAGCTTTAAGAACTTACCTATTTTCTTCATATTTGACTTTTGTTCTTAGCATAGAGCTTCACAAGTCAAGTAGACTACTACGCATTAACACAAGAGATCCATGCACAAAGATTTATTTTCTTCAGTTCCCAACAATCACAGTTTCAGGTTGGATACTGCGCACTTCAGCAACAGATCTATGCACAAAGATTCTCTTTTTCTTTACTTCAGTTCCCAGCAATCACAATTTTAGGTCCTGACAATGGAACTATTTGTTGGCACAGGGGAAAACCCAGGGTTCAACGCTCAAGAGTGCACCAAAAAAACCCTACCTACATGCCCTTTCGACAACACCTGCCAAGTAAATGAAGTCTCACCCGAGGTAGAGGAAGGGGTGGTTGTAGGACTTAGATGTCTACAACCTTAGCTAGGACATATATCTGTGATTACAACACCTTTACAGAGCACTTAGAAGTTACAATCCATCAATATTTAACCAGTATCTACTTCGCAGATAAAACCCTAATTACAGAGCATCGCAATATTCACACAGATCCAATATATTCAAGCACTAAGCACATCAACATATGTTAGATCTAACATTCATTCACATTATTCAACACTAAACTATCATATAGGATTCTTCTAAGCATATATTAGTGCACTAAGCATTTAATCACATAAACAAGAGAACAACCACAAAGCACAAAGTAACCACAACACATAATATATGTGGTTCACCCCCAGCCCGGGGCTACGTCCACCAAATCTTCTTCTTCTTTATTATATTTTGTCAATCTTCTACATGCACAGAGCCACAAGATCCTACTCCGCATAGGACAGGAGATCCACATGCACCTCGCTAGATTCTCCTTCCCTGAGTTAGGTTATAGCACAAAGCTTCTACCCAACCTCTTACAGTCACTTGCACTTAGCCTTTCAAGTCTCACACAACATGCACAGAGCATATACAACTATCACTTTCACTTAGAATCTCATGACATAGATGCCTATATTGTCTTATACACACCTCCTTATTACATTTCCTAGACATCTATTTATATATTACAAAAAGGGCCTAAACATGGGCAAATCCATGGGCCGACATTCCCATACCCATTACATAGCCCAAAACCCAAAAAACCCTAAAAAGGGGTTGATATCATGCGATCTCCGCTTCGACTTGCACTCCGCCTTTGATATCCTGTCGAAGTCCCAAAAGTAGGTCAAACATGACCAAGGATCCTCAAAACTTGGTCGAGGGCCAACAACTACGTCCACCAGAGAAATTTCCAAGTTTTTTCTTTATTAGTATCCAACAAAATGAAGGGATACAACCTACATCACACCCGATGTAACTTCCTCTTCTTTCTCTCACTGTCTCCTCTCACAGAATACACTAATCACCATCATACTTAGTTGCAATACATTTCCCTCATAAAAGAGGGTTTCCTTCTAGGGAAAAAAACCCTAACATAACTTCTATTTTCAAATCCACGACCTTATAATGAATGGTCCAGATTTACTATGCATTACAATATACATTTACAAGGAAATTGTTCCTTCGGGGGCTTCGCCCTCAAAATCTCATTAGGGAACATTGTCCCTCAAACCCTAGTCAGGGGCTCGCTTGCCCCTGGACCCTGCAAGGGGGGTAACCCCCCCTGCACTCCCCCACATGGAGAAGTGTACATTATTTTGAGGTGTAAAGTCTTCATGAGGTATAAACACGGATGAAAACAATGACCTCTGAATCAGGAAGATAAGCAGGCTCCACAACCAAAAATCTCCCACTTTGAGACTGATCTCAACAAGTCCATCACTATTGTATATGTTGGACTATGATCCTTATTGGACCTGACGAGTTTCTCATGTTCACCTTCATGATTGAATACCAACTGAAACTGAGCATGAACTTAGTTTCTCCCTGGTTACTCCCTTTTGTTAACATGTCTGTACGATTATGGCTGGTGTGTATATTTTCCAACTTCAAATGTCCATATTCCAAGATAGATCGTATGAAATGGTGCTTGAGATTTATATTCTTATAATTTAAATGGAAGGCTGAGTTATTTTCAAGATGAATGGAACTCTCATTGTCACAGTACAACTTGCTATTCTCCTGCTTCTTTCCCAATTCCTCCGTAAACCTCTGTAACCAAATTATTTTTTTACTAGCCTCTGTAGCAACAACATACTCTGTTTCTGTTGTTGAAAGTTCAACAACCTTTTGCAGCTTCAAAATCTAACTTAATTTTGTTCCACCTATAGTAAGAACATACCCTGTGGTGCTCCTCCTACTATATTTATCACCTGCCATATCTAAATCAACATATCCCTGTAGAACAATGTCTGAACCTCCAAAACATAATGCATGAGAGGTTGAAGCATGTTGAGAGGATGGATAATTATTGGAAGATATATTTCTTGTGATGGTATTCTTAGAGCATATGTGCTTTGTCCTTCTTGGATTCACAAGCACAGAGGGCCAAGAAACCGAAAGATATCTTGGAGCTAGGAAGCCTTCTATGCTCCTAGTTGGTTAGGAGGATAATTATGTTGTTTCAATACGAGAAAGTGGGAAAAGAATGCTTGGAAGAATCTTCCTACTACTAGCAAGGATACATTGCAACTAAAGCTTCAATAGACTATGGAGGAGGTATTTTGTTAGTATGTATTCATTATGTTTATGAAATTTTACATAAAGGAAAAATCTGAGTTTACATCAAATATCTTAATGCATATGTGTATAAATTGTCACTTATTAATTCATAGTCTCTCATAGAGAGGAATTACATTTGGTATCAGAGATTAGGCTCGAACTCTAGGACCAAAAGGGCCACCATGTTTGTGTAAACTACCCTAAATAAATAGTAAACTGATTGCATACTACCTTTAGAGTCGTGGAATAGAGTATTGGGATAGCTACATTTAGAGTCATGGGATAGCTACAACATGATTCTTGTTAAGTCTCTTGGGTTGAAGGATATCCATCATTCAAATTTAAAACATGGACAAGAACAAAGTAGGCATGAGGCCATATTTCTAGTCCACCTCAATAATCCAGTCTACCGCAAAAGCTCTCATAATGTGATTTATGTCAATTTTAGTAGACATGCTCTTTGGAGGCACACAAATAAGGACCTCTACTTTCGCAGTGGAAGTTAGATATATCCTGTATATATTCAATAACTATCAATGTATTTCCATCGTCACCTTCATCAATGATAAGAATTGGTTTCTCCATTGCCTCTATTTCAATTTCATAGCTTTCATCTATATCCTCCCTCGAAAACATAATTTCTTGATTCACTCTATGTTGTTCTGCAAGATTTCGATGTTTTCCACCCACATCCATCTATGTAGGTATTTGTTTCAAATCCTATGACTCACTATTTTGAACTCTTGTACTCACAAACCTATCAGTTCTTGCTCCATGTGATTATTTTTTTATGGGAACACAACAAAATCTCCAAACAACCTGTCTATATGATGTTTTCAAGGGTTTTTTTCCGAGATCATCCCACAACAATATTTGTTTAATTTTGGTTTCTATAATTGGACCCTAAGTTTATACCAAACCATGGATGACTGCACTAGTTTCCTATTAATTGATCTCAGTCTAGGAAAATCCAACAGTAAACCGACAAACAATCTTAATGTAGAAAGTGCCTCAAATTCACTGCAAAATGATCTATAAAAAAAGGGGCTCAAAATGAGACCCACGAAGAGATCAATTTGTGGATATCAAAGAATTCATCTGAAAATTCTATTTAACCTATAGGAATTTGTGTAATTTTTTTTATAGAAACTGGAGCCATTTTACATACCGTCAAGGATGACTATCACTTGAGTTTGTTACACTCCATTTTCTCAAGGGTCATAATGAATTTATAATTATCAAGATATATGTGTGTGTGTGTGTGTGTGGCAAATTGAGGACGGTCTCGTAGTCATCAATATCATATATTTCACCAAGCAAGTATGAAGTCTAGCCAACAAGAGGTAATGCTTCACCTAGGTGGTATAAGCTTTGTCTGGGTTGTATATATGCTTCATAGTCTTCCTTCGAAATGGCAATGGAGGATCAATCGTTATTCCTTAAGTAGGATTTTAAGGGACAAGGTCGCCTGATCATCCATCATAGAATATGTTCCAATTCTTGTATCTATATGATATTGAAAATCAATAGAGTTATACAAATTTTTATGTTTTAAACCAAGATAATCCTTATACTTTCTTGGTATTCTGATCATAGCATTATGGTTTCATACATCACTTGGATACTGATACCCATATCAAATTCTCTGATATTCACAGAATTTCGATCTATCTGGTCAAAAGAATGGGTGCAATCAACCAAGTAGCAGGGTCTCCCATGTTACAATGACATTGGTCATACTTTGCACCAACTGGAGCAATTTCTAGTCATATAGATATGTATATATGAATTCCACCATTGTATTGGTATTATGAACCACATTAGTTGTTAAATATCTTACTTTTAAATCTACAAAGTGAAATTTAATTTTATAGATTTTAAATATCTTATGTCGCTGCATATATATAAAATTAAATACAATGGTGGTTTTTAAATTAAAATATAAAGTGAAATTTAATTTTTAAATTATAAACCACATTAGTTGTTAAATATCTTACTTTTAAATTTACAAAATACATGAACATATACTCAACTTTTGAATCATCATGTTAACATATAATCAAAAAGGTTGTACTATTAAACATGCATATCAACCATATTATTACTTCTAATATCAACATAGATTATTAGGATAAATAAGAAACTATGTAAATTAAAATATTACCATTTAGTATCTATACATGTTGCCAACTATAAAAATATTATATGTCATTGCATATATATAAAATAAAATAAAAATTGATTAAATAACTCATGCATGGTTTAAAACATTCACAACTCAAATGCTCAAGCAAGGAATTACAATGCAAATATTAAAATTATTTCCCTAAGAGATATAAGGATCAAAGTCATATCACTAACAAAAGTGTTTTATACAAGTGCTTGAGTGTGTTCAAGGGTAAGAAGATTGTTATTAAATGGACAAATTTCACCTTCTATACACATCAAAATTCTTAGTACACCATTGTTATTATGCTCTTTTTTAGGTCTCAATGTTTCTATAACATGTTGGTATAGGGTCAAACATCTAGCATCTTGAGGCCTTTTTGAACATGATAATAATTCTTACGACTTTATCATGATAATAATTCTTAAAATTTTATATAATTAAACATGAAAGGACATATAAATATGTTCAAATAAAAATATAAAATTCTATTTCAATCAATCATTCCATGCAATCACAAATAATTTAAAAGACAAAAACATTACACATCAAACTGAATGTTAACCAACTAAAATTGTTCAAACAATTGTTATAATTAACTTAACATTTCCTCTGTTAGAAGATGAATAAAAAACAATATAATTAGCAAAATAAAGATAACAAAAATACACAAGAAAAATATTAATGATGAAATAAAACATGTGTATATCACCTTGATTGAAAGACCAAGAATGACCAACCTCTTCTCTACTTTATTTTCTTGGCCAATGTTTCTTTTTACTTTTTGAAGAAATAATATCTC
Source organism: Picea engelmannii (assembly GCA_009831015.1). Classification (NCBI taxonomy): domain Eukaryota; kingdom Viridiplantae; phylum Streptophyta; class Pinopsida; order Pinales; family Pinaceae; genus Picea; species Picea engelmannii. The sequence continues at coordinate 1,864,786 of ML776633.1, forward strand.
TCCTAACAACCAATGTGTCACTTTATTTTGATCATATTTGCCTCCATAAAGAAGATCAAACATTTATGAATATATGAATGGGATCTAGTAAGTGGGCAATCTTAAGATGCTCCCAATATGGGAGCTCATAAAAGACATATTTCCTTTTCATCCAAATGGGAAATTTGTCAACATAGGTGTCGAAGAATTCTAGATCATCGAACATAGGCTCCCCATTTGAATAGAACATTTATGTAATCTCCTTATCCTTATCTCTCGCATATGCTTTAAGCCAGTCTGTTGGTATCATTATTGCAGGCCTTTGGGTCTGCTCTGGTTTACCATTGAAAGAAGATGTTTCTCTTCTGTAAGGGTGTTGTTCTGGGAGGAATACCTTGGATCAGTCGTACACTGGCTTTCGTAGGTGGTTGGACTACCTAGCTTTCAGAGAAGGTCAACAACATTTACATCCATGATAGCCTTTTGTTACAAGACCTCTGAAATTATTAATGTATACATAACATGTTAGTGTTGAAGATCAGAACAATCACAATGAATTAAATATGCCAGAAAATATTGTTACATATATAAACAAATAAATAAACATGTAATTTAGCAGAGCAAACTTCTAAGCCTGGATAATCATGTGTGGTGTAAGAACATATGCCATACAACATAAAACTCCTCTCTATTGTGATGGGTCTTGATAAATCATATATATGTATCCCTTCCAATAATTCCTTCAATTCATCTACCAATGGTTGTTGTTAGGGAGATAACCTCCCTAACCCCTCACATAGGAAGAATAATATATTTCCATGTAATAAATGCCAATATTCATAAGGCCTATCAATAAGGAAGAATGAGTCAAATGTAAGAAGACCCAATAGAAACTTCCTCTTCTAGAAGGATCTTTCTCTAGATTGTTCTTTTGGATAGATAGATTTTGTATAAATAGGAGTAGAGGGTATGATAAGTTTGTATTAAGAATTATTGTAATAGACATCTACTTTGTTGGAGGTTTCCCCCTCGAAGAGGCAAGTGGACATTGTTTCCTATAAATAAAAGGTATAATTATGGTGTTGTCGTTCCATATAATTTATTGTTTCTTTGTTATCTTTGCATTATTTCCATCTTCTGTTGCTATATCTATGTTAGTATAAGAATTATTTCTCTTTTATGCTAATATAATAGATCTAGTACCTTAGAAGTGGTATCAGAGCACTTTCCTTGGCAAAAAATTGTGGGATAATTTTTTTTCAGGGTAGAGACGTACTCTGACATCTTAAAGCTACAAAAATTTGTCTTTCAACACATAAATCTACGGTCGGGGAAGCATACACACAGTAAATACAAGTGGTACTTAAGCGCACATTGTTGGCCACCCTTGTAACCCTTGTTGGTACCCCTTCGAATGGTAGTGCATCGGACAACACCTGTATATGGATCGACCTAGATCTCCTGAAGCCCTCCGTAGATAAACTGATCGACCGCCTGACTTCTATAGTGTCACCAAGAACATCACTCGGGAAGATACTCTCTAGTACCTGGGTAGTCAGGTAGTATGGCTAAGGGAACAGTCTAGCCTCCTTAGTTGGTTCCCTAAGATATTGGGTTGAGTACTACTGTTGGACCCCACACATATATAAGAGATATATAACACAAGGAAAACCCTTGTATGTAGAAACCATGAATACCCTAACTCTTGGGATAGAAACAGAAAAAAAATAGATAATATCTATTGTCGTGAAACCTTACATCCTACATTCGAGTTGTGAAATTCCTACACATTTCTTCCTGTTAATAATTTGGGCATTTAACCACTGCAATATTCTTCATATCGGAGTTTAACTCTGTGGGAGTAAAAAAAAATGGTGGTCTCGCTAACACACTTATTTGGGAACTATCCCATTGGATTCCATTTTTCGCCTTGATCGCACTCATTCCTTTCATTTTTAATCCTTTTTCTTCAGTGAAATTGACCCCTTCCCAGCGTCCCTATTTTTCCACCTCTCCCATTATATTCCCCTTCTCACCCAGATCATAGTGGTACCTATCACTTATAAGTCCTTTTTCTGTGGTCCCACCCACTCATTTTCCCTTTCCAGCACACCCCATCTCCAAATGGCCAACACTCGCAACCAAGACATGCAAGCTTCCATCAATTAAACCAACGAGTCTCCCCAAAAAGTGGCATTTGATATTGGCTCTACCAATTCTCTCCTTGACATTTTTGAGACCCAAGTCCAAAACAAAATTGACACCATGGATGCCAAATTCATGAACCAATTTAATACCCTCCAGTCTACTGTCAACCAGTTGTTGAACCAAACTCCGGGTCCTTCCTCCTCGGACCAACCAGATGGTGTTGATTCCTCTCATTCTCTACATTTTCAATCCAACTCCTTTCATCATGACCCTCATATTCCCTACGTTGAGGTCAATAGATTTGATGGCTCCGATCCCACAGGTTGGATCACTCAATTGGGGCATTATTTTTCTCTGCATGGCATTACTGATGAGTTGGACAAACTTCACTATGTTGTTCTCTATCTGGATCCTGAATGATGGAAATGGTGGCAATGGTGTAAAAAATATCGTCAGGGGTATATTACATGGACCCAGTTTTTTGTCGATCTCTATGAACACTTTGAAACTGATACCCACTATCTTGGTCATTTCACCAAGTTGAAATAGTCTGGCACAATGGAAGACTTTATAACTTCTTTTGAGAATTTGGCCTTTTGAACCAAGGGAATGTTAGATGTGTTCTTCTAGGAATTATTTATCAGTGGCCTTAATGATGAAATCTGAGCCCAAGTTCTCATGGCTCTCCCGCAGACTTGGTAGGAAGCTACTAAACATTCCAAAGAGGCCCACCAAGTGGTTTTTTCCCAGAAATAAAAAATCATCTTTTGTTCCTCTCCGTCGACCCACAAATCCTTCCCTTCCCGCCACTCCCATAAAGGTCCATAAATTAAATAGGGTTGAAATGGTTGAATGCCAACTCAAGGGTCTTTGATATAATTGCGATGAAATATATTTTTTGGGTTACAAGTATAAGGAACAAATTTTTTCTATGGCCATCTTATAAGATGTTGTTGAAGAAGACGCGACTGTTTCCCTTCCCGATGCTACCTAGGAGCCTGCTGACCCACCTGAATTTGACCCACTCATTTCCTTGCATGCCCTCATTGGATTCTCTGCTCCACAAACCCTAAAGCTCATTGGATATATTAAACATCAGAAAGCCATCATCCTTGTTGATAGTGGTAGCACCCATAATTTTATTTATTGTTGCATTGCCCAGGAAACCAATTTCTATATTCGTGTCGTAAATAATTTTCAAATCATGATAGCCAATGGTGGGCCCATGAAATGTGGTGGGTGTTTTGAAAATGTACATCTTCAAATTGGACAGTACCACTTGAAATCTCATATATTTTCCATTGATATGGATAGTTGTGACATTATGCTCGATGTTGAATGGTTATGCACTTTGGGTCCCATTCTCATGGATTTTAAGGCATTAACCATGAAATTCCAACATGAGGGACAACAATATCAATTCTAAGGCCTCACAGTCGGTTCGCCTTAGATCATCAGTTCCCATCACATGGAAAATATCCTCAATAAAGGTCACTCCGATATAATTTCTCAACTCCATTCCATTCAAGTAGTTTAGACACCCTCTGTGCATCCTGACCTCCAAGCTATCCTCTCCAAACATCAATCTATTTTTTTCACTCCTCAAGGAATTCTGCCTTCTCGTGGTGTTCATGATCATTCCATCCCCCTTGTTCCTGACATCTTCTTCCCAATGTTCACCCTTATCATCATCCATTTTCCAAAAAGAATGAAATTGAAAAAATTGTTTAGTAGTTTCTCCAAGCGGGTGTTATCCTCCCTAGTACCAACCCTTATTCTTTTCTTGTGGTCATGGCACTCAAGAAATAAGGTACTTGGTGCATGTTTCCTAACTTTCGTGGCCTCAATAAACTCACCATAAAGGACAAGTTTCCCATTCACATCATTGATGATATCTTGGATGAATTGAGTGGTGCCCATTTCTTTACTAAAATTGATCTTCGTTCTGGCTACCACCAAATACGTATGAAAGAGGAAGACATTCCTAAGACTACATTTCAAACTCATGAGGGCCACTATGAGTTTTTGGTCATGCCATTTGGCTTGTGTAATGCTGCCTCCACTTTCCAAAGCTTCATGAATCATGTCTTCCATTATTTTGTATTAGTTTTCTTTGATGATATTCTCATCTACAGTAAAACTTGGACAATGCATATTTCTCATGTGGATCGAGTTCTACATCTAGTCTCTCAACACCAAATTTTCCTCAAACAATATAAATGTTATTTTGGAGCCTCAGAAGTAGAGTACTTGGGTCATATTTTTGGCAAGGCAGGTGTCAGGGTGGATCCTTATAATATTGAAGCTATGCAGGATTGGCCTCTCCCCAAGACCATCAAAATATTGCATGGGTTTTTGGGTTTAAGAGGATATTATCGCAAGTTTGTTAAGAATTATGGAAATATTGTGGTTCCTATCACTACTCTCCTTAAAAATAATTCTTTCACTTGGAATCTCATAGTTGATCAGGCCTTTCAAGTCTTAGAGGCGACTATGTACACCGCTCAATTTCTGGCCCTTCTTGATTTCACCAAGACCTTTGTCCTGGAATGTGATGTGTCAGGGAGAGGAATTGGAGTAGTCCTTATGCAATATGGACGACCTTTGTCCTATACCAGCAAAACAACTGTAAGAGTGAAATTTGGGCCAATCAATCAATGAAAAGGAAATGTTGGCTATTCTGCATGTAATGGATATCTGGAGCCCTTATCTAATGGGGAAACACTTCCAAATTAAGACAGATATTCAAAGCCTCAAATATTTTTTGGAGTGATGACCTTCCTCCCCGGAGCAACAAAATGGGTGACTAAGCTCTTTGGATATGATCATGAGATAATTTACAATAAAGGAAAGGAAAATTTGGTTGTTGATTCTCTTTCCATAAAATATGAAGACGAAGGGTCCTTTTTTCCCTCTCTTTCATTGTCCAATATTGGCTCCAAGATGTTCACCAGGAATGGCTACAAGATCCAAAAATTTCGCATCTGATCCAACAATTGCAAGCCAATTCTCCAGTTTCCCCTGGGTACTCTTGGCACAATGATGAGCTTCACTACAAAGAACATTTGTATTTAAGTAAACAGTCACAACTTAAATCCACATTGATTTATGAGCTTCATGCTACACCCATAGCTGGGAACTCAAGGTTTACCAAAACCTATGACCGGGTCAAACGCTATTTTTTCTTTGATGGTATGAAACAGGACGTTCACACTTTTGTGGAAGAATGTGATGTTTTTCAACACAACAAGGGTGAAATAGTTAAATCTCCCGACACACTACAACCACTTATGATTCCACTAGCTATTTGGAGGGACATCTCTATGGATTTTATTGTGGGATTACCTAAATCGGGCGATAAGTCCGTCATCATGGTGGTCGTTGATCATATTTCCAAGTATTCTCATCTATGTGCTCTTCAACACCCATTTACCACCTCCATTATGGCTCAACTTTTCATGGATCATGTCTTCAAGATTCATGGCATGCCTCATTCTATTGTTTCTGATCGAGATCCCACTTTCACCAACAATTTTTGGCTAGAACTGTTAAGGATACAGGGAACCCAATTTAATCTCATCACATATTATCATCCCCATACTGATGGTCAAACCAAAGTGGTCAACAAGTGTTTGGAAACATATTTGAGGTGTTTTTCATCTGAAAGGAAACATCAGTGGGATCAATGGGTACCACTAGATGAATAGTAGTACAACACCTCTTACCATACAACTACTCACATGACTCCTTTTGAAGCAGTATATAGACAAAATCCCTCTTTAGTTCTCTCATACATACCAGGTGTCTCAAAGGTCTAGGAGGCTGACCAAACACTTACAGTTTGAGAGGATATTCTATGTACCCTCAAAGAGAATTTGGTCATGGCTCAGAATCGCATGAAGCAACAAGAAGATCAAGGTTGCTTCGAATTTCAATTTGCTGAAGGAGACCAAGTGTTTCTTTGACTACAACCTTATAAGAAAACTTCACTCAAGGTCGACCATTGTCAAAAAAATGGAACCCAAATTTTATGGTCCTTAGACTGTTCTCAAGCGAGTGGGACATGTGGCTTATCATTTAGATTTGCTCAGTCATTCTAAGATCCATCATGTTTTTCATGTCTCCTTCTTAAAGAAGGTGATTGGAAATAAGTGCCAAATTCAAACCATCCTTCTGGAGTTGTATGAATAAGGTCCCATTTGGTTGCAACCACACACAGTTATCAACCAACTTGAGCATCGTCTTCATCAACGCACCATCAAGTAAGTGTTAGTCTAATGGAAAAATACAACTCCAACTGACACCACCTATGAGCCAACTACCATTCTACAACAATTTCCCCATCTAAAGCCTTAAAGACAAGGATATTTTTAAGGTGAAGGGAATGTTACGGAACTAACCTCCTTAAACCCTCACGTAGGTAGAATAATATATTTCCATGTAATAAAGGCCAAGATTAATAAGGCCTAGAAATAAGGAAGAATAAGTCAAATGTAAGAAGACCTAATAGAAGCTTCTGCTTCTATAAGGACATTCCTCTACATTGTTCTTTTGGATAGATAGATTTAGTATAAATAGGAGTAGAGGGTATGAGACATTTGTCTTGAGAATTATTCTAATAGAGATCTGCTATGTTGGAGGTTTCCCCCTCGAAGAGGCAAGTGAACATTTTTTCTTATGAATAAAGGTATAATTATGGTGTTGTGGTTCCTTATAATTTGCTTTTTCGTTGTTATCTATGTAGTATTTTCGTCTCCTATTGATATCTCGATGTTATTCTCTGCACTATTTCTCTTTTATACTAATATAATAGATCTGGTACCTTATAGTTGTAGGTAGTCATTCATATTCTTCACTTATCTTATACCAGGGACTATGAGAGCCAACATAAGATGTTATATCTTCACAAACAATGATGGGGGGATATTGTTATTGATCACCACTACATGCCAAAAATAACAGTTGGTGTTTTGGAGGGAATATGGGTTGATGCCATCCATGGCTATGATTAGTCATAGAATTCATACTTCATCCTTGAATTTTCCGGGCCATGTATCCTCTATATGCTTCATGGATATTGAATCTATTAGGATTCACATAATTCCCAACTCGTTTTTGTGTGAGGCATGCCATACCTGCAACATAGCTAATTATTTTCAATGAAAGAGCCTTTGAATCCTTGGGATTATAGGCATGTGCCTCAATATCTTATGAGGAGGACCATGTGATTTACCCTTTTTATTTGATTTATGATATCTGTCATGCCCACATTTCAGACATATCTCTTTGTCTGCATATTCTCTTCTATATAGAATACAATCATTCAGACCTGAATGATATGATATGTAGTCAACACCCAATATTTTCAACATTTGCTTTGCCTCTTTGTAGCTACCAGGAAAGACATTATCACCCAGAAGAACCTTATTTTTGAATAACATGTAGTTAGTGGGAAATAGAAATGTACAATGCCATTTACAGTTCATAAAATCAATCATTTTTAATGTTGAATGTATGAAATGATTTCTCAAATTATAAGGGACTTAATGATGGTAATTTACCTCAATATTGTCGAGAAACATGCATTTAACATGCCAAAGTTTTCTTTCAAGTTGTATAGTAACATTGTTATCCCCAATTGGTTAGAATTTGACCGGCTAGGTCCAAAGAGAGGGGTGGTGGAAGCCGAATTCAAACTTTCGAATAAGGTATCAGTGATATGAGCATCATCCCCTCGCTCATCATTCTAGAATGCATCTAACAACATTGTCTCCATGGTAGTTATATCCTGCAAATAATCATCCATACCAACCTCTATTTAATTGAGTCCATTTTCAACTTGTGAAGAACTACTATTGTTGTATTCATTCCTAATTGGTGAATTTGGATGTAGTGGGAATTGAATACGTGGTCGATTCAACTATTATTCTCATGCTTTCTCTCCGATTTGTGATCTTATTGCAGAGTTCTCTCGATTTTAAATTTTAGTGGGGTACAACAGAAGATGATAGGTAGGTCGATCATCATCATAATCCTAATTTCAAAAATATTGAACATTAGTACATCGATGATATTAATAAGCAAAATGAAATTGGTTTGTTCAAATCACATTATACCCAACATTAATTATTACCGTCTCATATCCAAGATTGTGGCTGGAAGATGGCATGTGTTAGCGTCAGAAGTCACTCCTGGATTGCTTACAGGAGCAGAGCCCAATGCCCATCAGTTTTATGTCACGATAGTTTTAATGGGTGATCAAATGGGTAGAGACTCGGGAAGGTATCACTCTAACTCAGGAACTGAGTCCGGTATGTAAGGAACAAAGGAGGTCTTGATCTAACTTCAGTCAGTGAGTTGATTTAAATATGAGCAGGTTGAAGACTTGGTGAGAGGAGTGAGCAAACTACCTCAGGCAACATGCCTTTCAGTAGTTTGTAGAAGAAAAACTCTGAATGCAAGATCCTCTTGGTTCAGGGCTTCAAGAAACTGAAAGGGGGACTTTATTGGATCCTCCAATTCCAAGTCATCCAACGCTAAGAAAATCACAGGGACCAATTAGAAACAATGCAACTGTTACAGTGATCCAACCTACATCATCCTATAACAGTTACAACTTGACTAGATCCTCCAATTCCGAGCTGCTCTAACACGGCGTAAACAAAGATGTGAAAGAAACTGACATTCATAAGGCAAGAAGTCTCAAGAGTCCATGCATAACCAGAATAACAATGCTTCATTAAAGTTTTACAACCGAGAGCCTCGCTCAACCATCAATGGATTACAAAATACAAAGACTGAGTCTATATACTCAGAAAAATTTGCCTAACAGAGGCGTGCTCAGTCATCCAAGGTGTGGTGTCCCTTCAATCAAACTCGGACGGATATTCTTCATCAGACTCCACCTTAACTATGCATGGCTTCTGCAAGGGGAGTAGTTGAGCCATTAAGTGTTGAGTTAGTGTGTGCAAACCTCTCTGGCTAGTCAAGGACTCAGCATGGCATCTTTGGAAAAAATCGGTACACAGGACCTTCTCAGGCAGACAACTTGCCATATCCTCCATACTTTACACTTAATGAGTGAGGAGAGGTTTCAACCACCCCCTCTCAACTTCATTTACTCCAATCGAGAACCAGGATTGAGATTGAATCAGATGGCACCTGGAGATCGTGATGATCCCTTCTGTGACTAAACCTGATGCCTTTGGCCCCTCTTGCACAGCTCTTTTATTTCCCAAGTTACAACGGGCTGTGACCCTGTGTTCATTCTCAAAGGAACTTTCGGCGTTCGTGAATAGGAAGGAGTTGATCCTTGCTTATCACAGTCGCAATGAGCGAAACGTCGAGATGGCTTGATTGGGCACCACGTGTCCCTCTCAGATATGACGGTCCTGAACTCACTTGGCGATACTATGGGCCCGAGTCCTAGACGCTCTTGGCACTTCAATTCTCGAGGATATGAAGGAGCTGCTCCTTATGCTTCGAAGTCACGACGGGTGAAAAGGTGAGGAGCCTAATCGCACACCAGGTGTCCCCTTTCGATGAATGGATGAGACTGCTCCAGGGTACTGCGGGCCCGACTTTGTGCGGTTTTGGCGCTTCAGGGTTCGAGGTTTCGATATGTAGCACGACATGGAACCCTCCCCCTTCGAACTCCCGAATGCTAAAATGTCGACATGACTAGATCTCGTGCCACGCATCCTTTGGATGGATGGCTGTTGTCCTCTCCTACATGCAATATGGGTGCTATCCATCGTGCTAATCTTGGTGCAACTCTGTTAATCGTGATTTCCCGTCGACCGTCGATCTGCTCTAATGGATGAATCCAGACCGTCGACAATATAATTTCACTCGCTTACTTGCTTGGAATCCTGAAACGAGATTTTTCCGTGTTGCGCTTGGTCGCTTCTTGTGCAACTTGCAGACCTGAATACTCTTGTGCCCAGGACAAGAATTGTTACTAACAACATGTTACTATTGACAACATAAAGCAATTGTCCATTTTTATCTACCAACTTCTTGTGGTATGTTGCTCCTGATAAGAGATTCTAACGTTTTTGAATTGGTGGAATATTATCTTCCTATGAACTCAATTCTGAATCATGATCCTGTAACTTTGGATAAATTTTTATTCAGATTGAAAAGGATAAAAAAATTAGGACAAAAAAATTAAATTCAATAAGATAATCGAAATATAAATAAAATATGAAATTACTGGAGATGAAAAGGGAGAACTCTGCGATGGAGTTTGAGCAATATGGAAAGGGATAGAATTTGAAGAATTGACCATTTGATATTATAAGCCTTTCTCCCTGCATTTGAGTAAAATCAACGATAATTTTTTAAGAATAAGGCGAATTTAAGAGGAAAATGTATACTATGGAGTACTGCAAGTCATGTGGATGCATCTTAAAAGATAATTTAAGATGAATACAATATTTTTGTGTGCAAATAAAAATTTAGATAACTTTGAAAGCATAACGATGTGCTTATTTAAACAACACACAATTAGATAATCGTAATATAAATAAAATATGAACTTACTAGAGATGGAAAGGGAGAACTCCGTGATGGAATTTTAGAAATATGGGATGGGCTAGAATTTGAAGAATTGACCATTTGATATTATAATGTTTTTTCCCTGCATTTGAGTAAAATCAACAATAAATTTTTAAGAATAAGGCGACTTTAAGAGGATAATGTATACTATGGAGTACTGCAAGTCATGTGGATGCATCCTAAAAGATAATTTAAGATGAATATACTATTTTGTGTGCAAATAAAAATTCAAATAAATTTGAAAGCATAATGATGTTCTTATAAACAACACACACCGATGTGTATATAACAATATAAAGCACTAGGGAGTTTATTTACGAGTCACACCAGTTCGTAAATAAATAAAAAAGAATTATCTGATATCGATGCTCCAAAAATTTTAAGTGCACTGGTGTGTTGTATACAAAAAGACATTGGTGTGTTATATTAATAGACACACCGGAGTTTCAAAAAGCTTTAAAAAAACGCGACTTTGTTTTTTTACAATTGAAAAATGAACATGAATTTAAAATCCAATTTCATAAAGTCATTTAAATAGTAAAAATCTATTCACTGTTTCATTATTTTACCAAAATTTATATTGGAGAGATTTGCAAGAGAGCCATACCGGAGAGCATTTTGAAGCAACATAATACTTTGGAACAACATGATTATTCAAAAGATCAAAATTTGAAGGTTATGGTAATTCATTTAAAACCCTTTTCATAAAATCTTTCCTGGGTAATAAGTTATTCAGTATTTTGTTATTTTGCCAAAATTTACAGGGGAGAGATTTGCAAGAGATACATATATGGGAGCAAGAGATCAATACTTTGGAACAAGATACTTATTCATAAGATCAAAATTTGAAGGGTATGGTGATTCATTCAAAACCCTTTTGGAGCTACAAAATTATTCAGAAAATTAGAATTTGAAGTGTTTTGTGATTCACTCAAAACCCTACATAGTAAAAATTTTAAATTTTATTGTTGATTTTAATAATATTTTTTTTACAGTTTGTATCTCTATTCATATTTAATTAAAATTTAGAAAACAAAAATAAAAAAATTCCATGCTTACCTTAAACCCTTACTTCTTCTTGCTTATGTGACTGCAAAATTTCACCTTAGGGTTTAACTCCCTCTATCACTTCATAATTACATCTTTTCATTTTAGGAATTTTAGATTTAATGGGTTTATGTTTCCATATAAAAGGCATTTGACATGTTATGCATTAGATCCAAACCCTCTTGGCCCTGTCATATTTAAAAAAAAATTGTTTTGGGTTATCGGTGCGCCTAATTCAATCTAACGCACTGGTGCGCTTTTAGATAAAATGCATCAGTAATGCTGCAACATAATTAAAAAAAATCGTTCATCAATGTGTAATTTTATTTGTTCATGGTATTTTTTATTTTCATTTTTTTTTCTATTGGATCAGTGGTGATAATGACACATATCACACTGTAATTTATGGTTTTAAAAAAATCTATTTTTGATATAGGTGCATTTCATATATGGAACACACCGATGTTTTTGTATTATGAAAGCACACCGAATTGTTTTTTTTTGGCAGAAAATTATGTGATTTATTTATAAAATATATTTAGTAGCTTGTGTATTGAATGGTACAAGATATATATTGATAAAAAATGTGTGAGAATAGTTCAAGTAACACAAATTTTGATCAACACAATGATAGTACATCCAAAAGGCAAAAAAGCCAAGTTCTTTGTAAATTTTGTACAAAATTAATATGCTAAAAAGACAAGTTCTTTGTAAATTCTATACAAAACTAATATGTTTGAACTATATGTAAGTTTAACTAATATGTATTGGTTAGTGTGTGTCCTGCAGAGCCATAAAATGAGGAAGCTAGATAATATTCTTTGTGATCTAAGTGTAGAAGAGCGTAAAAGCTTGATGGAAAAATTTCAAAAGGAAGAATTAAGTGAATGGAAAATTCTATTCAATATGAATTATTTTTTGAATTTTCGTTAATAATATTCTTAAAGATGTTGGATAACATGTTTCAAACAATCTATTAATTCACATATGTTTAATGTTCTACAGGGACCAACAACGAAGGGACATAATGTCGTCCTAAGAAAACAAAAACTATAGAAGATGTTAATGATGATGAATTGGTCTTTAGCTCATCTGGAGTGGTTATGGAGGTTAATGAAAGGGGGGGAAATTTTTACAAAACTATGAGGGATATAGTGGAACAAATGTGTAGATGTACTTTCCACTCACAATACATAAACCAATCTAGTGATTCCAAGAACCATGCTATTTCTAAACTACAGGAAGCGTTTCTAGAGCAATGGTCAATGAGACCTGTCAAACTTGCAATAAAAAAAACATACAACAACAAAAAATAATCATTCAAAAAGTAATATTCCTAAAAATGCTTTTCTAGAATATGTATATATTACTACAAAGCATTTCTTTATTAATATCAATTTTTTTATATTATGTTTTCATATATCAATATAAAAATAGTTTTTTGTCATGTTTCTTTTTTCAGGAAGATTATGAAAATCCCAAAGGATCAATGAGCTGATATCCAAAATATGCCAGTAGGAATGTCGAAAAAATTGTACAAGAAGATGGTAAAAGAAATGGAAATAATTGGATTGCAGGAGGAGCCATCTCAAAAACAACATGCTTCAAATGTATGAAATCATCGAAATTTTCTATTAGGTACATATAAATAAATAATTTAGCGTTAAATATTAATTTTCAAGTATTTTCTTGTCAAGAAGAAAACAAAATGGAACCCATTGAACACATAAAACAAGACGACAGGGAAGACAACGGTTGATAGCAAAGTTTGTGAGTAATTTTTATTTCCTTATAACATTAACTTAATATTTCATTTTTGTATATTTTAATTTGTTTTACAATAGCCATCCTTAAATGTCTTCAAACAAGTGCTACCATACAAAGAAGAGTCATCACAAGAATTGATTGACATTGGGTTAAGTAAGGGTTGTGAGTATATCTTAGCATATCAAAAATTAATTGTGGAATTTGTAAGTATCTTATGTTGTTTTACTTTTCTCATTTTATAATTAATGGAACAAAAAAAAACTTTTATATTAAATCTATGATTTATTATGGGGTACAAAACTTGTAGGAAACAAAGTATGGAAATGTGCCAAAATAAGAGTTGTTGACAGAAGGCATGAGATTTGGTTTTGAAAAAATGTGTATCATTCACGCCTCAATTCTTTCTATGGTATGTCCTTTTTCAATTTACATTCATGTATATTATTTATTTGAATTTTCATTATTCTCACCAATGTAGATACACTCATTACACTTTATTTTTATTTTTGTAGATGGAATCATTTGAAGAAGAGGAAAACAATCGAGACAATAAAAAAAATGTTCAACCAAATAACCCGAGTCATGGAAGTATATCGAGCACTGACAACAATTCCAGCGAAGAATGATGATCAATATATTTGGATATCAATGCAAGTTGTATTTTTTGAAATAATTGTCTGTGAAAATCATACATTTTGTTTAATGTAACGGACATAATGTCCCAATTGAAAGACAAGGGGTTACCAATAAGGGTTGACCAATTGTGTATGACAAAGAGCCTATTATTCATATATAATAAAATATGTTTTATTTTATTTTATTGCTTTGTCCAATGTTGCTGTGAAATGTTACATCATTGATTAAATATATGGATGATTAAATATTATAATGAAGAGATGAGAAATCTGATGACACAACAAATTAATCCAAACATCATATCCAAATGTACTAATCAAAATTAAATTTATATGAATATTATTATAAGATATATGTCAATTTTTTGAGGAACAATAGAATTAAAAAATAACAATAAGTGTGCATTGTCACAGGTCGATGTTTCTAAAAAGATAAAATGACAACCAATTCGTTTAATAATAAACAACACTAGTGCGTTTCAAGATAAATCGCATCAGTGTCATAATTAAATTCACACTGGTGTTGATATACAAGGAACCAACACCGATATTAATACTATTTTAACCAACAATTATAATAATAAAAAACCTTTATTGGTACATTTAATTAATAAACGCACCGGTGCTTTTGTATCGCACTTCCACCTCGGTACGTTCTGAATATCATGCACCGATAGGGTTTGTTTTTTAACGCACCGGTGATGGTATCATAGATTCACCTGATGCCTTATTCTTATTAAGGAATCGATGCATTATTACTTATAAGAGCATTAGTGCCCCAATCATTTTTGGACAGCCTTGGTGCTTTCTTATAATGTTAAGCACTGGTGCTTTAAGTTGTAGAACACATCGGTGCTTGGTATCATAGATTCCATCGGTGTGTTGTTTTTATTAAATCATCGGTTCCCCGATATTTTAGGACTGGACCGATGCTTTATGTTTGAGAACACATCAGTGTGTAGAGACCCTGAAATGCACCAACTAGAAAAACAAATGCTACAAAATCCTCTCACCCAATTTTTTTAGTTCTAATGAAGTACCATTATAATCTCCCCAAAAACATCCGCTACCAAAAACATATGTTTTCACGGAGGTTTTTTTGACAATTTTTGCCAATTTTGTAACACTAAAAACCTCCACTATAACCTCTGCTAGATGGTATTTTCCTTGTAGTTCTCTCTCTCTCACTCTCTCCCTCTCCCTCCTCTCTCTCCTCCTTCCCCTCTCTCCCCCCATTTCACTCTTTACCTCTCTTTCCATGTCTCCTCCCATCCATCTCTCTCACTTTATCCCTCCCCCCTCTCTGTCTCCCTCCCTCTGAGTCTCTCTCTACTCCTCTCTCTATATATCCCTCTTTCTCACTCAATATCCCCC
>ML776633.1:1882129-1894684 GCA_009831015.1 Picea engelmannii
TGAAGAGAGAGTTGGATATGATATGAATAGAGAGGGGGGAGGGAGGGAGAGAGAGATAAGAGAGAGAATGGGGTTTTAGAAATAAAATATGTGCTTGTTTAACCATAGACAATACATCAATATTGTCACCCAACCATAGGCCAAAGCCACCCCCGAGCACCTTAACCTTGACAGAGAATGATTTCGGAAGAAAACCCCAGGCCTAATAGCCAATCAATGTAGCGTACCTCTCTCTATAGCTATCACACGAGGCAGAAATTCCAAACCATAACCAATAGAATTTCCAAGCCTAAATCGAGAATACAGGTTGCAGTAGTTGTAGCTGCAACTACTCTTCAAAATTGCGCACTTACTCAGTTTCTGCAGTGTGCACTCTTACATTTCTACATTTGCAAACTGTGTGTGTCAAATGAGATATGGAACCCTATATTTATACTGTTCTCTTTAAGCTATCTGGGCCAACTTCTACTTCTTGAGGATAATAACTCAATAATAAATATTCTTTTGAGTCGACTTGCCTCCTAGGGTTATTATCCATGCTTTAGGGTTTCTTCTTTCTTCCTGGAATATTCTATTCTTGTCAGGGTTACAAGTGGAGGTTAATACCTCCCACATCTACCATAATATCAACACTCCCTCCTAGCTAGGGAGGTATTGAGAAAAATGGTATTGAGCACAATCATACCATTCAATCGATAGCATCATCATAGCCATACATGCTATATCATGATTAGATCATGAGCACCCTCATCATTATCAATATCATATGATTAAATCAATTGTATCATCTCTCGAAGCCATACTCCATCTGAGTAATCAAGCATGATACTAAATAAGTCATTCACTCCATAGAGTGATGCAAGAACCATTCTTCTAATCCGTACATATGTCTTAGAAGAATAACTATTTCAACAGATGCTGGAAGCCACGCCATGGGATAAAAGGACTATTCTTCTACATATGTTGATTCCGGTGGATATCGGTGGCCACCCACCTTTTCCAACTGGGCCAAAACAATTTTCTAGCAATTTTGGTAATTTACTATTTTTAGCAGTTTTTTGGGTCGTGAAACTTCCGGAGCTGTTTTAAGGCCCTAAAGAATGTTTTTTGGGAAAAAGGGGAGAAACATTAGTGGTCCTTCAATGTTGCCCCAAAAATGAATATCCTCGATGATACCTTTCCAACGGGCTATCATGCACCTAAAACAGAGATCGTATGCAAAAGTTACGACCTTGGGAAGTTGATGTACTAACTTACCCAAATGGGGCCCACATGACTTTTGGCACTTCATCTCCTAGGGTTAGGTTTTTGGATGTCTAAGGTTTTTGGCATTCCTGTTTATTGTAAAAAGGTCTTTAGAGTCTCATTGTAATCATCTTCTTGCGAATGAGTGCAGTCGTCACATCTCTTCTCAGAGATAAGCCGCCACCATTCCAGCAAGCTTGTTTTCCGCTGCATTTTACAGTTTCAACTTATTTCCTTATTGAATAGTAAACCAGTTTTACCGTATCTCTGCTATTTTGTGTTAAGAACCTATTAATAATCTGTAGTCATTTCGTTCTACTCATAAAATTTGGATCAGTGGTATCAGAGCGGTTTGCTCCTTGTCGTGTTAATGCATGTCCCCAACGAGGTCAGAGTACAAAGAGTTGGGTCTTGAGATTGTTTCTCTTGAGGAAAAAATATCTCGCATGCCCAAGCGACCTCTCATGGCAGAAGAAAATAAATATGATGGGATAGGATATCCTTTAAAAATGTTGCTTGAGGAATCCCTCATGCAACAGAGGAACGAGATGATGGATAGTTTCGTGCAAATCCTTCGACAACTACCAACATGCGACACATCTTCTTCGAGAAGAGGCGTTGCCCCCTTCAGAGTACAAATAAACTTCAATATTCCTATATTTGAAGGTCAGATAGACACAAATGTTGTAGACAAGTGGTTGAGTCTACTAGAAGGGTATTTTTCCATCCATAACTTTTCGAATAGAGAAAAGATTACTTTTGCGCTCCTCAGAGTCATTCCCCATGTCAAACATTGGTGGGAAACTTTCTGTGACCAAAAGGAAACAGAGGAACCCTCATTATTTATAATCACAACCACTTGGGAATCCTTCAGTGATGCTATTAAGGAACAATACTACCCTGTCGGAAGTTATGATGACTTGTATACCAAATGGACCACACTGTGGCAAGAAAGAGACCAACCAGTGCCAGATTTCACAAATATCTTCCAGACCTTGCCCACCAAGATGGGTATCAAAGATTCAGAGAAACATTTGGTGCTATTCATAGATACATCCTGATCGAAATTAAATTTATGGACATCTCATCATTGGGCGTGGCCTACCGATATGCCATCAAAATTGAGCAGAAGATCAAACAAAAGACGCGACAATTTGGGCTTGGGAACCAGTCACAACAAAAGCTAGGAAAGGGCAGCCCCAACCCAAAAAAAAAAGGACGAGGTAAATATGGATAGTATCAGGACAACCAGTCCGATCCGCAAGCAAAGAAGGACATCAGACAGACAAAGAAAGACACCAAGAAGTGGTGCAACTTCTATAAGATCCCTTGGCATAACACTATTGACTGCCGCTCAAAGCAGTCACTAGTGACCGAAGTGAAAGCCTCTGAATCAGATGTGGGTTCTGACTTCGATTCAGATCCAAAAATTAGAATATGGATCATTGACGTGGAACCCAATTCCATCGTTTCTACCACCAAGCTCTAGCTTGGTGAACTAGATGAGCCAAAAGAAGGAGAGCGCCTCTTCCATTCATAGATGTGAGTAAAAGTCAACCCGCTGCACTTCATCGTTGATAGTGGTAAATAGAAGAACCTCATCTCAGTAGAGGTCGTCAAGCAACTGGCCCTATCGACAACACTGTACCCACAACCCTACACCATCGGATGGCTCTGCCATGGAAGCGATCTCAACGTCAGCCAACAATGTTGACTATCATACGACATCAATCCCTTCAAAGATGAGGTATTGTGTGATGTTTCTCCTCTCGAAGTTTTTGATGTTCTTTTGGGCCAACCTTATTTATGGAAACGTCATGTTGTATATGAGTCTAGGACTCATAGTGTTATTATTACTTTGAACAAGAAATTGTACAGGATACCCGAGGCAGTCCCACCTAGTGATATTTCCTTGATCTCTGCTAAGCAATGTAGGAAGGTAATCTCTCAGACAGGGATTTTTGTCTTCTTCGTGATCCACTCTCAAAATGAGTGAAAGATAAAAACCACATCTAGGGTCTCTGCGACTGACCTCTCCACACAACAGAAGCAAGTAGATAAGGTCATGGGAGAATACTCAGATATCTTTTCCACACCTACTGGGGTACCTCTACACTACCAAGTCAAGCACCACATCGATCTGACCCCCGACGCACCACTACCCAATGGGATAGTCTATCGCCGCCCTTTGTTATAGAATGAGGAGATCAAGTGATAGATCCAAGAAATTCTCCATAAGAGGCAAATCTGTCCTAGCTCATCACCTTGCGGGATCGCAATCATGCTGGTGTAGAAGAAATATGGAACCTGGCAACTTTGCATCGATTCTGGGCTCTGAATAAAACCACAATCAGAAACCGGTACCTGGTTCCCTGAATCAACGACCTACTTGATCAAGTCACAGGTTCCAAATGCTTCAGTAAGATTGATCTGAATTCTGGCTACCACCAGGTCTCGATAGAACAGATAGATGTATGGAAGACCGCTTTCAAGTCAAAGGAAGGCCTTTTTGAATGGTTGGTCATGCCCTTTGGTTTGAAAAATGCTCCAACCACTTTCATGAGGATGATGGATGATATCCTATGACCATTCACCAATAATTTGTAGTGGTGTATCTGGATGACATTCTCATTTACAACAAGACTTAGGTTAAACACTTGCAACATATTTAGAAGGTTATGCACACCCTGCGATAGCACAAGCTATATGCCAACTTAGAAAAATGCTCCTTCAGCATGGACAGGGTCCATTACCTGGGCTACATCATTGATCAGCATGGCGTACATGTGGATCCATCCAAGATCTAAGTCATCCGTGACTATCCAACCCCAACCACACTCACTGAGATTCATATCTTCTTGGGCCTTGCCAATTTCTACCGCAGGTTCATTTTGGGATTCTCCCATATTGCATGGGCGCTCAGCCAAATAACCAGGGGTGGTGGTAAGGAAAAATTTGTGTGGGGCCAGTCCCAACAACAAGAATTTGATGATTTGAAGCAGCGCTTGTGCTCAGCCCCAATACTTTCACTACCAGACCTGTATCAGCCCTTTGAGATCAAGACAGATGCTTCAGACTATGTTTTGGGCACTGTTCTCACTCAGCACAAAAACCCCATGGCCTATCATAGTGAGACACTATTAGATATTGTCTGTAAGTACCCTACTTATGACAAAGAAATGTACTCCATTGTGAAATCCTTTCTCTAGTGGAGACATTACATTCTTGGGAAGGAAACAATCATCCACATTGATCATAAGCCACTGCAATTCATGTAGATAGAAGAAAAATTGTAGAATGACCGCCATCAAAAGTGGTCCACATACTTGCAACAATTCCACCTCAACATCAAGTATAAAATAAGAAGCACCAATCATGTCACTGACTGCCTCAGTAGACCGCTAGTTGCGACACTCACCATGGTGCTAGACTCTTGCGGCCATGAGACCTCTGGATGGCCCCAACTCTATGAGACAGACCCAAACTTCACCACCACCTACCAAATGTTGGGTGCAAACACAATTGTCGATAATTTCCATATTCAGGATGGGTTGTTGTGTTGTTTGGGCCATATCAGTGTTCCATCAAGTGAGTGAGCGAAGCTGTTCTGGGAAGCCCACTACAGTTAGGTGGAAGGACACTTTGGTGTCGAAAAGACAGTGGCAATGCTATAGAAACATTTCTATTGACCGAAACTTTGACAGGAGGTCAACAAGTATATTAGGTCATGCACTACCTACGCTATTGCCAAAAGGACCACTAAGAAACAGGGCCTGTACACCCCTCTTCCTACTCCTAAAAAGCCATGGGAATCCATCTCAATGGACTACATGTCGGGCCTCCCATCCACCAAGTGGGGAAATGACTGTTTTTTTGTGGTTGTTGATCACCTTTCTAAGATGATGATTTTGGTTGCCTACAAGAAGAGCATCACAACAGAGGCCACTGCCAATATCTTCTTTGAACGAGTCTGGGTACATTTTGGAATCCCACAAACCATTGTCTCAGATCAGGACAAACAATTTATTAACACATTTGGTCGAGTCTCTACTGGACACCAAGCTCACCAAATCCATGATCTTCAACCCCCAGACAGATGGCCAAACCGAGGTCGTAAATCGAATAATTTTGCATATCCTTCATATGTATAATTCGAAGCATCCTCGCACATGGGATGAGAGCCTTCCCTATGTCCAACATAGCTACAAATGAGCCCTGCATAGCTCAACTGGCCACATCCCCTTTCAGGTGGGGTTGGGATTTCAACCATTGGGTCCCATAGATGTTGCACTTCCCCTTGCGGTCACCTCAACCGACTCATCTCCTACTCCAACTGAAGTTGAAAAAGCCACCTGGTTCATTGAGCGGATCCATCACATCCACCAATAGGTTCAGGATATCCTATAGAATTCCAATGACAAGTACAAGCAGTGCCATGATCAATATCGGGTGCCACATAAGTTTCAGGTGGGTGAAAAAGTTTGGTTTCACTTGCAGAAAGAATGCCTTACAGGACCCCATCGAAAGCTTCTCCCACTCCGTTATGGGTCATACACCATCACCAAGGCCATGGGGGATAATTATTTTGAGCTCAACATTCCTCCTTTCCTTGGCCTTCACCCAGTGTTCAACGTGGATCTCCTTCGCCCTTATTTCCCACCATTATTGAACACCTCAGAAGTAGAAGAACAACTGACACCAATATAGATCAACCCTAAATGCATACAATAGGAATCCAATGATTATATTGTGGACAAACAAATCAAGGGAACTCGACATCAAAGGATCCAGCTTTATTGAGTCGTCAAAGCAGGGTAGCTCCTGCACCAAGGCAAGTGGCTCACCTGGGGCCAAATTCAACAAAAAATTCCTCATCTGATGGGGGAACTCAACATAATGTAGACCATTGCTTCCTAAGGAGGGAGGATTGATCCAGGTGGATATCGATGGCCACCCACCTTTTCCAACTGGCTCAAAATAATTTTCTGGCAATTTTGGTAATTTACTAGTTTTAGCAGTTTTTCGGGTCCTGAAACTTCCGGAGCCGTTTTGAGGCCCTAAACGACATTTTTTGGGAAAACAGGGAGAAACATGGAGATTCTTTTGATGTTTCCCCCAAAATGAATCTCCTCGATGATACCTTTCCAATGGTCTATCATGCGCCTAAAATGAAGATCGTATGCAAAAGTTACGACCTAGGGAAGTTGATGTACTAACTTACCCAAACGGGGCCCACATGAGTTTTGGCGCTTCATCTCCTAGGGTTAGGTTTTTGGATGTCTAGGGTTTTTTTCATTCATTTTTATTGTAAAAAGGCCTTCAGAGCCTCATTGTAATCATCTTTTTGTGAATGAGCGCAACCGTCACATCTCTTCTTAGAGATAAGCCGCCACCATTCCAACAAGCTTGTTTTCTGCTACATTTTATAGTTTCAGCTTATTTCCTTATAGAATAGAAAACCAATTTTACCATATCTATGTTATTTTGTGTTAAGCACCTATTAATAATCTGTATTCATTTCGTTCTACTCATAAAATCCAGATCATACGTCTTAGAAGAATAAATTTCCTGGACCATTTTCCGCCTAGAGAATGTTTGTCCACTAGCATACTGACTATCCATCTAGCTGATAATCATTTTCAACACTACTGATAGTCTACACGACAATCAGAACAATGTCATTCAATAAAACACAACTATGTCTATCCATAGTAGTACACAACTACTATCCAATGGTACATTACCACACCAAGTAGCACACAACTACTTAATCAGTGACACATAGTCACAACCAGTGGAACACATCCACCATAGTAGCATACATCTATTATCCAAGGACGTATAGTCTCCATCATATCATTTGGTATCAACCTAGAAAGAAAACAATATCATGATATAAAATGAGTCATCTGGGCCAGTCTTCCACTCACATTTGTGAGATCTGGAAGAGAATCTTCCCTCAGAAAGTAAAACATTAGCCATGGGCTATCTGGAATATTCTTCTCAAGCATAGAAGAATAATTGTCCTTGATTTATGAGCTTGGACCATTCACCTAATTGGGCCATTCCTTCAGCACTAAACATAGTGCAACCTAGATAAAATGAGTTTGTCGTAGGGAATGTATGTCCTTGATTGTTGAGCCTGGACCATTCACCTAATTGGGCCATTCCTCCGGCACTAAACATAGTGCTACCTGGAGAGAATGAACCTTCCCTAGGTAATGATTGTCTAGACCATTTCCTAAGGAAATTATTGTCCTGCACCAACCTCCAAAATGAACCATTTTTTGAAACTACTCTCAACTGTGAACTTCAAAAGAATGACTGCCCGGCGAGGCAGACCATTCTACTTGACCACTACTCAGATTAACTGTCAAGAATAATGATTGTCCTAGACCATTCCCCCACACTGGCCACAAGGGGAATCACTGTATATGGTACATCAACAATCTATTGAACCATTTTCATTACGAAAATGACTGTCCAATCTAGACCATTTTCCGAATTGGAAAATGCTTGTTCATCATAAATATCAAAGCACTTTCCAAACTGGAAAGGAACAGCTCATCCTGGACCATTTTTCAAACCGAAAAAATGACTGTCCATAAATCAATAACACATTAGTGCTCCCTCCCAACCTGGGAGTAATATATTCTTTTTTCAATAAGGAATTTGTCTCCCCAAGCCCCAACTCGAAAATTTTTCATCTTGGATAGAGGCTTTACCAAAATATCTGATGTCTACTCATCGATGGAGATATACTGGAGAACCACTTATCTCTTATGGATTTTATCATGAAGAATATAATGCTTGATATCAATGTACTTTGGTCTTTTATGGAACATTGGTTTTCTCTGAAGGCTTCATGTAGCTATGATCATTACAATATATATCATGGTCGAATTCAACACTTTTGTTTCCTGTTGGCTCATGACATCGTGGCAAGGCTCAAACTGAAACATATCCAAGTAGCACTTCTTCTATCATCATGAGAGTTTTCCATGGATTAGAAATCCATCATCCCATACTTCTGAGTAACTATTCCGATACACTCTCTCTGTCATAGGAATTTTTCACCATGCTTATGATGTATATGAGATACTCTACATCAAGTTGTTTGAATCCATACAAGGTCTTCTTATATCTGCATACATGGTTCTCTTTCTGGTATACCTCAAAAACTTGAGATTGATTTATATAGGCTTCTTCCTCAAATGCTCTTATTGGGAAGAACAATATTTTACAACCAACTGATGTAAACTTCAATCCATGGATACTGTAAGAGATATAATAGATCAGATAGAGGTGTATTTGGTTTACGGGAACAAGCCGTTATCATAGTCTTCTCCTCCTTCTGGAAGAACCTCTAGTTATGAATCTCGCAATGCTTCCATTCATAATCCTTTTTCACAATTTCTCACATATACCATTCTTCATCATATATTCCATTACTTCTGCTTGATTGCTTCTAGTGAGCTCAAACCAAGCTGGTAGTCTTGTGATTCTCATTATAATAACTAGTTCTTTTGGTTTTTCTTTCTTTCTTGGAATCTTCATGTTCTTCCTCATGTTTCACTTTAGCTCTTGGGTCCATGTATTCTTCTATAAATTCCATTCCCTGAAGATTCCAAATTCTTCCTTTCATCATAAGATCATGTATGTAGATGGGCAACCAAGGATACTTTAAGGATTCTTTTTGAAGAAGACTTCTTCTAGAGTCAAACTGAACACGTACGGTTTATAATGGCTACTACTTTCAATTGGAACATGGACAAATACTTCATAATCCTCGATGGATCATATCAATTAGGATTAGCTCCCTCCTAATCCTTGCTTCATGCATGAATGCATGCTCTTCTTTTGGAATTATATAATCAGTTCCCTCCATCTAAGAGAGTCCACTCTTTCGTTTGCATCCTTATTGTCTTCTACAAAGTGTCGCGAATATTTTTCTAATTTCCTCTTGATTGCTGACTTCTTTATGTTTTTACTTCTTCTAGGTTTCTTCAAGTTTGATTCTGATTTTGGCTTATTTTGCAGTTGTTACTTATGTAATATCTTCCAAGGGAATTGTTAGTAAGGATTGTCAATGTACTTCATATTTTCATGTGTATTTCTTGACTTGTAGTCATAATGATAGTGATCCTTATCTTGTTATTCTTCCATAGGTATTGTTTCACTTGAACATATTATCTTCTAATCAATAGATATGCAAGATATGTACAGAAACTATTTTAACATGGTATGTACAAGAACTATGAAGAATATCGTTACCCTGTTTTAGAAGAAGAAGCTTGTTTTATGCTTCTTGGCCTTCTTTCAGGGTTCCCTTTCTTCGACAACTGATGCTTCTTGTGTTTCCTTCCTTTTCTTTAACTCGAAAAAATGATTCTTGTAGTGACCATATTTTCGATAGTTGAATCATTGTATTTTTGAGATATCTTTCTCTTGATTTGGTTTCTTCCTTGAGTCAAACTTCTTCTTATTCCTGAATTTTTTGAACTTTGTTGTGTAGGCTTGATCATCATCTTTCCTTTGGAATTTCTCTTTTGCACTAATCCTTGATTCTTCTTGTGCACAACAAGTCCAAAGTTCTTCAAATGTGGGATACTCCTTCCTTGTGTTCATGCTTGCGGAAAATGCATCCCATGTCTTGGGAAGACCATTGAGTACTATATTTACCAGTTCCTTCTCTGAAATGATTTCTTCAATAGCTTGTAGTTGATCTCTTGTTTGAGATATTCTCACAAAGTATGATGTTATGCTTTCATCATCATTAATTTTCATGTCATAGAGCTGATTCTTCAGACTCATTACTTGTCCAATGTTTATGACTAAGAAGAGGTTAGTTAGGGAATCATACATCTTCTTAGATGAGTCAAGATGAGAGATGTAGGGTATCAAGTGATGTTTTACAGAGTCCACTATGATACTCATGGCATTGATGTCACTGTCTTTGAACTTCTCCATAATTGCAATGTTTTGAGGTTCCTTCTCTTTTCCTTCTACAAACTGTGGTTCCATGATATTTCCTTTCATGATAACCAACACTTTATTCTTGGAAAGGATGAGATAAATCCTTGTCTTCCATGCTATTAAGTTAGAATCCCCTTCTAACTTATTTTCTGACTTCATAGAATAAGTCACGACTTCTTTAACTTAGTCAACCTTTGACTTTGACCAAAAAATCAAACTTGGCATCTTAGCTTGCTGAGAGTACTAGGAGGTGTGCTAGGTTAGAGAGCTCTAGGATATCCAGAAATTAGGTCAATATCTTCACTTAAGGTGCCTCAACAAGAGGGTTAGGGTTTCGTTGCTGCAGCAAAAACTGACTGCAAATGTAACTAAGAAAATCCTCCCAATCTATCTTTCAGTGGTTAGACTGTCCGAAGACAGTGTGGGCCCATAACCTATTAGAAATAATAGATGTGCTCATTTAACCATAGACAATATAGCAATATTGTCACCCAACCATAGGCCAAACCACCCCTGAGCACCTTAACCTTGACAGAGAATGATTTTGAAAGCAAATCCTAGGCCTAATAGCCAATCAATGTAGTGTACCTCTCTCCAGAGCTAGCACACAAGGCATAAATTCCAAACCATAACCAATAGAAAGTCCAAGCCTAAACCGAGAATACAGGTTTCAGTAGTTGCATCTACAACTACTCTCCAGACTTGCACACTTACTCAGTTTATGCATTGCACACTCTTACATTTCTATAGTTGTGAGCTATGTGTGTCAAATGAGATCTGGCACCCTATATTTATACTGTTCTCTTTAAGTTGTTTGGGCCTATTTCTACTTTTGGAGGCTAATAACTAAATAATAAATATTCTCTTGAGCCAAATTGCTTCCTAGGGTTATTATCCATTCTTTAGGGTTTATTCTTGCTGCCTGGAATATTCTATTCTTGTCAAGGTTACACGTGGAGGTTAATACCTCCCACAACTACCATAATATCAACATGGGAGAGAGTAGGGGAGAGAGAGAGAAACACACACACACACACACACACACATATTAGGTATGTGAGAGAGAGAGAGAGAAGACAAAGAGTGAGTGGGGTAAAGAGATAGAGGCGGGGGTGAGAATGAGTGAGAGATAGGGAGATAGAGAGAGGAAGAGGGAGGGAGGGAGAGGGAGAGTGAAAGAGAGAGGGGGGTGAGAGAGAGAGTGTGTGTTTTATTTGGTGTAAACTAGAATGTGTGTGTGTTCCTATTCCTAATAACATGCACATGTTTTAGGAACACACACGTGCACATTCCTAAAGTGCGCGTGCATTATTTTCATTTAAATTTTTTTCTAGTGATAGTGACAACTGTAGCATACATTTTTTTTGAGCTGGTTGCCTCTGATTTAGGTTCAGGATGACAAAATGAGTGGTTTGGTTTTCAAATACACAAAAAGCTCCATTTTTATGAATACCTCTCTATATCTCTGTTTTTGACATTATTTTTCTATAGGCTACAAAAATCTGTTGTTGATGAAACTACATACACAGATAGAGTCGGGTCGGCTATGTAAATTCCAAATATATAGTTTTTTTTTTTTAAATTAATATTGCTTA
The DNA here is from genome assembly GCA_009831015.1 of Picea engelmannii. Lineage (NCBI taxonomy): Eukaryota > Viridiplantae > Streptophyta > Pinopsida > Pinales > Pinaceae > Picea > Picea engelmannii. The sequence goes on from ML776633.1 coordinate 1,893,946, forward strand.
TTATTTTTAATCTATTTTTGTTTTGACATATATCAAAATGCTAAAATAAATACCTCTTTTATTTTTGCTATAACTTTTTGTTAGCTTAACCTCTTTTTCAAATGAGTTTTAAGCTACTTTAGAAGACATCGATATCTGCAATCTAATTTTTTTTTTTTTTTTTATAATGTTAAAACCCTTGTAGCCTACAAGAACGAAAGGGATTGTAATTTCAAGGATATATTGACTTCCATAATTAAAAAAAAATACAAAATTAATATTATAAATTTTGAAAAAATACATCGCACTAGAAAAACAAGTTCTAGTTTGGAAGGAAATTCCATCGACCTGCACCTTATATTTTGCTGGAAAAATAACATACCATTGTTAGAAAAACTCAAATTTCACATAGTTATTCATAATTTCTATAAAAAAAAGTTGTATGTTGGGAAAACTAATTCAAATTCATACATTTCATCTTTTTACACCATATTCTAATTCATTGTAAAAGTACCTTGAATAATCTCTCGAAGTTAACAAATTTTGTTGTTTTCTATGTTTACATTGCCACTAACTTGTCATGATAGACCATAATTAGATTTCACTCATCCACATATATATGGATCAAGGGAGAGAGAGAGTGAGAGAGAGAGAGGAGGACGAGTGGGGTAGAGAGGGAGAGAGAAAGTGGGAGAGAAGGATAGAGTGCTAGAGGGGGGAGAGGGGAGGAGATACATAGGGTTATATAAAGAGGAAGGGA